>BLBF01000052.1:21057078-21087677 GCA_015471245.1 Laticauda colubrina
TCATTTATCTGTGTGCCTATCTGACTAACGCTGCACATTCTGTTTAGTTTGTCTCCCTAACCCTGGTTGGGGAACCCAGGCTTAACAGGTACATAGAAGGTTTTCCTCTTGTTTAATGTGATAATTGGTGCATTCAGTCTTTGTCTGGTGGCATAAATTTTTGTATCATTATATTCTGTAAGCCAGAATATTTCAAAATATCGAAAAACCAAATTTGTTTTTCCACCAGAGTGATCTCTTTTTGAACTGAAGTTTCCTTATTGTTATGGGTAATCTGTTTTTGTTTTTTGTTTTGGGAGTTGTTATTGGTACATATAGTTTGATGACTCTTTTGAGTTCAAATAAAAATATGTTGTAATGGTCTTCAACAGTATTGCATCCAGTGATTGCCAATCAAGGGATGAGAGATTGTTGTCTATAAGATCATAGTTGCCTTTTTTAAAGTTATAATTGGGGATTACATCATTGTGATGATTTTCGTGTGGGCGTATGTTGAGACAAAAGTCAATCATATTGTGGTCACTGCTGGAAAAGGGTTCTTTAGTTTTTATTCTGTAAATTAAATTCAAACTATTGCAGAAGATGAGATCGAGACATTTGTTAAGTCTAGTATTGTTGGTTACTAGTTGTTCCAGTCCCAGATTTGTAACAGCATTGTAGAAGGTTGCATGTATGGGTTCAGTTGTACATTCGTTTAGGGTCCAGTTAATTTGAGCTAGATTGAAGTCACCAGGAACGATAAAAGCATTTGGGCAGGATGTAGCCCATGTTAGTTGTGAATTTAGCTTGTTTACATGTTTGATGTCATAATCAGGTGCTCTGTAACATAGTAAGAATCGAAATGTGATATTTAGGGATAGTTCACAGATGATGGTCTCAGGAAGAGCAAGCTCCTGGGTAATTTGGATGTTTTTTAGATGTCAGGACTTTTTATAGAAGATAGCAACACCACCTCCTCTACGAATTTCACTATCTGATCGGTAAACATGATAGTTTCTTTCTGTGGTAATGGAGTCAGGGAGAGATGTATTGAGCCATGTTTCACAGACAAATATGATGTCAAATTTAGCCATATTTAGGAAGAGGAGAAATTCAGGCATTTTATTCACAAGGCTTCTTGCACTGAGTAGCTTGCATTTAAGGCCAGCTGTAGTTGGAATTGGGGTAGTTAGGGGCATGCATGCCTTGTCTTGGGTGATGGTGGATTGGTTGAGGTAGGATTGTGGTTGAAGTTTAAAGCTGAGATGCGGGTTGTGTGACTTACTTTTCATACAGTCAGCACGGTAGTTAATGTACAGGTCCTTCTGTCCATTGTCTAGACATTTTGAGTTCTGTGTGGAGTACACGGGAGTGGGCACATTGCTGTATTGTTAGGTCAGGGCAAGAATGGAGCTTCTTATGGTTGGTGTTGCTTTTGGCAAGTGATTTTATAGTATAAATGAATTTACATTTGCTTGATTCATTTCTGCAAATGGCCTCAGAGAAGCATGGGGCCACAGAGCCATCTCTGTTTTTGAGCTCTCGGGAAATGCGGTAAATGTCAAGTATTTCATCAGGGGAGATGGTTGATGCTTGATAATTACTGATGAGGTTTTGGACAGTTGTGATGTCATCATTGTCATTGATGTCATCCAGACCAAATAAAGCCCATGTCCCACTGCACCAACGGATGCAAAGAGGATGTAAAATGTTAAAAAACATTGGAAAACGCTATGCATCCATTGTGTACTCATTGCATATGTGTTTCATATGCTCTATCCCTCGAGCATCCATCCACTGAGATTTCATCCACGCAAGAAGTTTTGAGCTGCACAAAACTTTCTGAGCGGATGAAGTTTCCGCTGTGTATGATTTAAATCCATGACATCCGAGCAACAAACGTTCTATGTCCGTTTATCATCTGTTAAACGTCCGCTGTATCCTCTCTGCATCCTCTGGGCATCCCCGCAACTCACATCCGCTGCAGCTGAAAATGGAAAGAGGGAGGAAACAAAAGGTACACGGAACGTCTACACAGCGTTAGTAGCACGGGAAGAAAGGATGCACAGTGAATGGTTTGCATCCTATATACATCCTCTAGGCTTCCTGTGAACATCTGTTTAACATCCCCGCTACATTCTACCCACATCCGGTCTTTTCCTTTCTTTTTCGTTCTGTTTATGCAAATTTTTGCCACTTTTTGGAGTGGATGACAACGGATGGAGCACCCCCGAAATTTTGCTCGTCTGCTGTGTCCTTTTTGCATATGTTTTGCATCCGTCGGCCAGTGGGACCTAGCCTTAAGATGGCATTTGGAAGTTTCGGTTCATGCTCAACAGCTTCTCTGATGAGGATTGGGATATCATTATTTGTCTGATTTATGTTTTTTTGTGGATTGGATTGTGGATAATTAGAAGGCTGAAAACAGTATGCGAACTTTTGAACTTTTCCTAAATTCCTGGATGTGTGTAAATGTTATTACAAATTTTAAAGAGAACATGAAGACTATCAGAAACTCAGGAACTAATACAGAATAAAGAGAACAAAATGAGACAGAGAGAAAGGAAAAAGAGAAAAAGTGCAGAAAGAAAGATGTTGCCAAATTCCTTTTCAGCAAATACAAACATAACGACAAAGTTATCCCTTATTCTATTACTTTCTTCTATTATTCAGTGTTTTTCTAATCATCAAAACAACAAATCATAAGTGCATTTTTTCTGCTTCATGACAAAAATCTATAGTTTTCAGTTTTTGAATCTTCCAAAAATACTTCATCAGCCTCACTGCAACAAATTACCTAATTACTTTTAAATATCATATGCATAGTTGTTTTGGCTGCAACATACAAAGTCACACTTAACTGTACATTTGTAACATAATTTTTCAAATAGATGTTTCTAACATTTTTAGTTCAAAGTAAAAATTACTTTGGTATATAAACTCTTTTTGCTGGGAAATGTAGGTAAATTCTGAGAAATGCAAAATCTACAGGATTATTGCATTCTAAATTATTCTAGATAATATAGATCAGGTCAGTTCAAATGGCAAAAGAAAGACTGAATTCTGAAGCCTTCCTGCGTGTCTGTTCTTGCTAAACCCAAATGGAACAGGAAATACTTGTGATGTATTGTCAGGTAACAGCCTATTTTCTTGTGCATTCATTTATTTGTATTTATAATTGATCCTATAAAAATGGGTATTATCATTTTAAAACAACACACACATTCAATTTTTTTAGAGGAACCAAGAAAACCACAAAAATAGTCCAAGTTGTAATCATCAAGACCAAAACAAGCCAACCCTAGAAAGGTCAGTCTAATATTCCACTGTTTGAGGATGGGAATAACAAACCAATCTGGAGCTATACAAACATATATTTCCTGTAATTTATATTGTAGTTAGTTATCAAGAAGGAAGGAGGAGAAGGGGGCGCAGAAGTGATCCAATTTAACACTACTTTTTTTTTTATAGCAGCAGTTTGAGATTCTGTTTTTTGTTTGCCCAGTGGTGATAGAAATGTTTTTCCTGACACAAACTGAGATTGTGTATGTCATGTATTTCTACATGTGGACTGGGTTGTTTTCTAAAATATTTGGGTCATATAATTGGTTAATTTCAATTTTAGTCTACTTGACCTTTGAGGAACTCAAAGGGATTATAAACTTTTCTTTCTACTCTCCATCACTATATTATAATCATGAACATCTAATTGATTCACAGCATATTCTTAAAGAAGGCTATATAAATAGTAGGGCAGATTAGACCTTCCCAATTTCCCTTCCTCTGTCTCAACTTTAAATCAGAGAGAATAAGCCAAAAAAAGTTACACAGCTATTTAAACACTTAAAATGGTAGAGGTGTTCTTTTTTTAAATGTTCATTGGAAATAGGCTTTGTTGAATTCTGGGTGAGGAATGATTAACTTACATATCTCTAAATGAACAGATATGACATCAAGGCCATGATCAAAGGATGGATGAGTAGATCAGTCCTATAGAACTTCTCAAGAAAAGGAGAGAATGGGAGATTGCCCACTTATGCTTCAGATAGCTGCTCCTCATGAGGGGATCACAACAGTGGCTTGTTATAGGTTTGAGCACCAGAAGAAACTATTAACATCTCAACCATGGCAGAGTCTTTCCAAGGACAGTGGGTTAATTAACCTTAATTTTTACTTGCTTTTAAAAATTAACTAATTAAATGCCCTAAGAGTATTAAAGATCTTCAAAACAATTAGTTTCCAAAATCACATGGTGATTTTACCTTCATTACAGAATAAAAGGGGGAAAAATCATTAACTTTAAAATGTAAAGAATTTAAAATAAATAACAAAAGTTAAATAAGACTTTAACTCAAGAAAGTTATAAATGATTAAGGAACCAGGAAAATTTGAAATATTAGGACTTTTGCTACAAGATTTTCCACACACACACACACACACACACACACACACACTGACTTTTTGCTCACACCAGGACTGAAATGTTCATGATTTATGGATTTGTACATCAATCAGGGATGGGTTATGGGAAGAAGAAATACTTGCATGTAACATACAGAGGATGATGAATTTCTAAGTTTGTTTATACTTGTAATGAAGTGACTGGTAGGGACATCTTTAAATATTTTCCTCCTTTTCTTAGTTCTGTTTCTTTCTTTTTTCCTTTGTATGTTTTAATCTCTATTTTACTTTTCTCTGAGTTTAGCTTGCAATGTCTTCTAATATTGTTATTAAAAGTTTCAATAATTTTTTTTTAAAAAGGATATAGGTGATGTTTGATGGTATTTAAATCCTATTGGATTAACACCAAAAGAAATAAAGAGGCACACACCTAAATCATCTATTTCTGACTTCAATATGTTTAACTACCTCTCAGTCACATTCAGTTTAGATATGAGTGAAAATAATAATTGAAAGAGCAAAAAAGGAATAACTACAGAAGCAAGGCAGCATCTGTAATGTTTGAAATAACATTTCACTATATAATTTTTGCGTAACATATTGTTTGCATTGATAGAGAAGATGGATTTATTTTAAAAAAATACTTTTCAGTTTTGCATTTGGGGACAAGCTCCTTCAAATTGCTTTGCTATGGTTATGTGTTTTTGAAAAAAAATATAGAGTCACATCTTCCCAATTACTTTTATTAGCAGACTTTCTACTCAGGAAAGGGGTGGTACAATTTGTCACTAAAGTTACAAGGGATTCTGAAGGGTCTTGTTTATTCATATAGCAATAACCCAGATAGGCCTTTTTTATCAAATGCTGCATAAAATTCAAATGTGGTGACTCTGCAAATTTTCTTTTTTTTCTGTATGGATTGAAATGTATCTTGCTGAAAAATTATGACTCACTGGAAGTGGTAATTATGCTCCTTTTGACAACTTAGCATTAAAAATATGCTCAACTTCCTAAATGTACATGATGTTCATTTTTCTTCTTCTCTTATTGTTGGAACAGAATGGATCAGCACATGTAAAAGCAGTGATGAAATTTGATGTCTGCTGAATTTGCTGATGCTGATAAAATGCATAAGGCTTTTTCTTTTCCGTTGACCAGAATACATTTATCAGACAACAACTCTCGCATTCAGGCAAGAAAGAACCTATTCCATATATTATTGCTTTTACTTGTATTGTTGCATTGCAATACTTCATTTTTTAGAATGAACAGATACAATACAAACATTTCTATGTCTCATCAGAATTTTTGTAGCGCCTTTAAGAAAGGTCATTGAGAATGAATGGAGACACACAAACATTTAACTTGATTCATTGGCTTTTTGTTACCCACTCTTCTTAGGATATTTGCAGAAATAATATTTCTAAATCTCTTTCTATTTTGATCTATCCAGTTCTTCAGTAAGCTGTAATGCCAAAAAATATTTAATTTGCAGTTTAATCTAACATTTCAAACTTGGGATTGCTTTCAGTTAGTGGAATAGTTTTGTTAAAATGTATGTTGTTCCCCATAGATTTGAGAAATAACTTTTTCAACTAAATATGTTTGCATAAACGGTAGCTCTGAAAGACTGCAGAAAGGCAGATTCAGATTTAAACAACTGGCCTACCATCTTTCCTATCCTTAGAGTTTTCATTTTCTTCTTATTTCTGTGAGAAGCCCCTCCTCCTAAACGAATGAAATGTTTTGAGGAATATTAAAAAGTCAGGATATTTTCCTAAAGGAGAAATGGAGAAACATGTTCTTAAACACAGAAACCAGCCCCAGTCTCCCTGCCCCAAAGCAGAAACTGAGGAGGCCAGGTTTTAGAAATGCAGATTTAGTAATCCATTCAAGACAGCATATTTCAAAATTCCTTGGCAGAATGGTAGGATTAGAAAGCAATCCCTCACCCAAGATCTAACATAGGACAAAAGCCATTAGCCACAATAGGGATTGCCCAACACCCTTTCAGAACGAAAGCCCCTTCATTTTCACACTCCCAGAGCAGTCCAAACTTCAAAGCCACAGAAATCTTGGAACTCAAATAAACAATAAGCCAGAGGTTGACAGATTAGCTCAGACAAACACCTAGGATCTGCATTTCCTCTTTTGCTTATAGAGCCAGTTATGATCCCTACATAACCCCTACATGACCCCATAGGAATCTGATAACAGCCAATAGAATATTAAAGGACCTTTTCTTGCACAGAAACAGGAAGCTTAAATACAAAGCCCAAAGAAGTTATGAATACCCACCCACTCTTACTTTCATTCTGTCAGCTGCCTAGAATCACATGTTCTTGGTGGTCCTGCTTCATCAATAACCCTCTCTTTCCAATCAACCTCCATGTTTCCAGTCTCTTTCTCCCAGCGTTGAACTGAACTAGATGTATATTTTTTTCCAAAATCCTGTTAGCTTTTGCAGCCCTTCTACTATTCAAATGCACACAGATTTCCAGTTCTTGATATTTAAGTTGTGTACCTGACTCTGTAATTGTTCCTTCAGTTCAGTGTCAGAGAACTGTCTATCACTCACGCACAATGTTCTTTTCCGACATGACAATTTTTTTCTAGCATCACTTCTACGTTCCTTTATTACTGTAAAACAGATCTGCACAAGGTCAAAGAGAAAGAGTCACACTGATAATTAAAAATAATCACAGGCGCAAAGGAATACCTGGTACACTAATTAGAGATGTTTGGTGGCTAAACAGAATGGCAGCATTGCTGAAGGGCAAAGATTCTCAGCAGCACATTTTTATGGGAATACTGGAAGTAATGATGGTGGTGAATTACTTTTTTTTTCAAAAAAACTATATTTATTACTTTTTTTAAAAAATAAAAGTGCCAGTGGGCTGCATGAGCTGTTTGGTGGGCTACATGCAGTCTGCGGACTGTGTTTTACAAGCTTGTTGCCATTCATCTATTTTGTGTAAGCTCCAACTATTTCCCATTATGCTTTATTCAAAATTGTGTTAGCTAGAAACATATGTACAGTCATATGCATTTACCGAACTTACGTTACTTTATTGTATATAGGCATTATGGAATACAATTGATAGAGAGCGAAAGGAAGAAACTAAGTTTCTTCCAAGTTTCTCCAACACAAGTTGGCTTGCTTGTTTAACTTGAGTTTATATACTTCTTCAATCCTGAAAGTCTGAACAACTTATATATCCATGCTTCAAAAGATTAAAACACAAACATAAAATTAAAATTGCTCTTATATAACATTGAAATGAAATCTAAGAATTGACACTTTCAGTCACTTGAAAAAGCAATTCAAACATCCCCTACTTTCCTTCCTTTTCATCAAATTTATTTGCTGCCTATCTCAGTGAGTTCAAGCTCAGTGACTCTGAGCACTTTCTCAAAGACCTTTTGAAAGAGCCAAGTCTAGGAGTGTTCTATGCCCCCACTACCACAAGTGGGGTTACCAGCAGAAACCAATTCAGAGCAGACTCATTTTCAACCTCTTCTTACAATTGTGCTATGTCAGTTGATAGATATTTCAAGACATAGATAAAACCTTTTCCTTTGTTAGTGTGTGTGTGTGTGTGTGTGTGTGTACTTGCCTGAACCTCTTACTTATCTTTGAAGCCCCTTGCTATCAAAAGTAATCTGGCTCATGACACATGAGATTGCCTTTTAGGCAAGAATGCTCCTTTTGTGGAATAGCTCACTTCAGAAGGCTCACTTACGATCTATTTGATGCCAGATATAGTTTTTTTTTTCTTTTGCCAGAATATTTTAGTGTTCTATACAAGTTAATATTTTTAAGTATTTAAGCCCATGTCACACTGGCCAACGGATGCAAAATGGACACAACGGACGAGAAAAATGTTCCATCTGTTGTTATCCGCTCTCAAAAGGGGCAAAAATTTGCATAACTGGAGCGGATAACACGGACGCGGGGAGGACGCAGGGTGGATGCAAAGTGGATGCAGAACGGAAGCCCAGAGGATGGAAGCAGATGGGAGTGGGTGGCACATCCACAGGGCTTCCGGGGGGCCTCAGCAAAGTGGACGCGGAACGGATACAGCAGATGCAGAGCGGACGCCGAACGGATAACGTGGATGCACAGTGGATCCACAGCGGATGCACAGCGGAAGCCTAATGGATGCCTGGCGTTCACTGCGCATGCGGGGAGGATGCATTGCATCAGCCCCGCGGATATAATGGAAGCAGCTCAGAAGCAGGTCACCATTCAGAGGAAAGACCTGCTGCCGGACACATTGGCTGCCTTGCCTGCCCTTCCTGCATGTCTGCCCGCCAGCCTTGCTGCCAGCCTTGCTGCCAGTCTCCCTGCCAGCCTCCCTGCCAGCCTCCCTGCCAGCTGGTCTGCCTGCCAGCCTTGCTGCCTGCCTTCCTGCCAGCCTTGGTTCATGTCTGCCTGCCAGCCTTCCTGCCAGCCTTGTTTCATGTCTGCCTGCCAGCCTTGGTGCCTGCCTGCCTGCCAGCCTGCCTGCCAGCCTTCCTGCCAGCCTCCCTGCCAGCCAGCAACCCCACAACCATGCGGAAGCACAGCAAGCCTCAGCCATCTGCTGCCAGCCCTGGCAAGAGGACAGGGCTACCATCCCGCCCCCTGGCCCTCACTCTGGTTCTTCTGGGGCTTCTGCAGCATGGGCTCACTCTTCTGGGGCTGGCGCATCTGCTGCTTCTGCTTCTGGAGGAGGAGCTGATGACAAGCACTCCAGCACCAGCCACCTCCACAGCACCTGGACCCTTCACCCCTGAGACTGAGCAACCAAGAGGAGTGCCAGAGACTCTTTTTTGTCTTATAGCTTGTTGTCAGTAAAGTCTATTTTTGATTCACACACTTGCTTCATTTCTTTTTTTGTATAAAGTCTTGCTGGAAATTTTTAGAAATGGTTTAAGCCTTTGCATGCTTTTGGGATGGGTAATCCCAAAAGATAGCTGTGGGATGGGCAGGGATACCTTTGGGATGGATAATAGCTGTGGGATAGATAAACCTCCAGTGCAAGCATAGTGGGACTGTATGGTCCACCCTCCCAGGTGCCACACACGTGCTTGCCATCTATGGCTCCAACGGTGTGGGGGAAGTTCCACTTCTGATACCACTGCTCTGCAACTTTCTTCCATCCTTCTTCAGTGGAGGGGTACTGGAGGAGCTCCTCCTTGTATTCTTCGATGATGGCCTGCACCACTTCTCTGACCACAATGCTGATGGTGTTGGATGGCACCCTCCAGCCGTTCTGCATGCTCCTGTAGGAGGTCCCTGAGGCCAGGTGGCGCAGAGTGAGTGCCACCTTGAGCCCAGGTTCCAGGCTTGGCTGGAAGCTGGTGTTTGCCTTGGTCAACCTGGGTGTCAGGCACTGCACAACTTCGTCAAACACGGCTGGTGGCATCCTCATGAAGTTTTGGAACACCCGAGTGTCTTCACTCCTGAGCTCCACCATCAGCTTGTTGTACAGTCTGTCCTCCTCTCTACTGGCAAACCATCTTCGGACCCAAACTCTTTTTGGGTGGCTCCTTTTCTTCTCGCAGTAGAGTTCACAGAGCCTGCAGATGGCTTCGCACTGTTGCAGAACGATGGTGGCTGCCGAAAGGACTTTGTTACAATCCACGGTGGACATGACTGGATGCTGTGGAAGAGGAAGAGGCAGATGAAGGCTGCAGAGATCTGCACCGCTGGGCTGCTGTTCTGAAAGTGCGATGCAGGCGAGTTGCTCCCCCTTTTTATAGGCAGTATAGGTTTTCCGCTAGGCATCCTCTAGGCATCCTCTAGACATCCTTAATATCCAAGATAGGTCCCCTCTGCGAACGGTTTTTCCACTTTAAACGCTTTGTTTCTGCTAGGCATCCATTCTGCATCCATTCTGCATCCATTCTGTGTCCGTTCTGCTTCCTCCCTTCGTCCGGGCAGATGCGCGTTGCGCGGATGCGTCGCGGATGCCAAGCGGATATAGCAGATGCGTAACGGAGGCGTAACGGATGCGTAGCGGATTGAGAATGGACGAACTGGATACATTTTCTGTGCAAAAGTTTTAGGCAGCCCAAAACTTTTGGACCGGATGAAACGTCCATAAACGGATGCTGGATGGATAAAGAGGAAGCCAAATGGAGGCAGTGAGTACAGAACGGATACATCGTGTTAACCAATGGATGGCAAGGTTTTTTGTCCATTTTACATCCTCTTTGCATCCGTTGGTTCAGTGTGACATGGGCTTTACATTTTATTGATTTGTACAAAATTGGTTAAAAACAAATGTCATAAAAGCAAAAGCAAAAGCTGATAATACAACCTGTCTATTTTATTCGGCCAAAAACACTTTCTTCAAGCTCCCACTACTCTTTACGTCAGTGCTGAGGGAAGAGCAGATCTTGTAGGCCTTCTGAAAGTTAGAGACAGTGGGGGCTAATGAATCTCAAGGAGAAGAGTATTCCACTGGCTGGAGGCTGCCAAAGAAAAGGCATGATTCCTCGGTCCCACTATGCCCACTTTTTCCATATTAAAGTTTGATTTCTTTTAAAGCAATCAATGCATTCTTCTCTGAACAAGTTGAAAGGAAGGCCATTAACCCTAGACACCGTATTCTTCATACTTTATTTAATGATAAGTGTCTATTGGCCAGACTTCAATTTTTATGAACTTGGAAGCATTGGCAATAAAAAAAAGACTGTAGTAACAGAGAAACCTTTCAATTGGGTTTTGAATAAATGCCACCCACTTGACAATTACCATTTGCAAATTGTGGAACATTTGATCCATGAGCAGAAACTACTTCACATTTCCCACTGAATTAATTTATTCAATCTTCAGTGTAATTAATAACATTTTTATACCCTTTGGTTGGGAAATCAAAAATTCTTCTCACATCCCTGAATGTGCATCTGAATTATTCTGAACAATAGCATTGATATAAACCTCTTGGTTCCAAATGTGCAAGCAATCTCCAGGTCACACAAACTTAACCTTTTAAAAGTGCATGCTTTCACACTTTGCATTAGGAATACTTTCCTATGAATAAAGTGCATATTCTATGATATTGTAATTTGAGGTATTATAAAAGCTTTTCCTGAAATTGTAAAGGGTGAGAAACCTGGTTTATCATGAAGAAGGCAACTAATCCAGTTTTACTTTTGTAAGGAATAAATCAGATTATTATCCAAAAGAGTTTCCAATTGCTTACAGGTTTATCAGTAAAGATTAAAATATGACCTTTCTAACATTGATAGCTTCCACATCTTGCTCTCTTGGTTTTGAAATATTTTATGTCAAATGAACATGTTTCAATCCCTTTAATTTCCCCTTCTTTGGAAAACTGTCATGTTTCTTTTCCTTTCATACCACTTACCCATGTCCTTTATGCTTCCTTGGCCTACAGTTGGGCAACCTAGCGGCTTTGAGTACCAATATGCAAGGAGACATCCAGTGGCATCCATTTTATTTCCCTAATCTTATGTATTTTTTAAAAATTTGAAAGCTGACCGACTGCAAGCAAGCAATCAACCTCAAGTATTCTATTTACTCATAAGAATGCCTTGGGGCAGCATAAGGTCACCTCTAGTCTCTGCTACTGGTTTCCTCTGCTACTTTTCAAA
Source organism: Laticauda colubrina (assembly GCA_015471245.1). Classification (NCBI taxonomy): domain Eukaryota; kingdom Metazoa; phylum Chordata; class Lepidosauria; order Squamata; family Elapidae; genus Laticauda; species Laticauda colubrina. Next base: position 21,069,067 of record BLBF01000052.1, read on the forward strand.
ATAAGCATTAGGAGTAGACATAGCCTGATTTACTTGTTAATCTGTACACCTGCTCTGGAAAAAAAAGGTAAAGTTAAATTTAGGTAGTAGACAGCATTCTGGGAAGATAGGTGGATGTTTTGTGATTGCCAATTTTCTCTGCCATAACCATCTTGTGACATTACCATAATACTTTTCAAGTAAACAAGGTGCATATACAATTGATTGGTCAGTTAGTCTTTTATTATTTGTATTTCTCTTATGCAGTTATATAGCAGAAATTACACAGCAGAAGAAAAGGAAAAAAAAAGAATAGTGGATGAATTAGACAGTAATTAAACCTGTCTGTTTACAAGACAAGTGCAAATAGTAAAATATTGAACTGCTAGAAGAAAAGAAAAAGGTTAAAAAAGCCAAAATTACTAAAAATCTACCACAAAACTTTGTATTAAAATACTAGGATACAAAGCACTAAAATAACAGAATATTAAAACACTGAAATGTTAAAAAACATGTCCTACCTATCATGATAGTATCCTCATAAACGTCCTCCTAACCAGTCCATATCCATATTGATAGCCAACAGATCCCCAGACAAAATTTTGGCTTTTGCTATGTAATGTTGGAGTTGTGATTATTGGACTTTCTGGGAAATTTAGAAACTATAGACATTCTTAAGTCCTTAGCAAGGGGTGTCAAACTCAAAGCCTGCAGGCTGGATCTGCCCATGGGGATGTCCTGGAAACAGTGAAGGATTGGCCCATGATGCCTCTGCCAGCAAAAACATTTTTGCTGCCAGAGGGTTTTAGGAGGCCATTACAGGCAAAAACAGAGCTCAGGAGCCCATTTTCACTTGCAGAGCACTTGGGCCACCACACACACACAGCCCGACATGAGTGACATTGAGCTGGCCATGGCCCCTGGCCATGCCCATCCATGGCCCTCCAGAGGTCAAACACAACCCTGAGGCAGCCCTCAATGAAATTGAGCTTGACATCCCTGCCTTAGCAGGTATCACTATATAAAATAGTAATGTAAAAGGATATGTGACATAAATTCCATCACTCTGTCCCAAAGGAGCAAGTCTTTTACAGAAAATGTGTGTGTGTGTGTGTGTGTGTGTGTGTTCTCAAAAATCATTGAGTATAGCACATTCAAGAGAAAATGCAACACCTTATTTAAGTATTCCATTGTCTTAGAACCATGGGTCTAATGCCAAGAAATTATACTTGTGGAAATGCTGTCATGAATCAATTATATATCAATGAGCTTCTGTCTCAGGTGCTGCCTTTTTTTGTTCATCCTCCAGGATATTTGCAAGCTCCTGTGCTTCAATAAAAAAAAAAATCATGTTATATCACAAACTCCATCCCATCTGGTTGTGCTTGCGGTGTCTTGTGCTTGTACAAAAAAGGGTATGGTTTGCATCATATTAGCATGACCCAGCTCTCATTAGATTGCCTAGTTTGATTCTCCCCTGGAAAGGTTGGTGTTCATATCCCAACCTGTAGCTATGGAACATTTTTCTCATTATTCCATAAAACTACAGATTATTAATGTTCTATCAATATTGAAAAAACAAAACTTTCTGGAAGAAAATTCAATTTAACCAATAGTTAACAATATTTAACTAGGTTGTGTCTGAACTTTTAATAACCTGCTTCTAAATTCCACATTTTAAAAAATAGAGAGAAAAAAATTCCTTAAGCATTTGAGATGAAAGATCTCCAGAACAAAAAGTACTGTATATTCCCTAAGCAAAATTTTAAACATAGTTCTGTTAAAAAGTTTCACTGCACTGGAATATTATAGGTTTCTCTAGTGAGAAAGGACAGAGTAACAGTGGAACCGATATACACATTACAAGCTTAATTAAAAATAGTTTTACATTTATCTGGGTCAAGAATTATTATCTTGAGGTAACAGAAAGAGGTTATTGCTTATATCTATTGATGATCCAAGGAAGATTTTTCAGTCTTTCTGGAAAAATCATGATCCCGCTGTTTCTAACATTTAGCTGTACAGTTGGTCATTCTATCTGATTTGCTAACTTCCTCTAAATACTATCTCTAATTGGACTCAATGTCAACATTGTTTGTGTAATGTTAGTACTGTGGTAGAGAGTCAGTTTGATATAATGGTTAAGGCATCGTACTAGAAGCTAGCAGATGATGAGTTCCAGACTCACCTTAGCTATAGAACCAGCTGCACCACTTTCTGTCAGTCTGTTATGAATAGTGTCTATAAAAAGGGAATTGGTATGATGGACTAGAGTGAAATGGCAGTTTTCAAAAAAGGAGAAAACATATTCCAAGGAGGAGGCATTAGACAAGAAGTGACATAGTCCAGAACTAGATCAGAGATAGAGACTTAGATAGCAATTCCCTAGAATTTCTCAGGGTATATCCATTAGAGTGAGAATAGGATTGATTTAGTCTGGCAAGCTTCTGTCTATTGCATGTACCGGTGAAACTCGAAAAATTAGAATATCATGCAAAAGTTCATTTATTTCAGTTATGCAACTTAAAAGGTGAAACTAATATATGAGACAGAGTCATCACATGCAAAGCAAGACAGTTCAAGCCGTGATTTGCCATAATTGTAATGATTATGGCTTACAGCTCATGAAAACACCAAATCCACAATCTCAGAAAATTAGAATATTGTGAAAAGGTTCAATATTCTAGGCTCAAAGTGTCCCACTCTAATCCACTAATTAAGCCATAACACCTGCAAAGCGTTCCTGAGCCTTTAAATGTTCTCTCAATATGGTTCAGTAGGAATCACAATCATGGGAAAGACTGCTGACCTGACAGTTATGCAGAAAACCATCATTCATACCCTCCATAAGGAGGAAAAGCCTTCAAAGGTAATTGTAAAAGAAGTGCAAAAGAATTGCAAAGTGCTATATCAAAGCACATTAATAGAAAATTAAGTGGAAGGGGAAAATATAGAAGAAAAAGGTGCACAAGCAGCAGGGATGACCGCAGCCTGGAGAGGATTGTCAGGAAAAGGCCATTCAGAAGTGTTGGGGACTTTCACAAGGAGTGGACTGAGACTGGAGTCAGTGCATCAAGAGCCACCACACACAGACAGATCCTGGACATGGGCTTCAAATGTCGTATTCCTCTTCCCAAGCCCTCTTGAACAACGAACAATGTCAGAAGCATCTTACCTGGGCTAAAGAAAAACAGAACTGGTCTGTTGCTCAGTGGTCCTCTTTTCTGATGAGAGCAACTTTTGCATCTCATTTGGTAACCAAGGACCCAGTTCTGGAGGAAGAATGGAGAGGCACATACTGCAAGATGCTTGAAGTCCAGTGTGAAGTTTCCACAGTCTGTGTTGATTTGGGGAACCATGTCATCTGCTGTGTTGGTCCACTGTGCTTCATTAAATCCAGGGTCAACACAGCCATCTACCAGGAGATTTTGAAGCACTTCATGCTTCCTTCGGCAGACGAGCTTTAAGGGGATGTTGACTTCATTTTCCAGTAGGACTTGGCACCAGCCGACACTGCCAAAAGTACCAAACCTGGTTCAATGACCATGGGATTACTGTGCTTGATTGGCCAGCAAACTCGCCTGACCTGAAGTCCATAGAAAATCTATAGAGCATTGCCAAGAGAAAGATGAGAGACATGAGACCGAACAATGCAGAAGAGCTGAAGGCTGCTATTGAAGCATCCTGGTCTTCCATAACACCTCAGTAGTGCCACTGGCTGATTGCTGACATAGTCCTAGGAAGATACAATGGCAAACTATTTCTGAACACCTTGCCAAATTCAGAGACTTGTCCAGGTAGTCCAAGAATTGGACATCATTGAGCATAAGGGGAAAAATATTATGATCAATCCAACAGATAAACAGTTCTTTTCTACAATCAATCTGATACCATGATATGCTTGAAGGAATTTGATGTGCATATTTACTTGGAGGGAAAATTTTGAAGATTAGTGTCACCTTCTATAACTCTGTGCATTAAATTCTAGTAGTAATATACATTTATATTAAAAAAAAAACAAGAATGACATTTTCAGCTTTGATTGGACGCTATCCCCATCTTCACATTTGCATTACTGATTACTGAGTCTTGATGAAACATTAGCAATTGTTGCAAAATAAAATTTTCCTCCTGTTATTCAGAGCAATAGACACATGTTTTTCAATAATTTATCTTGAACACATTTTATTATCCAAAGGGATAAAGGAAAATTATTTCAGTGCTGTCAATCTTTTGCAATTCTTTTGCTGAGATGTGGAGAGAAGTTGTTCGCATAACTCAGTTGTTTAGCCAAACAGCGCATCAGACATTTTTTGTTGTAGTTGTTTTTGTTGCTTCTTTCTGACTTCCTTGTTCTCCATTTTTCCCAAGTAGGCCTACTTTGACCAGCAGACTAAGCAATACCATGAACATCATATCCCAGTGTCTACAGGCCATGAGTGTCTGAAGAACAATTTGTTGTTGTTGTCAGTTGCAAAGTTGTGTCTGACCCATCGCAACCCCATGGACAATGTTCCTCCAGGCCTTCCTGTCCTCTACCATCTTCTGGAGTCCATTTAAGCTCATTCCTACAATTTCAGTGACTCCATCCAGCCACCTCATTCTCTGTCATCCCAACCTTCTATTGCAATGGTCACTAACTGGTGGGTCGTGGCCCACTGTGGTCTGTGAGAAAATTTTGGTATTCCGCAGAGAAATGTCACCCTCAGAGCACTCCCCAAAGCAATTAATCCAGGCTGCATGGGAACACAAGGCTGTGCCGCCCACTCACTTAGTACCTGGCAAACTTGCCTACTAAGTTGCTATTTTTCCTTTTTTTGCCCCAACCATTGGCTATTTTGCTGTGCTGGGAGATTTAGATTAGCTAGAAAGCAGGAAATCATTGGATTTCTTGTTTTCTGGCTAATCTTTAGATCTTCAGCTCTGCTTTTAAGCAGAGCCAACCTCCCTTAGGGGTAAAAGTTCTATTATTCAGTACAGACTCAGATAGCCGATGGCAGAAACACAGATCTCTAAGTGAATCTGTGATTCTGTGAGCAACTCAATCTGCTTGCCTGCTTTGCCTGATTTTGGGTAAGAGTTGCTCTTTCTTTAAAAAAAAATTCAATATTTACATAAATATTTATAATATTTACAAACAAGCCATGTCCAACCAGTCACATGACCTCCAAGCCACACCCACAAATTAGGCCATGCTCAAGAACCAGTTGTTAAGAAATTTGAATTTTGTGTGTTTTTGTGTGTGTATGAGAGAGAGAGAGGGAGGGAGGGAGGGAGGGAGAGGAGTTAGATCAGATCTTTCTCTCCCACCAACATCAGCAAGCCACTGTCAGTCAAAATTCATATTAATGGTCCCTGGGATTTAAAACTATGAATTTGGTGCTCCCTGAGGTCCAAAAGGTTGGTGACTCCTGTTCTATTGCCCTTAATCTTTCCCAGAATTAGGCTCTACTTCAGTGAGTCCTTCCTTCTCATTAGGTGGCCAAAGTATTTGAGTTTCATCTTTAGGATCTGGCCTTCTAAAGGGCAGTCAGGGTTGATCTCCTCTAGGACTGACCGGTTTGATCACCTTTCAGCCCAAGGGACTCATTGGAGTGTTCTCCAGCACCCATAGTTCAAAGGAGCTTAGCCTTTCTTATGGTCCCACTTTCACAGCCATACATTGCAACTGGGAAAACCACAATAGGCTTCAGCAAAACCTGGCAGGGCTAAGAGGGTTTTGAGGCTTCCTGGTTCCAACACATTACTATTTTTAGTGCTCGATGGAGTTACATTGCTTGAGATATATTTAGTGAGCAGTTGGAGAGTCCTCCCAGACTCTTGATTCAAGAAGCAGGCTACGGTTGTGGCTAGAAAAGCTTTGAATTGTGCACCACTTGTGTCCATTATTGGATCAGGTTATCTGAGGGTCACCTCCCCCCCATTATATCAGCCTGACCCATTAGATTTAAAGAGGTGATGGTGTGGATACCATCTGCCAGTGATCCACTTTTGATGAATCCCAGCCAGCAGGCATTCTCTGCTATGATGTTTATCTTATAGAACATTCTTAACATTAAGTTAGCTTCATTCTCTTTAATGTTTTAGAAATCCTTGAAGACATAGTTAGGTCATCAGGTGTGTGGATCATTGGAAACCAGATATTTTTAGTTTTAGTCTACTCCATTTTAATTGAGATTTTTTTTAAAAAAAAAAACAAATTTTATTAGTTTTTAAAGACAATACACAAACAAACAAAACATAAAACCTAATAACATAAAATCTCTTTTCTAAAAACTGCTTATTAAATTTTAACAAAACAAATAAAACATTTTATTTGAATACAACATAGTTCCAGATTATCACATATCTTATTTATTCTTTTTTTAAATTCTCCTTTTACCTAAATTTCTATATCTCTTTATTCATTGTACTTATACTTTCATCTGTCTTGTTTACAATTTCATTATTCTCTTCTAACATTCTTCCAAAATTGTATTAATTCTCAATTAGCTAACTTAACAAACAAAACACTAAACATGAAAACATAAAACTTTTTTTTGGAAAGCGGCTTAATCCTGGGTCAGCATCTTTTTATACAGACATAAATCAAATTCATGCTCACCTTATATACTATTTCATATCTCATTTATCATTCTAGATTTTCTATATGTTTTCTCCCCTCTTTTCACTCTCTTAATTCTATTTTATTTATTTCATCTCAATTTAAATCATTTTACTTGTATCTTTTGTTTGTTCTTTTTCAATTATCTATTTTTTCTTTTCTCTTTACTGCAAAATTTCTCTGTAATCACTGGTTGAAGTATGATGACTTTTTATCTTTCCCCTAGATTTAATACTTAAAATAATATATAATTTCCATACTGATTCTGCTTCGTGCATTCTACATAGTACATTTTAAAGTAATAAAAAAGAGAAAAAAATAGTAAGCTTATAGTATAGTAAAAACAATGTTCCATAGCTAATTAAACTCTATTAGACATTTTACACATTCCCTTTAATATATTGTTAACTCATATAATATTCCATTTTTCTAACTCTATTTCAAATACAAATACAACAATGCAAACCTGTGCACTTTTGCAGAATCTCTTCTTTAATTACATTTTACCCTTTGTCTCTAAAAAAAATCCCTGTTTTTTAACATCTTGTTTTAAGTCTTTATAACTTCTCTTCCCTTTTTCCTTTCCTCTCTTATCCAGTCTAGTCTTTTTGTCTCCCCATCTCTCAATCTCCGCCCTCTTGGTCTCCCCTCTCTGTTGTATTCCTCTTTTCTGTTGCTTCCTGACATTGTATCAATTTTTCACCTTATTTTTCCCTTTCTTGGTTGTTTTTTTAAATCTTGATTTCTCCATTTTCTTTCCCTTTTCTTCATCAACTAAAATTATTTGTCCATTAAAAATGGCTTCTTCTTCTTCATCATCCCAGCTTTTTTGTTGTTGTAATTCCTGGTAGGTAGAAATCGCCATTTCTAAGAAGTGGAAAACAGATACAGAAGAGCCCTTGCCTTCTTGTTACTCTTCTTTTAACTTTTTATATTCTGTTTTCAATTCTTCAACAGATAATGCCATTGTAAGATATTTTTTAAAAACAAACAAACAACCCAAATGATTTTAGTCTTTCAAAGAATATTTTTCAAGAGTCCCAAAGTCACAAAGCAATCCAAATCAGCACAAACTGTTTCATTTAGCATTTTCTTCTTTTTGTACTGTCTTTTCCTGGGGTGAAATTTAATTACACAGTTCCAAAGTAATTTTTTAAAAGTCTTATTGCCATTATCTCTGATTTTAAAAGTTCCAAGCCATCTCCTCCAACAAAATCTTAATATATATTCTTTGCCTCTCCCTTCCCACTTACAGCAAAAAAGAAAAAGTTTTTGGTTTTTAGTTCCACTGTTCAGAAATCTTAATATCCCCTTGGCTTTAATTTTCAGAATTAATTACCTTCTATGCCAAAGCAAGTTTTTCTGATTTCCATCTGCTATTTCCGTAGGGAAGGAGAGTGAAAAGAAAAAAATCTTTTCCCTTTAACTTTTCTCTGCCGCTTTTAACAATCTTGTTAGGAAACAATGTATCCTTTAAAAAGTTGAACCTCCAGAATAAAAATGTAACTTATTGTCCCGGTTCAGCCAAAAACTTTCACTTCTTCAAACTTCCTCCTGCACAATTTTATCCAGCTGAAAGCTTCTTTGTGGCGGCCATTGCTGACCGCTGCTCCACCGCCTTGGGAAAAGGGAGTTAAACTGGCTGAGGAGGGGGAGTGTGATTCCCCCAGGCTCCTGCCCAGATCTCCCCTGTCTTCGGTTACCTCTACGGGGTAACCATAGCCTCCAAATCCAGCCGGATCGGGAGCACCTCGGCAGCGAGCACAGCAGGAACTGCACACGATCGTAGATTCCTGCTGCTGCCAAAGCCTTGAAACCGGAAGTCCCCTTTAATTCAGATTTTTAAGTGTCTGTTTTTTGCCAACTATTGTACATCACATTAAAATATTTAAAGTCATGAAATAGCAAGCTATATAAGTTAGATGATAGATAGACAGATAGATAGATAGATAGATAGATAGATAGATAGATAGACAGACAGACAGACAGATGATAGACAGATGATAGACAGATGATAGACAGACAGACAGACACACAGATGATAGTTAATAAAAATTGTCAAGAATCTCATTCTGGCTTCATTTTCATATTCAACCACCTATCCCACAGATTACAACCATGGGCCTACCACTTGATTCAGGAATTTTACTTCTTGAGGGCTGAAAATGGTCACATTCTAACATGAGGAGTCAAAGAAGGCATAAAACATTGTATTTCCCCCAGTTTTCATTTTAGCCTTCATTTTGCATTTGACTGCTTTCCTGGCTGATACCTCCTTGGCAGCTCACATATCTACAGCTGGCATAAGGATTTTTCCTTCATGATAATAAATAATTGACCTATCCCAAAATGGCAAAACAAAGCCTTTTCTAAATATTAAACAGCATCAGAGTTTCATTCAGATCTTTAGTTTTTTGTCCAATCACCTCTCTGGCCTAACTCTCAAGGACTAGCACTCTATATACATTGTTCAAAGAAAAAGGTGATTTTTCTTCCTTTGCCTTTCCCTTTTCAGTTAAGAAAACCACCCTCTATTTTACCTATCTCAGTTCCCAAATCTTGTGGTGCAAAAGTTTCTTTCCCCCAGCACCTCTGTGTACATGTGTGCATATGGTACATTTTATGGTACATTATCTTCCTCTTTGTTATGCCAGGAAGCCTCCCAAACTCTGGTTCCTTCATTGTGACAAGCATCTCTGATTTTCTCATTCTGGTTTTTCCTCTCATAGCTCAGCATTGTATCAAGTAGATCACTTCTTATAACTTCTCTCCTTTCCTCTGCTACTCTCTGAATTCCTACTTCATATGTCTCTCATTAAACTGAATATGCTTCTTTCTGAACCACTTGCCTTTCTCTCATTAAACTACATAAACTGTACTAACTGCTCATATATCAATGGCTTTTTATTTGATTGACTTGTACACCAGCTTCAGAGAAATTGTATTAAATTCCTCATAAATTCCCAAGTAATTGCCATTAACTTCAATTATTATTTTTTAAATGTATTGATTGATGATTAATTATAGTTCCTCTTTGGGCTTTCAGAATGCATAAGCCTGTTTAATATCATACAGTATTAAACATTTGACAGAACTGATGCTGTGTGAGCCCCCAATTCATAATAATTATCAAAAGTAACTTGGTGTTCAAAGCTAATGTTTAGATCTATTAATGTTTGCAGTGTGATCACTGCATCATTTCCGTAAAGCAGTAGATGTGTGCACAAGTTTTAGTGGATGAAATTCTTTTTTATTAATTGCCAGTGTGTTAATGGAGCAAAAATGCAACCTTATATTCACAGTAGCATACATTAGTAAGTTTAAAACACTGTTCAGCTGTCTTCCATTTGAGTAAGCAAGAATAAATTGATTGAAATGGCCTTCGAATTTCTCCCAAGTAATGCACTTAAGGTTTTGCTTAAAAACCAATAAAAATGTTAAGGAAAACTACATACCTTGGCTTATTTGTATAATCTCTATTTTTTCAGCCTAATCTCCTGATAATTCATAATTCTATCTGCCCTAAAAAGAGTCTATTTTTTGAGTGAAAATAGTCTGATGACCTAATCAGTTTAGAGTATGAATGCCTGACCAGATGCTATTATGTTTTACAAACACATTGGGGCAATAATTCACAGGCATTTTTCTCTTTCCCCTTTTAATTGGATTGATTAACCCACAAGGGGTGGGAAACGAACATTGTTGCAATATATTTATCAGTATTCAACAAAAGAACATGTGCCTGGAGACAAGACTGACAAATGTCAAAACTAGAATCTGTATAACGTCTTTAAACCTTTGGCTAGACCTTAACTTCTTTCCACAAGATCTTGCTCCATTAACCCTCCAAGACAAATTCTCCTCATCATGGATCAAGGCTGTCAAGTTGAGTCCAACCTTGCCATACTAGGCTTCTTCCCAGCCTCAATACTCAAGTGGAACTATGACAAAACAAAACAAAAGGCAGAGGACATTGAAAGGCAAACAGACTTAAGGAAAACTCCATTGTTTCTGGCTCAAGACACCATTAGATATGTTGTTGCTGCTGCCAACTATCTTAGCTAGTTGGAGTCGGTAAACCACTAGAAAGCATTTTCGTTTGCAAGTTGCCATGTACTTCCATCGGCCATCCAGTACAGCAAGTATAAAAAGATACCATTGACTGAAAGACTCTGTTCCTGTGGCTCAGGAGAGGTGGAGACTGTGGGTCATATACTCCTTCGAGGTTCCTTTTACAGAGAGATTCTGAAAAAAACCCATATCTTTCCCATAATTGCTAGGTATCCTGGCCGTTCTGACACTACTTATCTCCAGTAGCTGCTTAAGGATGAACAGTCCAAAATTACATTGCAGGTGGTTAGATTCTGCACAGCAGCACTGGGGATTCATCGGAAACACATGTCAAATCCACCATAGCTATTTTAAACACCAAATGTGGCAAATCCTTTGCACTGCCTATTCCTTTCCCTTTTAGTAATAAACTGATTACAGGCCACACAAGTTTATGGATTGTGATTTTAGTATAGTTAGACAGACTGGATTTTGTCATAGATTTGATCTGTTATTTATCATTTTATTCTAGAATTTTTAATTGTGTATTTATTAAGTGTTTTTATTTGTTTTATTTTATTTGTTCTGGTCTATGACTGTAATATGTTCTGAAAACAAAAGGATATAATGTGTATGTATGTTTGTGTCTTTTTAATGCACTTTTTTCAATGTGATGTTTTTGTAGAAAATTTCTCTCCCCCCCTTTTTTGGGGGAGGGGAGAGTTTGAAGGAAAATAAAAAGTTGATTAATGCCAATATCCAATTGTGCCATCAATATATATAAACAATACAACCACAGTGGTGGCCGACCTTCTAGAGTTATTTTAAATCAGTTCTATGGATAACAAGTCTTCCCTTTCCCAAGTTTAAACTGGTTGATCAGTTTAGGAAACTTTGGGCAAGAAGCCATGGCTTCTTGAAGACTCTGTATCAGAAATGCATAATGTGTAATAGTGTCTGGAATTAAGTTGGTTCCCTATGAAGGATGCTCAAAACTGTAAAAATTACATGGAGTTCAGCATTCCATCATATTCACATTGACTTCACTGACCATTTTACATAAAAAATTCTAACTTTTGCTTTCATTGCAGTTTGAAAATACTTCATGGATATAATCCTTGCTCCATTGGATGGCATTTCAGGATTAATGGTGGTTAGTCATCATTTAAATGAATTTCAGTTTTAAGACTGTCTAGTGACTGCTTAAGATAATGAGAGACAGCTACAAGAACCAGACTACTCACCAATACCAACTGCCATAGTGAATCTATATTAGCAATAGCTTTTAAAATAATAGCAATAGCATTTATATACTGCTTTACATTGTTTTACAGCCCTCCCTTAACAGTTTACAGAGTTAGCATATTGCCCCCAACAGTTTGGGTCTTCGTTTTACACACCTCAGAAGAATGGAAGGCTGAATCAACCTTGACTAATAAAATTTTGTTTACTGAACATTTATACTAAACACAGTCCAGCATAGTTATATCCCATATTGTTAGAATGGCAGGACAGGAAGGAGGAAGATTCTTTTACATCTGGGGGTTATTGATGAATTTTAAGATCTACAACCTGCTTTTCCGAATGCATTTGGACAAATGTAGCTAACATTGTTCTTGCAAAGCTCACTGGTAGTTGAAAGTTAATACACAACACCCAATATTTTAGTAAAAATAAGTATCATTCATTTCTCCCTTGACTTGATTCTACTGCCAGAGAATCTGAATGAAATCTATCTAGATTAACGTTTCCTGTATTCAGGTCTCCTGAATAATCTACCCAATGTATCTAAAGAACTAATGAGATCAGCTTCTCTACATTGAGCTTTTAACCTTCTATTTTCCACGAAACCACATTTTGGAGAATGGATAATTCAGCATTAGAGAATGTGACATCTGATTCTACTACAGATGTTATATTTAAATAATGTGCAAGTAGAATAACCCCAGTGATCTCCTTCTTCAAGCTTATGAAGCAAATGTCTCTCTCCCTCTCTCTACTTGATTGAGATTGCTAGCCTCAAATCTATTCTGGAAAATATACTCTGTCTACTTCATTATCACTGGGCAGAAATCCTACAGGTGGAGTTGTATGTTCAGATGAACATTCCAGTAAAGAAGCTGATCTTCACTCCATTTTGTAATTTACAGTCCTCTGACCTTAAAACAAGATGCCTGACTGTTTTGTTTAAAAAAAAAAAAAAAACAACTTTCGACAGAATCAGCAGAGTGGAAATTGACCTTACAAAGCAAGAAATAACCATAACTGAATTTACACATGTCTGTCCTAACTTATCTACTCAGTCATTATACTGGCTAGAAATTGTAAAAGTAGTTCAACATATCTGGAAACTATAAGGTTCAGTACATTTAATTTAGGTATACATCAGTAGTGGAATTCAAATTTTTTTACTACCGGTTCTGTTGGTGTGGCTTGGTAGGTGTGGCGGGGAAGGATACTGAAAAATCTCCATTCAAAGGTGTTATTTGCTGGTTCTCCAAACTACTCAAAATTTCCACTACTGGTTCTTCAGAACTGGTCAGAATACCACCTCTGGTATACATGTTTTATACATATTTTTCCTGCAAATATAATAAATATATCATTGTAATTTTTCAAAGCAGCTCAAAATAGAATGTTTTTCCTGTTCTTAATAAACATCTATAGACATACTACAGCATCATATTCCTGCTAGGAGTTGAATTAGTTTCTCTTTGACAGTTCACACAACTGGAGACAAACTGAAGAGAAATAGAGCTTTCCTTGAGACAGAAAAACATTTCCAAATAAATAGCAGTAGGATTTAGGTGCTACATCCTGGGAAAATCCAGGAAAGAATAAAAAAGTTGACTTCTGTTTTCAAAATGTGGCAATGGGTCACCTCCCTGATACCCAGATGATTGTAAACATTTCAAACATCAAATGATGTATTCCCTCCACAATAGAAGTTGTGTGCTTAGATTGGGTTTTCAGACAATAGATCTAGCATCTTTAGCATCGAAAATCTTCCCCAAACAATTATGTGGTTGAAGTTGGACCCAAAGAAGTGTTAATAAGCTATCACAGAGATAGATAGGCTGATAACATTGTTACAATCCACATGGCACCCAGAATTTGTAGTAATGTATACATTAACAGTCATTTTGAACAGGCTATCTTAATATCAGGCATAATCACAACCATAATCTCCTTAATAATAAATAAATAAATTCCTTTAACTTCAGGTTAATTAGTAAAATTTAATAACTTGGAGTGTATTGTTAGAGACCTTGGTGATCTGGAGATATTTAACATGTCATTTATCAAACCATTGAAGTTTTTTTTTCCATAATCAAAGACAATATTATGTTGCTACAATACTCCACTTAAAAACTACAATGAAGCAGGATGTTTGCCAATATTTCAGTGGCTCTATGCATAAAGCAGTTTAAGTATAGCTTGATTAAATTTACAGAACTAAAATAGATACTGTTCACAAGACTCATTAAGGATTAGATTGCAGTCTTGTTCATGGTAGAAAAGCTTCTAAAAAGATCTATAATAAATTCTAAATTTGAGGCAATCAATCCTAATTCAAAGCTATTTGTGTATTTGGGACTGTCCTTTTAGGAACATTTCCTCTCTCCTTTACAAAATATTCTTCAATTCTTTCCTAGTTTGTTCTTGTGCTTTTATTATAACTCAGCTTTATTTGCTTTTACTGGCTTTTGACTGCTCTTTGCTTATGCTGTTGAAACAATAGGAAAATAATCCTTCCTTCCCCATCAGCACTCCTAGCACAATTCATGTTAGCACATCTGTTTCTTTTTTGATCCCCTTCTTTACTAAAAAGAAGGGGATGTTTATAAAGAATATTTCCGAGAGGAAAACAACCTAGTAAAATTAATTTCTTAAGTTTCAGTAGCATAGATTCCTGAACATAGGTCTCCACAAAAAAATACATTTTTACTACCAATAGTGTGGTAGTGTGGTAGTGTGAAGATGACCCAAAACACAGTTGGCCTGTGTTTACTTTTTCTCAACTCTTTTCTTGGCTTAGTATTACTCTGTTAGCTAAATCTTACCTTACAAGATAATTTTATAAATAAAACGACAATGAGTGAGCAGAGAAATAATGACAGAAGCTCTCTGGAATTTGTGGTAGGAAGCTTAGAACTAAGTTCCAAATCTGATGAAAGTAGTTTAATTTCCCCCAAATATGATAAGGAGAGAACCAGATTAGTACAGTAGTTAAGGCATTAGTCTAAAAACCAGGAGACCATGAGTCCTTGTCTCATGTTAGGCACAGAGCCAGCTGGGTGACCTTGGGCCAGTGCCACTATCCTAACCTAAAGGCCCTGTCACACTGGCCGACGGATGCAAAATGTTTGTAAAAAGGACACAGCGGATGAGCAAAATGTTCCATCCATTGTTATCTGCTCTCAAAAGTGCCCGAATTTGCATAACCAGAGCGAACAACACGGAAAGGAATAGACGGGGGAGGACGTAGGGCGGATGGAAAGTGGATGCTCCACAGAAGCCTAGCAGATGGAAGCGGATGGAAGCGGATGGCACATCCACAAGTCTTCCGGGGGAACACAGCAAAGTGGACGTGGAAGGGAAAGAACGGATGCAGAATGGATGCCGAGCGGATGAAGCGGAGGAACAGCGGATGCCGAGCGGATGAAGAGGATACAGAGCGGATGCTTAGTGGATGCCTAGCAGATGCCTAGCATTCACTGCGCATGCGGGGAGGATGCATTGCATCAGCCCTGCGGATAAAAAGGGAAGCAGCTCACAAGCAGGCCACCATTCAGAGGAAAGACCTGCTTCCAGACAGAGCTTGCCAGCCAGCCAGCCAGCAACCCAACAACCATGGGGAAGAAACGGAAGCCTCTGCCATCTGCTGCCAGCCCTGGCAAGAGGGACAGGGCCACCCTCCAACCCCCTGGCCCTGACTCTGCTTCTGCTGGGGCTTCTGCTGCCCGGGCTCGATCTTCTGGTGCTGGAGCTTCTGCTGATGCTGCTTCTGGAGGTGGTGTTTCTGCTGGTGCTTACTTTGCTGATGCTGCTTCTGGTGGTGGTGGTGGTGCTGCTGCTGCTTCTGCTGGTGCTTACTCTGCTGGTACTGCTCCTGGTGCTTGTGCTTCTGCTGGTGCATACTCTGCTGGCACTGCTCCTGCTGCTGGTGCTTCTGCTGGTGCTTACTCTGCTGGCGCTGCACCTGGTCCTGCTGGTCCTGCTGGTGCTCCTGGTCCTGCTGGTACTCCTGGTCTACTGGTGCTCCTGGTCCTGCTGGTCCTGCTGGTCGTGCTGGTCCTGCTGGTCCTGCTCCTGCTGGTGCTGCTGGTGCTCCTGGTCCTACTGATGCTGCTGGTCCTGCTGGTCCTGCTGGTCCTGCTGGTCCTGCTTTTGTTGCTAATGTTGTTGTTGCTGCTGCTGCTGCTGGTGATGTGGAGGAGCAACCCCTACAACCTCGAAGCCCCTCTGATGAGGGCCCATATGGCCCTGCCAATGGGAGGAAGAGGCAGACGCGTGAACGGGATAGGAGGCAATACACCATGCAAGAGGAACATGAGGAGGAGGTGCTGGGGTGGCTGAGGGAGAATGAATATCTTTGGCGGAAGGGACATAGGCTCTATCGAGACACCAAGAGGAAGCAGGCGGCTTGGAGAGAGAAGGCAGAGAGCCTGGGCTACACTTCGGAGGTGCACCTCGGCTGGTGGAAGCACATGCACACCTGGTACGGGAAGCAGCACCTCAAGAAATCTGGCCAGGCTGCGGTCAAGCTGACGGACAGAGAGACCTACATGATGGCCAAGTGCAGCTTCTTGGAGGGTGAGATCTGCCACCGAGGAGCAGCCCCTCTCACAACCCTCTCTCTCAGGCAGCCTGCTGAGAGCCAGTCCTCTTCTGGCAAAGAGTCAGCTCCTGTGTCCAGGCGGATATCTGTGGAGCGTGCCATGACGGAAAACCCCCCAACAGCTGTACTCCCTGTGGTGGAGCGCGTGGAGGACCCCCTGATGCAGTGGGAGAAAGGAGACGGCACTTCCACCACACCCCAACCCGCATCAACCTTCAGGTCTACCTCCACAGAAAGGCAGAGAGGCAGACCGGAGGGGCAGAGCCAAACTATCCTGCTGGAGATAAGAGACACCATCAGGAGCAGCGTTGATCTCCTCTCTCAGCTGGTACACACCGATGCCCCATCCTCCAACCGCAAGCCCTTCCTCACCTATGTCAACCAGACCCTCATGAACATGTCAGATCCCCAGTACCAGGTGGTGAAGGACAGGATCACCGATCTTCTTCACATCCCTCCAGACCAAGATGAACCTGCTGCCACCCAGTCCAGGCTTGCTCCTCCACCCCAGGTGATGTCACTGCCCTTCCAAGGCTTTCCACAGGCCCTCCCCTACCAAGGCTACGACTACCAAGAGGTCCAGAAGCACAGGCAGCCCTTCCCAGTCCAGGCACAGGTACATCGGACGCAACCAGTGCCACTGATGCCACCGATGCCACCCATGCCACCGATGCCAGCCACGCCACCGATGCCACCCATGCCACCCATGCCACAGATGCCACTGATGCCAGTCCTCACCCAGCTTCAGACCAGACAGCCCCACTACACTGTTCCTTCCTCCACCCCACAGCCAAGCCCGGCCTCAGTATATCTGTCATCGGTACTGGGGCTGACACCCCATTTCATGGAGGAAGGGGTTCTCAACATCACAGGGCTAAGCCAGCTGTCTGAGAGCTTCCTCAACACACCATCCCCTGTTCTCCTCTCGGGGCCAGGCACCCCAGTGGGCTTCAGACCAGCACTCCAGCAACAGCCACCTCCACAACACCTGGACCCTTCATCCCTGAGACTGGGCACGCCTCCAAGTGACCAAGAAGAGTGCCAGAGACTGGGTGGATACCTGTTGACTTTATTTTTGCTTTGGACACTTGACTTGGGTCATTTTTCTTTTACAGCTTATTATTAATAAAGATTATCTTTGCTTCACACACTTGCTTCATTTATTTTTGTCACTAAAGTCTTGGTGAAAACTTTTAGAAATGGTTTAAGCCTTTGCATGCTTGTGGGATGGGTAAGGATATTTGTGGGATGGGTAGTGATACCTGTGGGATGGGTAATAGCTGTGGGATGGGTAATAGCTGTGGGATAGATAAACCTCCAGTGCAAGCATAGTGGGACTGTATGGTCTACCCTCCCAGCTGCCACACCTATGGCCCTTTATCAATAACAATGTAATCATTCATCCACACATGTCAACATAAACACTTTATTAAATGCCCTGTTCATTGTGGGGCCACCCAACATACATGGCCCAAACTCATCAGTGTGATGAGACAGGCTGAAGGAAGCATCCATTAAGCATCTATCATCCTGTCTTGCCACTCCACTGCACCAGCTGGGGAGTTGAAGCAGTGTTTCAGGAGGTTGCGCTCCTTCTTCCCTTCACGTGAAGCTCTGTTGGGGCCTTGCACATCCTTAGTGTCTATCAGGTTTCGCCCTTGCCTCCATTCCCCAGGCTCCATGTCCTCACTGCCTTGTTGGAGGTCCACGAGCCTGTTCTGCAACACTGGGTAGCGGGTGCGCATGAGATTGTGCAGGATGCAGCAAGCTTCCATGATCCTCCTCATGGTCTGTGGGTGATGCTGCATGGTGGTGAGAAGTACCTCGAACCTGTTGGCCAGGATGCCAAAGGCGTTCTCCACCACCCACCTTGCCCTGGACAGCCTGTAGCTGAAGATCCTCTCTTCACGGGTGAGGAGTCTGGAAGTGTAGGGCTTCATGAGGTAGTTTGTGAGGGAGAAGGCATCATCCCCCACGATGAAGTAGGGCACATCTTGTGTGTCGTTGGGCAGGGGGTCTGGATCTGGGAAGCCCATGATGAGGACCCAACCACATATCTAGAAAAATCAACCAAGAAGAAAATTATAATCAGCCACATAAGCAAAGAAATCCAACAGACGATCATCCCAAGAGAAA
>BLBF01000052.1:21096144-21115021 GCA_015471245.1 Laticauda colubrina
GCCAGCAGAGTAAGCACCAGCAGAAGCACCAGCACCAGGAGCAGTGCCAGCAGAGTAAGCACCAGCAGAAGCACCACCACCAGAAGCAGCATCAGCAGAAGCACCACCATCAGAAGCAGCATTAGCAGAGTAAGTACCAGCAGAAGCACCACCTCCAGAAGCAGCATCAGCAGAAGCACCACCACCAGAAGCACCATCAGCAGAAGCCCCAGCACCAGAAGATCAAGCCAGGGCAGCAGAAGCCCCAGCAGAAGAAGAGTCAGAGTCAGGGCCAGGGGGTGGGAAGGTGGCCCTGTCCCTCTTGCCAGGGCTGGCAGCAGATGGCAGAGGCTTCCGTTTCTTCCCCATGGTTGTTGGGTTGCTGGCTGGCTAGCTGGCTGGCTGGAGAGCTGTGTCTGGAAGCAGGTCTTTCCTCTGAATGGTGACCTGCTTGGGAGCTGCTTCCCTTTATATCCGCGGGGCTGACGCAATGCATCCTCCCCCCATGCGCAGTGAATGCTAGGCATCCACTAGGCAGCTGCTAGGCTTCCGCTCTGCATCCGCTTCATCCGCTTGGCATCCACTGTGCATCCGCTTCATCCGCTCAGCGTCCGCTCTGCATCCGCTCTTTCTGTTCCATGTCTGCTTTGCTGTGCTCCCCCGGAAGCCTTGCAGATGTGCCATCCGCTCCCATCCGCTTCCATCTGCTAGGCTTCCATGGAGCATTCGCTTTCCATCCGCCCTACATCCTCCCCCCGTCCGATCCTTTCCATGTTGCCCGCTCTGGTTATGCAAATTTCTGCCCCTTTTGAGAGCGGATAATAATGGATGGAACATTCTTCTCGTCCGCTGTGTCCTTTTTAGAAACGTTTTGCATCCGTTGGCCAGTGTGACAGGGCCTTAATTTGACTGGCCATGCCCACTAATCACTGTCATCTAAAGCATATTTCTAGATTATTTCATTACAAAGGAAGAAGGCTAATTGAAGAGGCTTCTTTATGTTTAATACTCAAAAAGATTTGATTTTTTTTCACAACAGGTAGCAGCACCTAGCCAACCTTGGGTATAGCTTGTTGTACTTGGAGGGTAGACCACTAAGAAATTCCATAGCTGTACATTAGAATAGAAAGTTGCAAAAAACATTCTAAAACAAGCTGCAGCCAACCATTTTTATATTATGCAAAGAAAAGAACACGGGGATATCCATACAGTCCATGTCGCTACCAGGAAACCTGAGTCTACAGAGATTTGCCTTAAATTATATTTAGTTTCTGCCCAAGTCTCTCTTGAAATACTTTGACCAGAAATTAGTACATCACTAAAGTAATGTGGCTACAAATACATTTAATGCAACTTTAAAATATATCAAAGTTTTCCAAATCACAAGGAATTCATAATTTCACTTAATTAGTTATTGTCAGATAGCTTCCTGAGTCACTTCCAAATGTTATCACATTTCTCTGGACTTAAAACAAAAAATCCTACTCCATTCACTTTTGCTTAAGTAACAGTTCTTGCAAATTTCTTTCAAGGTCATCTTTCTGACTCTTTACAGGAAGGCAGTGAGGATGATCAGGGAATGAGAAACTAAGTAGTGTGATGAAAGATTGACATAACTGACCCTCAAGAATTTTTTTTTTAAAAAAAGACTAAAGACTAATATGACAGCATTTGTCAGATATATGAAGGGATATTACATTTCAGAGTTCAGGGAATGGATTTACATTTCAGGAGCACAGTTCCAATTGAATGTTGGAAAAAGCTTTTAACCTTAAGAGCAGTTCAACAAAGGAACCAGTAATTATCTGGAGATGTGGACGGCTCCTCTTTTACTGGATGTATTTAAGTAAAAGCTGGACAGCCATCTGTTGTCAATACCTTAATTTTTGTAAATGCAGGAAGCTGGTAGGCTCCTGATGGGCTAAATGACCCCTTCCAACTCTATAATTCTACAGTTCTGTGAGCTTTCATGTACTTCCAACAGTAGTTTCGGAGTAGGATCTTGCCAGATGAAGTTTGTCCCACAGGAGGAAAATTGCCCAAAGCAGCATGTTCTATTCTTCTTTGTCTACAAATGATGCTGAGACAACTCACACTATATTTAACTAAGCAGATGGTGCAAAGTGAGTTTTGCAACATAGTTGTCAAGGAGACTAAACTATCTTTCCTTTCTCTTAAAAGGTACTTTTTTCCTCTCTAACTTGGGAAATTATCTTGACATTATCCTCTTCAAGAAATTGAGCAGCATGGAGGGCTATAGAAGGAGTTGGAGGGGTTTCATATTCATCACTGAATGAAGAGAGGGGGCAAAGATCAAAGCAGCCTTACTTTAGTCAAGATAAACTCTGAGTGACTGTCATAGAGCCGACAAAGGTACTGTATTGACTGATCCTTAAAGCCCATGTCACACTGCACCAACGGATGGAAAGAGGATGTAAAACAGGGAGAAACACTTGCCATCAATTGGTTAATGCGATTCATCCGTTCTGTATTCATTGTGTCCGTTTTTCTTCCTCTCTATCCGTCCAGCATCCGTCGACTGAGGTTCCATCCGCTCAAAAAGTTTTGAGCTACTCAAAACTTTTTGAGCGGAAAATGTATCCAACGCATCCGTTCTGCATCCGCAACACATGCGGGGAACATCTGTTCTGCATCTGTCATCATCCATTACACGTCTGCTACATCCACTAGGCATCCGCTCTGCATCCACGCAACTCAAATCCACTCCAGCGGAAAACGGACACAGAGAGGAAGCGAAACGAACATGGAACGGAGGCGCACCGTAAGTAGCACAGACGGAGAAAGGATGAAAGCGGATGCAAGTCGCATACAAAGCATTTAAAACAGAAAGAACGTTTGCAGAGGGGACCTATATCGGATATTAAGGATGTCTAGAGGATGCCTAGAGGATGCAAAAGGACACCTAGCAGAAAACCTATATTGCCTATAAAAAGGGGGAGCAACTCACCTGGATCTCACTTTCAGTCCAGCGCCCCTGCTGTGCAGACCTCTGCAGCCTTCATCTGGCTCTTGCTCTTCCACAGCATCCATTGATGTCCACCATAGATCATAACACACTCCTTTTGGTAGCCACCATCGTTCTGCAACAGTGCGAAGCCATCTACAGGCTCTTTCAACTCTATTACAGGAAGAAAAGGAGGTGTCCAAGAAGTGTCTGGGTCCGAAGATGGATTGGGAGAAGAGCAGAGTACGGACTGTACAACAAGCTGATGGTGGAGCTGAGGAAAAAAGACACTTGTGCATTCCAGAACTTCATGAGGATGCCTCCAGCCATGTTTGACGAAGTTGTGGAGTGGATGAGACCCACGTTGACCAAGGCAAACACCAACGTCCGGCCCAGCCTGGACCCTGGGCTCAAGGTGGCACTGACTCTGCACCACCTGGCCTCAGGACCACCTACAGGAACATGCAGTACGGCTGGAGGGTGCCACACAACACCATCAGCATTGTGGTCAGAGAAGTGGTGCAGGCCATCATTGAAGAATACCTGGAGGAGCTCCTCCAGTGCCCCTCCACTGAAGAAGGCTGGAAGAAAGTTGCAGAGCAGTGGTATCAGAAGTGGAATTTCCCCCACACCATTGGAGCCATAGATGGGAAGCACGTGGCCTGCAAAGCTCCAGCCAAGTCAGGGTCCACTTATTAAAACTACAAGGGCTTCTTCAGCATCATCTTCTTTGCCATGGTCGATGCTGACTACAAGTTCATGTACATCGATGCTTCAGGCAACGGGTCAGCTTCAGATGCCCAGGTATACAACGCCAGTGACTTCAAGGAGGGGCTGGAATGCAACATCATCATGGGCTACCCAGATCCAGACCCCCTGCCCAACGACACGCAAGTTGTGCCCTACTTCATTATTGGTGATAATGCCTTCTCCCTCAAAACCTACCTCATGAAGCCATACACTTCCAGATGCCTCACCCGTGAAGAGAGGATCTTCAACTACAGGTTGTCCAGGGCAAGACGGGTGGTGGAGAACACCTTTGGCATCCTGGCCAACAGGTTCCAGGTACTTCTCACCAACATGCAGCCTCGCCCACAGACCATGAGGAAGATCGTGGAAGCTTGCTGCATCCTGCACAATTTCATGTGCACCCGCTACCCAGTCTTGCAGAACAGGCTCGTGGACCTCCAACAAGGCAATGGGGACATGGAGCCTGGGGAATGGAGGCAAGGGCGAAACCTGATAGACACTGAGGATGTGCAAGGCCCCAACAGAGCTTCACGTGAAAGGAAGAAGCAGCGCAACCCCTGAGACACTGGTGCAACTCCCCAGCTTGAGCAGTGGAGTAGCAAGACAGGATGATAGATGATTAATGTATGCTTCCTTCAGCCTGTCTCATCACACAGATGAGATTGGGCCATGTATGTTGGGTGGGCCTACAATGAACAGGGCATTTAATAAAGAGTTGTGTTTATGTTGACATGTGTGGATGAATGATTACATTGTTCTTGATAATAAAGGGCCATAGGTGTGGCAGCTGGGAGGGTGGACCATACAGTCCCACTATGCTTGCACTGGAGGTTTATCTATCCCACAGCTATTACCCATCCCAAAGGTATCCCTGCCCATCCCACAGTGGCTGCTGCTGGAGTGCTGGTCTGAGGCATCATTGGTGTGCCAGGCCCCAAGAGGAAAACAGGGGATGGTGTGTTGAGGAAGCTCTTGGAAAGCTGGCTCAGCCCCGTGATGTTGAGAGCTCCTTCCTCCAAGACATTTGGTGTCAGCCCCAATACCGACAACAGATGTACTGCGGCCAGGCTTGGCTGTGGGGTGGAGGAAGGAGCAGTGTAGTGGGGCTGTCTGGTCTGCAGCTGGGTGAAGACTGGCGTCGGTGGCATCTGAGGCATGGCTGGCATCAGTGGTGTGGGTGGCATTGGTGGAATCAGTGGCACTGGTGGAGTCCAAAGTACATGTGCCTGGACTGGGAAGGGCTGCTGCCTGTGCTGCTGGACCTCCTGGTAACCACAGCCTTGGTAGGGAAGGGCCTGTGGAAAGCCTTGGAAGGGCAGTGACATCACCTGGGGTGGAGGAGCAGACCTGGACTGGGTGGGAGCAGGTTCATCTTGGTCTGGAGGGTTGTGAAGATTGGTGATCCTGTCCTTCACCACCTGGTACTGGGGTTCCGCCATGTTCATGAGGGTCTGGTTGACATATGTGAGGAAGGGCTGGTAGTTGGAGGATGGGGCGTCAGTGTGTACCAGCTGAGAGAGGAGATCTACGCTGCTCCTGATGGTGTCTCTTATCTCCAGCAGGACAGTGTGGCTCTCTCCCTCCGGTTTTCCTCTCTGCCTTTCTGTGGAGCTGGAGCTGGGGGTGGATGTGAGTTGGGCTGTGGTGGAAGCACCGTCTCCTTTCTTCCACTGCATCAGGGGGTCCTCCACGTGCTCCACGGATAGTACAGCTGTCGGGGAGGTCTCCGTCGTGGCATGCTCCAGAGATACCTGCCTGGAGACAGGAGCTGACTCTCTGCGGGAAGAGGACTGGCTCTTAGCAGGCTGCCTGAGAGAGAGTATTGTGAGAGGGGCTGCTCCTAGGTGGCGGATCTCACCCTCCAGGATGCTGCATTTGGCCATCACATAGGTCTCTCTGTCCGTCAGCTTGACCGCAGCCTGGCCAGATTTCTTGAGGTGCAGCTTCCTGTACCAAGTGTGCATGTGCTTCCACCAGTTGAGGAGCACCTCCGAAGTGTAGCCCAGGCTCTCCGCCTTCTCTCTCCAAGCAGCCTGCTTCCTTTTGGTGTCCCTATAGAGCCTGTGTCCCTTCCGCCATAGACACTCATTCTCTCTCAGCCACTCCAGCACCTCATCCTCATGTTCCTCTTCTATGTTGTATTGCCTCCTCTCCCGTTCTCGCGTTTGCCTCTTCCTCCCTTTGGCAGGATCATATGGGCCCTCATCAGAGGGGCTTCCAGGTTGTAGGGGCTGCTCTTCCACACCACCACCACCAGCAGCAGCAGCAACAGTCGCAGCAAAAGCAGGACCAGCAGGACCACCAACAGCAGCACCAGCAGCACCAGGATCAGCAGCAGCAGAGTAAGCGCCAGCAGCGCCAGCAGTGCCAGCAGCGCCAGCAGTGCCAGCAGCGCCAGCAGCGCCAGCAGGACCAGGAGCACCAGCAGGACCAGGAGCACCAGCAGGACCAGCAGGACCAGGAGCACCAGCAGGATGAGGAGCACCAGCAGGATGAGGAGCACCAGCAGGACCAGCAGGATGAGGAGCAGCGCCAGCAGAGTAAGCACCAGCAGAAGCACCAACACCAGGAGCAGCGCCAACAGAGTAAGCACTAGCAGAAGCACCAGCACCAGGAGCAGCAACAGCAGAACAAGCTCCAGCAGAAACCCCAGCACCAGGAGCAGTGCCAGCAGAGTAAAGCCCATGTCACACTGGCCAATGGATGCAAAAAGGACACAGCGGACGAGCAAAATGTTCCATCCGTTGTTATCCGCTCTTAAAAGGGGCAAAAATTTGCATAATCGGAGCAGATAACACAGACGTGGGGAGGACGCAGGGCGGATGCAAAGTGGATGTGGAACGGAAGCCCAGCGGATGGAAGTGGATGCGAGCGGATGGCGCAACCGCAGGCCTTCCAAGGGGCCTCAGCGAAGCGGAGGGGGAACTGATACAGCGGATGCAGAACGGATGCCGAACGGATGAAGCGGATGCAGAGTGGATGCACAGTGGATAAAGCGGGTACACAGCGGAAGCCTAACGGATGCACAGCAGAAGCAGAACAGATGCCGAGCGTTAATGGCGCATGCAGGGGGGAAGCATTACGTAAGCCCCCCGGATATAAAGGGAAGCAGCTCGCACATGGCCAGCATTCCGAGGAAAGACCTGCTGCTGGACACTTCGAGTTCCTTGCCTGCCCTGCCTGCATGCCTGCCTGCCAGCCTTGCTTCCAGCCTGCCTTCCAGCCAGCCTTGGTGCCTGCCTGCCTGCCTTCCTGCCAGCCTTCCTGCCAGTCTTCCTGCCAGCCTTGGTGCCTGCCAGCCTCCCTGCCAGCCAACAACCCCACAACCATGGGGAGGAAGCAAAAGCCTCAGCAACCTGCCGCCATCCCTGGCAAGAGGGACAGGGCCAATCTCCTGCCCCCTGCCCCTGACTCTGCTTCTGCTGGGGCTTCTGCTGAAGCTGCTCCTGGTGGTGGTGCTTCTGCTGGTGCTGGGGCTTCTGCTGGGGCTTACTCTGTTGAAGCTGCTCCTGGTCCTGCTGGTCCTGCTCTTCCTGCTCGTGATCCTGGTCCTACTCATGCTCCTGGACTTGCTGGCCCTGCTGGTGCTTACTCTACTGCTGCTGATCCTGGTCCTGCTGGTCCTGCTGCTGCTGCTGATCCTGCTTCTGCTGCTACTGCTGCTGCTGCTGATGATGATGATGATTATGATTCTGCTGGTGAGGATGATGATGATGATGATGATGATGATGATTCTGCTGCTGCTGCTGCTGCTGCTGTCGGTGTGGAGGAGCATCCCCTACTACCTGGAAGCCCCTCTGATGAGGGCCCATCTGGTCCAGCCAAAGGGAGGAAGAGGCGTATGTGACAACGGGAGAGGAGGCAATACTATATTGAGGAGGCGCACGAGGATGAGGTGCTGGAGTGGCTGAGAGAGAAAGACTATCTGTGGCAGAAGGGACACCGGCTGTACAGGGACACCAAGCGGAAGCAGGCTGCTGGGAGAGAGAGGGCAGAGAATATGGGTTACACTTCGGAGGTGCTCCTCGGCTGGTGGAAACATATGCACACCTGGTATGGGAAGCTGCACCTGAAGAAATCTGGCCAGGCCACTGTGAAGCTGACGGACAGAGAGACCTACGTCATGGCCAGGTGCAGCTTCTTGGAGGGTGAGGTCCGCCACCAAGGAGCACCAGCAGCCCCTCTCATGACCCTCTCTCTCCAGCAACCTGCTGAGAGCCAATCCTCTTCTGGCCGAGAGTCAGTCCCTGTCTCTAGGCAGGTTTCTGTGGAGCGTGTCATGGCGGAGAACACACGGACAGGTGTTGAAACTGTGGTGGAGCGCGTGGAGGACTGCCTGGTGCGGTGGGAGAAAGGAGACATTGTGTTCACCACAGTCCTAGCCGCATCCACCCCCCCCACCTCCGCCTCCGCAGAAAGGCAGAGAGCCAGACAGGAGAAGGGGCAGAGCCGCACTGTCCTGCTAGAGATCAGGGACACCATCTGCACCAGCATAGATCTCCTCTCTCAGCTGGTCAACACCAACTCCTCATCTTCCAACGACAAGCCCTTCCTCACCTATGTCAACCAGACCCTCAAGGAAATGGCAGATCCACAGTACCAGCTGGTGAAGAATCGGATCACCGAGCTGCTTCACAACCCTCCAGACCCAGAGGAACCTGCTCCCACCCAGTCCCAGTCTTCTCCTCCACCCCAGGTGATGTCCCTCCCATTCCAAGGCTTCCCACAGGCCCTCACCTACCAGGACTACAGCTACCAGGAGGTTCAGCAGCACAGGCAGCAGCCCTTCCCAGTCCAGGCACAGAGTCATCGGGTGACACCATTGCCACCTGTTCCACTGATGCCATCGATGCCACCCACGCCGATG
The DNA here is from genome assembly GCA_015471245.1 of Laticauda colubrina. Taxonomy (NCBI): domain Eukaryota; kingdom Metazoa; phylum Chordata; class Lepidosauria; order Squamata; family Elapidae; genus Laticauda; species Laticauda colubrina. The sequence continues at coordinate 21,104,706 of BLBF01000052.1, forward strand.
ATGCCACCGACAACACCGATGCCACCCACGCCAATGATGCCACCCATGCCAGTCCTCACCCAGCTGCAGAGCAGACAGCCCCACTATACTACTTCTTCCTCCACCCCACAGCCAAGCCCGGCCTCAGTACATTTGTCATCAGTACTGGGGCTGACACCCCATGGCATGGAGGAAGGACCTCTCAGCATCACGGGGCTGAGCCAGCTGTCCGACACCTTCCTTAACACACCGTCCCCTGTTGTCCTCTCGGGGCCAGGCACTCCAGAACCACCCACCACCACAGCACCTGTACCCTTCACCCCTGAGAATGGGCACACCTCCGAGTGACCAAGAAGAGTGCCAGAGACTGGGTAGCTGGCTACCTGTGGACTTTATTTGGACACTTGACTTGGGTCATTTTTTTTTTCAGCTTGTTGTTTGTTAAGCCTGGGTTCCCCAACCAGGGTTAGGGAGACAAGCTAAACAGAATGTGCAGCGTTAGTCAGATAGGCAAAGAAGATAAATGAGTGAGCTAAGCTTGTATGTTTATTAACATACAGTAAAAATAACAGATATGCTTGTGCTATCAAGAATATATTTTATTCCATTATAAGTTCATGGCATAGTCAAATAACAGTCCAATAGTCATGTATCAAGTAGTCAGTCTATTCAGGGATATTCAGTTAGCAAAGTCCATGTAGAATATCCTATGTCAGTTCACTTACAAATCAGTCCTTTGTTGTCTCTCCCGTTCGAGCAATGCAGTCTTGATTCCAAGCAGTAATCAGGGATCATCAAAGTCAGAGAGACCAAGCTGTAGTCTTGCTACTTTTAAAGTGTTTTCATAACCACTCCCTTAATTACTATCTCACAGTTAAAGCTGCAGACACTTTAACATACACAACTATGATTCATAGTTATTATTTCACCTAAACCAGTTAGGGTAAACAATGTTATCCCTAACATTGTTCAATAAAGTTTATCTTTGATTCACACACTTGCTTCATTTGTTTTTTTTTAAAAAGTCTTGGTGGAAACTTTTAGAATTGGCTTAAGCCTTTGCATGCTTGTGGGATGGGTTAAGATAGCAGTGGGGTGGGCAGGGATACCTGTGGAATGAGCAGAGATACCTTTGGGATGGCTAATAGCTTTGGGACAGATAAACCTCCAGTGCAAGCATAGTGGGACTGTATAGTCTACCCTCCCAGGTTCCACACCTATGGCCCTTTTTTATCAATAACAATGCAAGCATTGATCCACACATTTGAACATAAACACAACTCTTTATTAAACGCCCTGTTCATTGTAGGCCCACCCAACATACATGGCCCAATCTCATCCGTGTGATGAGACAGGCTGAAGGAAGCATCCATTAAGCATCTACCATCCTGTCTTGCCACTCCACCGCTCCAACTGAGGAGTTGCACCAGTGTTTCAGGAGGTTGCGCTGCTTCTTCCCTTCCCGTGAGGCTCTGTTGTGGCCTTGCACATCCTCAGTGTTGATCAGGTTTCACCCTTGCCTCCATTCCCCAGGCTCCATGTCCCCATTGCCTTGTTGACGGTCCACGAGCCTGTTCTGCAACACTGGGTAGCGGGTGCGCATGAGATTGTGCAGGATGCAGCAAGCTTCCACAATCCTCCTCACGGTCTCTGGGCAATGCTGCATGGTGGTGAGAAGTACCTGGAACCTGTTGGCCAGGCTGCCAAAGGCGTTCTCCACCACCCGCCTTTACCTGGACAGTCTGTAGTTGAAGATCCTCTCTTCACGGGTCAGGAGTCTGGAAGTGTATGGCTTCATGAGGTAGGTTCTGAGGGAGAAGGAGTCATCCCCCATGATGAAGTAGGGCACATCTTTCGTGTCGTTGGGCAGGGGGTCTGGATCTGGGAAGCCCAAGATGAGGTTGCCTTCCAGCCTACCCTCCTGTTGTTTGCCTTGGTCAACCTGGGTGTCAGGCGCTGCACAACTTCATCAAACATGGCTGGAGGCATCCTCATGAAGTTCTGGAATGCCCAAGTGTCTTCGTTCCTGAGCTCAACCATCAGCTTGTTGTACAGTCCGTACTCTGCTCTTCTCCCGATCCATTTTCAGACCCAGACGCTTCTTGGCCGCCTCTTTTTCTTCCCGTAGTAGAGTTCACAGAGCCTGTAGATGGCTTCGTACTGTTGCAGAAGGATGGTGGCTGCCAAAAGGACTGTGGTACAATCCACGGTGGACATGACTGGATGCTGTGGAAGAGTCAGAGTCAGATGAAGGCTGCAGAGGTCTGCACAGGTCGGCTGCTGGTCTGAAAGTGAGATGAAGACGATTTGCTCCCCCTTTTTATAGGCAGTATAGGTGTCCCTTTGCATCCTCTAGGCATCCTCTAGGCATCCTCGAGACATCCTTAATATCTGAGATAGGTCCCCTCTGCGAACGTTTTTTCCGCTTTAAACGCTTTGTTTCCATGCTGCATCCGTTCCTCATCCGTTCTGCATCTGTTCTGTGTCCGTTCCGCCTCCTCCTTGCGTCCGGGAAAATGTGAGTTTTGCGGATGCACAGCGGACGCCAAGCGGATATAGCGGATGTGTAACAGATGTGTAGTGGATGCGTAGAGGATGCAGAACGGACGAACTGGATACATTTTCTGTGCAAAAGTTTTGGGCAGCCCAAAACTTTCGGAGCAGATGAAATGTAAATAAATGGATGCTGGACGGATAGAGAGGAAGCAAAATGGAGGCAGTGAGTACATCACGTTTTCGAACGGATGGCAAGGTTTTTTTTCCGTTTTACATCCTCTTTGCATCCGTTGGTTCAGTGTGACATGGGCTTAAGCTCCAGCAGAAGCACCACCACCAGAAGCAGCTTCAGCAGAGTAAGCACCAGGAGAAGCACCACCGCCAGAAGCAGCATCAGCAGGGTAAGCACCAGTAGAAGCACCACTGCCATAAGCAGCATCAGCAGAAACAGCTCCTCCAGAAGCAGCATCAGCAGAAGCCCCAGCCCCAGAAGATTGAGCCAGGGCTGCAGAAGCCCCAGCAGAAGCAGAGTCAGGGCCAGGGGTTGGGAGGGTGGCCCTGTCCCTCTTGCCAGCGCTGGCAGCAGATGGCTGAGGTTTTCTCTTCTTCCCAATGGTTGTGGGGTTGCTGGCTGGCTGGCTGGCTGGCTGGCTGGCAAGCTGTGTCTGGAAGCAGGTCTTTCCTCTGAATGGTGACCTGCTTGGGAGCTGCTTCCCTTTATATCCACGGGGCTGATGCAATGCATCCTCCCTGCATGGGCAGTGAACGCTAGGCATCCGCTAGGCTTCTGCTAGGCTTCTGCTAGGCATCCACTAGGCTTCCACTCTGCATCCGCTTCATCCACTAGACTTCCGCTCTGTATCCGCTTCATCCGCTTTGCATCCGCTCTGCATCCGCTGTATCCATTCCGTGTCCGCTTTGCTGTGCTCCCCTGGAAGCCTTGCGGATGTGCCATCCGATCCCGTCCACTTCCATCCACTAGGCTTCTGTGGAGCATCCGCTTTCCATCCGCCCTATGTCCTCCCCCCATCCGTTCCTTTCCGTGTTGTCCGCTTTGGTTATGCAAATTTTTGCCCCTTTTGAAAGCAGATAACAACGGATGGAACATTTTTCTCATCCGCTGTGTCCTTTTTACAGACATTTTGCATCTGTCGGCCAGTGTGACAGGGCCTTAAATTAAGATTGGGTGGTCTTAATTTTTAATTTTAAAAATCATATTAAGTTGTATATTAATAAACAAGGTTGTAGAAAGATGATAAGGCACAGAGAGAGAACTGGTTTTGGAAATATCTTGTTTTGGTCCATTTTTTACTCATAGAATGCTGATTACAGTGGCCAGATCTGTGAAGACTGGCAATACCTTTCCCCCAGTTAGTAAGCTTAAGATAGTTATCATTTCTCATTAACTCTGAAATTAGAATTAAATATATTTAGCATGTCCCCTGAATGGGAAATACCTCTGCTTATCTAGCCTTTCTGGATTAGAAAAAAAACAAAATACAAAAAAAGCTATTTTTTTCTGGCACTTGAATTAGAAGAGGAAAGTGGAAGAACTCTTGCTAATTTCACCTTTCTTTATTCCATCCTTTCATTGTTCAATCAGTGAATTTGTTAAAAAAATAATGGTTGTGGAGAACAGCAATCAGTGGGGAGGAATATTTTCATCAGAATACACTGTAGTCAGCTGGAATGGGAATGTTTGTTTATATTTAAATGAAATGCAGCAAATGAATCAGCTAGCCCTGAGTTGGAACAAGACACACAGCACTGGTTTTAACAGAAGCATGAAAAAACAATTCAATGTTGTCTTTCCAATGGGCTGGAGAGATGTAGAGGATGCAGTGTGCATTCCTCGCCTTAAGAAATGATCAGTAGCCTGTACTGGCACTGGATAATAACAACAGCACTTAGACTTATATACCACTTCACAGTGCTTTACAGCCCTCTCTTAGTGGTTTACAGAGTCAGCATATTGCCCCAACAAGCTGGGTCCTCATTTTACCAATCTTGGAAGGATGGAAGGCTGAGTCAATCTTTAAAAAAAAAAAAAAAAGACCTGATGTGGACCTCTCTAGGCAGCTTGTTTCATCTGGCATAATTTGTATGGATCCGGTAGATCTCATCTAATTCTTTCATTATTTCCTGCTGGTCCCTTTGCAATGTCTCTGCTTTTAAGTGGGACATTATGTCTCCCAGGTCTTCATCTTTGGATTCCAATACATTTTGGATCCTCAAATAGAATGCTGCATGTTCCATTTCGAGATGGATAATCAATTCTTCTAAGTCTCTGTTCATCTCTATTACTTTCCGATGCATCCCTTCCAATCTCTTATCTGTTTGTTCAGCTTTAGTTTCTATATTCTTTATTCTCTGTTCATTCTTCTCCAGTGTCTATTGGATCGTTCCCATCTTCTCCTCTAAATTTTGAATCTTATCCTTCATTTCTCCTGTTTCCATCTTCATGTCTGTATGGTTATTTTTTAAAATTTTTATTGGTTTTTAAAACAAACATAAACAAACAAAACATAAAAAACATCAAGCCATCTTCCATACATATACATACAGTGTGTCGGTTGGTTTACAAATTGTTTTGTGCTTCCATTTCGTACTCTTCAATTACAGATACACTGTATATATTCTCATAGTTTCAATCAAATATTAAATACATTAATATCATTGTTAATCAATCATTTGACCATACTTTTATTCATTCATGTTTTACAAAATAATCCATATTTTACTTAATTTGTTTTATGACAGTTCATATTATCATCTCAAATCTATCTGAGAATCATTTTGTAGATATAATAAGAAAAGAATACATCTTTATATATTTATTATTTTCTAAGTATCTACATATTTCATTATCATGTTTTATTGTCTAACCTTTGATAGAATAGATCTCAAATTTTATAAAATTGTGAATCATCTTGTATCTTGATTTTAAATGTCAATCTACACATCACAGCACATTCCAATATTTTCTTAATGATTTCCTCCTGTAATGGTATATTCTCATTTTCCAGTTTTTGGCAAATACAATCCTAACCACTGTTAATACATTTACAATCAGGTATTTCAATTCTTTACCATATATTTCAGGTAAAATTCCCAATAAAAATATCTCTGGTTTCAAGTCTATGTGTTTCTTTGTCATTTTTTCCAACCACGTGTGGATTTTAGTCCAATATTTTTTGGCATCCGCACAAGTCCACCACATATGGTAATATGAACCAGGTATCTCATGACATTTCCAACATTTTTCAGATTTGTTCTTGAACATTCTTGCTATTCTTATTGGGGAGAAATGCCATCTGTAAAACATCTTGTACAAATTTTCTTTATATGCTGTTGACATTGTTATTTTATAATTTTGAGGCCACATTTTTTGCCATTTCTCTGGATCAATCCCATATCCAAAATTCTTCCCCCCAAGCAATCATAGTTTCTTTAACTTGTTCTTCTTCTAGTTGAATTTCTAATAAATATCCATACAATATTTAATCACCTTTTCACCAGTACCTGTCAAAATCTTATCTAAGTCAGTCAGTTTATCATAGAAACCTTCTGTTTTAGAATCTTTGTCATACCCTGAATGGATTTATAGCCAGACTGGAATTTTCAAATAACATTGTCTTTTAGTCTTCTCCCAGTTTAATCACAGAGACTCCCATATATAATATCTTCTAAAATACCCGTTTTTTCGTTCCTTTATACCATAAAAAAGCATGCCACCCCAACAACAGATCATGTCCTTCTAGTGTCAACAATCTAGTATTTCTTAATGTTATCCATTCCTTAACCCACATCAAAGTTGTAGCTTGGAAATACAACTCCCAATTAGGCAAACCAAATCCTCCTCTTATTCTGGCATCTTGCAAAAGTTTTAACTTTATTCTCACTTTCTTACCTAGCCATATATATTTCAACACAATTTATTTAAACCTTCAAAATAATCTTTTCCAAGTCTAACTGGAATTGTTTGGAGCAAATATAAAATTCTGGGTAATATATATTTTCTTGATTATTGATATTCTCCCTATTAATGACAGTTGTAAATTTTCCCATTTCACCAAATCTAGCACTATCTGCTGTTTAAGTTTGATATAATTATTCTTTTTTAGTGTACTACATCTTGCTGTCAAATGTACTTGATCTTATTCGTGACCTGAATTTTCAATATATCTGCCAGTTCTTCCTTTTGTCTTGATGGCATATTCTAGATGGCATATTGTCAAGATCTTTGTTTTATCTTTATTTGTTTTCAAACCAGCCACCTTTCCGTATACCTCTATCTTTTCTATCAGTTTTGATGCTGTTTCTAGTGGGTCTTCTTAAATGAAAACCAGATCATCTGCAAATGCTTGCAACTTAAATTCTTCCTTTTTAATTTTCATCCCTTTTATATTCTTTTTATCTCTAATATTTCTATTTAGCACTTCCAAAGTTAACACAAACAGAGGTGACAGTGGGCACCCTTGTCTTGTTCCTTTTCTTATGTCGATAGAGTCTGTCAGTTCTCCCTCTATCATTACCTTTGCTGTTTACTTAGGATATATAGCTTCTATTGCTTGATAATTTTTTTAGCAAAGCCCATCTGTTCCAGCTGTAATAACATGAACCACCAATTCACATTATCAAATGCCTTCTGTGCATCTAAAAAGATCAAAGCCATTTGTTTTTCAGAGTATGCCTCGTAATAGTCCAAAGTGTCCAAGATGACTCTCATATTGTCTTTAATTTGTCTCTTTGGCAGAAATCCATTTTGATCAGGATGGATAAAATTGTTTTAGTATTTTTTAAGTCTTTCTGCCAATATTGAAGCAAAAAATTTATAAACTGCGTTTAGTAAGGAAATAGGTCTATAGTTCTTGATACATAATGGATCGGCCTCCTCTTTTGGAACAAGTGTAATACAAGCTTCTGACCATGATTTGGTTATCTTCTTCTCTTACATAACTTCATTCATAACTTCTAGCAATGGAAGGTTAATGATTCTTATAGTGTTTTATAAAATTCATAGTCCATCTGGAAGTCCATATGGCCTGGTGCCTTTCCATTATTTTGCTTCTTAAGTGCTTCAGTTAACTCCATCATGGTTATATTGCTTTTTAACATTGTTTCAATCTCTGTAGGTATCTGGGGTAGATTAGCATTTTGTAAGTACTGTTAACTCTTTCCTCATCAATATTCTCTTGTGTGTATAGTTTCCCATAATAGTCTCGTATAATTTCCTTCTTCTCTTTACTACTGTAGCAAACTTAGCCCTGGTCATCTATTAATTGCAATATTTTCCTTGATTTTTTTCTCCTTTCTCAATTTATATGCTAACCATCTACGTGGTTTATTTGCATCTTCAAAATAGTTCTGTGTCACACCTCTGATTTTGTGTGGTAGTTCTTTTTTTCCATTAGAACCATTTTATGTTTAATTATATCCATTTTTAACTTAATGTCTTTTTTCTGTGACATTTTCTGTAGCTCTTTTTCAAGTCCTTTATACTCATACTCTCATGCCTTAGAGGCTAGTCTTTTCATGGTATATCTTTTCCTTGTATAGTCTATTATCAAACCTCTGGCATATGCCTTTGTTTTATCCCATACGTTCTGCATTGATGTATCTTCTTTTTTGTTTTCTCTAAAGAAGAAAGTTAGCTCTTTCTCCATCCACTGTATGAAGTCTTTTCCCTTTAATATAGTACTATTTAACGTCCATCTAGATCTTCTTCTTTGTCCTTTCAATTTAATTGTCATTGGACTGTGATCTGCCCAAGTACTTGCTTCAATATTTATTTCTTGAATATTAGCTAACAATTCTGTTGACATTCATATCATATCTATTCTGGACCATGATAAATGTCTGTTTGAATAGAAAGTGTATTGTTGAGTGTTAGCATTTCTTTCTCTCCATGTATCTTTTAAATTTATTTCATCTATCATTTTAAAAAAGGATTTAGGGAGAGTCTTTCTATTTCGCTTTGTTGTTTTCTGTGTTTTAAATTCAAACTTATTATCTACAATTCCATTAAAGTCACCAAACATATCTATATTAGCATAATCCAGTTCAATTAATTTCTTTAAAATTCTTCTTGGTTGTCATTCGGGGCATTGATTGCAATAAGGAGTGTTTTCATATTATTGTCCATTACTTCCACCATGAGTAATCTTCCATCGTCATCATATAGATCAATTTTGCTGGGATAATGTCTTTAATGTATAAAACCACTCCTCTTTTCTTGCATTGTGTCAAAGAAGTAAATATTTTCCCGAATTTTGACTGTATCAGCAATTGTTCATGTTGCTTTTGAATATGTACTTCTTGTAGGCAGATTATATCAAATTTTAATTTGATATAAGATTTTGGTTCATGTTGTTCTTTGACTTCCACCTTTCTGCCTACTGCACCTTCTTCTTTTTCAGTCGTTATTTGGCAGTCCTCTTGGAATTCAATTAGTGACATTTCTTTTTCTGCCTCCTTCTCTTTCTCTTCAAAATATTCTGTGTAAAATCATTCAGCTTTCTCAACTGAGTTAATTCTATGTCCCTGTTCTTGCCATGTGAACATTAAACCTTCTGGAATCAGCCATCTCTAATTCACCTCTTTTTTAAGTAGAATTTTAGTCAAAAATCTGTATTCTCTTCTCACCTCTCTCATTCTTCTGGATATTTGTTTCAGGACCACAATCTCGTTGTCTTTATATTTCAATGTTTTCTCTCTTGTCACTTGCAATATTTGTGTTTTAATGGCTTTCTTTGTAAATCTGATGTGAACTTCTCTTGGTAAACTATTTCTCATTGCATATCTTGTGAAGACTCAATAAACCTTATCTATTCCATCCATCATCTTCTCTTTAGATATTTCCAGAGCTTCAGCCAAAATTTCTATCATTATCTCAGCTAGGTAATGTCCCTTTTCTTCCTCTATGTTTTGGAATCTGAGATAAAATTCTGATCTGTCCATCTCCCATTTCAGCATTCCACTTTTATCTCATTCAACCATAGTTAATCTGCTGTCAATATCTCCAATCTTCTTATCTCTTTGTTTATCTTCTTCAATATTTTGGAATCTCTCATCATACTTCATCATCATTTGTTGGATGTTCTCCACCTTTTCATCAGTTTTTCCTGTTCTTTGTTCAATGTTCTCTGTTCTCTTTTCAATATTCTCTGTTCTTATTTGTACATTTTGAATTCCTTGCATAATCATCTGCAGTGTTACTTTTTCCTGTTCTTTATCTTGCTGTAACATCATCTGTATTGAGCGTTGTCCTCCAGATGGTGAAGAGGAAGAAGTAGAAGTTGAGGAACCAAGGGCTGTTAGTTTCCTACCCATTTCAGACAATTCAAAATCTTCAGGTTCTTCTTGACCTTAATCCACTTGTGAAATAACCAATTGCAATTCCAAATAAAAATAGTGGAAAAAAAGAAGCACAACAACCACAACAACCACAACCACAACCACAACCACAACAACAACAACAACAACAACAACAACAACAACAACAACAACAATAATAATAATAATAATAATAATAATAATAATAATTTTTGCCATCTAGGGGAGTAGAACATGAGTTAGAAACACAGTATTTGCTAATTGGAAGGAACATAACTGAGGTTTTATTGAGATGTTCTTATAGCTCCTATAAGAACATCTCAATAAAACCTCAGTTATGTTCCTTCCAATTAGCAAATACTGTGTTTCTAACTCATGTTTTATTGTTCCACTCATTTTAGATAGTTCAGAGTCAGACCTAATAACCACCATATCTATCTATCATCTACCTATCTATCCATCCCTATCCCTATCCCTATCCCTATCCCTATCCCTATCCCTATCCC
>BLBF01000052.1:21115031-21134206 GCA_015471245.1 Laticauda colubrina
ATCCCTATCCCTATCCCTATCCCTATCCCTATCCCTATCCCTATCCCTATCCCTATCCCTATCCCTATCCCTATCCCTATCCCTATCCCTATCCCTATCCCTATCCCTATCCCTATCCCTATCCCCATACATACAAACATACATGAATTCATAAGCACCATATATATATTCAGCTTTGTCTGGGTATTTTCCCATATCATTATAGTTGCACTTTTAAAGTTGTCATGACGTTTTGACAGAATCTCATCTCCCATCATCAGGCATATGTGTTGAGTTCATCTGTGTGTCAGGCTTTCACAGCCGTTTCTGTTTTAAATTTGGTGCTTGCCTCGTGCTTTGTTAGAATGGTTTTTTCTTTATTCTGATTGGTTGAGAGTTTTGGTCTGTGTTTATTGGTCTTGGAGTTTGCTGTGTTCTGCTTGATTGGTGTTTCTAATATCTTCTGTCTGCTTTGTAGCATTTTTTTGTCTTGATTAGCTGGAAAAATTGTGTTTCAGGTATTGGGGGCTCTTAAGGTGGCTTGGCTTTGGGTGAATGAATGTTAGGAATTTGTTAGGAAGCTAGGTTTCATCTGGGTGGCTGGCTGGGGTGTATTTGGGCTGGAGGTAAGGGGAAGGGGGTCTGTTTGTGCCCAGGTGTTTGTTTGGCTTGTGGTGTGGAGATTTTTTTTTGTTTGTGAGTGCAGGCTTCCAGATAATTGACAGTCTGTTGTAGTCATCTCTTCTATTCATGCTTTCAGGTCATTTTTAAACCTCTATGGCTTCTCTGATATTTCTGTAGCTGGGGTTTTGATAGTGGCTAGGGTTTTGGTGCCATTGAAACTGATGCTATGACCTGTGGCTTTCATGTGTTGGACTAGTGAAGAAGTGTGTTCCAGCTTTTTTACTGCATTTTTGTGTTCATCAAGGCGGGTACTTATTTTTCTATTGGTCTGTCCAATGTATGTGGCAGGCCATGATGCACAGGGGACTTAATATATGCCTTGGTTTTCCAAGTCAATTTTATCATTGAGATTTCTTAGGTTGGCTGCTATTTTTTTGTCTGTTTTGAAGGCAGTCTTGATGTGATGCCTGTGTAGTATCTTACTGATTTTGTCTTAGTACCTCTTATGTAGGGCAGGACAGCTATTCCATAGATATGTTCATCTTCTAGGTCTCTGTTATGTCTCAGTGTATTTTTATGGATCAGGCCTGTGATTTTGTTTTTGCGGAAGCCGTTGGCTGTCAGTACTTTGATCAGGGTGCATAGTTCAGTCTTTATGTGTGTCTTGTCTGCCAGGTGTTTGGTTCTGGCAATTGTTGTTTTGGCCACAGAGTTTATCTGTGCTGGGTGGTGGTTGGATTAGGTGTTGAGGAAGCAGTTGATGTTTTTTTTCTTCTGGTATATGGTGTGTCCTCGTGTGCTATCTGTTTTTTTTTTTTGTAGATTAGTACATCTAGGAATGGTAGTTGTTTGTTTGTTTCCATTTCCATGGTGAATTTGATTTTGGGGTGTGTGCTGTTTATGTGTGTTAGGAAATTGTTTAGGTTTTCTTTTCCATGAGGTCAAATTACAAATGTGTCATTGATGTATCTTAACCATAGTTTGGGTTTAGTGCAAATAGTGTGATTACTGATTAGTTTAAAAGATCAAGATTCATATAATTTAATTGATTAGTAAAATCAGTGATTTAGTGAATTTAATTGAACAGTGTGATTAATGATTAGTGCAATTAACTGATTAGGCTGATTGTTGCTTAGGAAAATTATTTGATGAGAGAGTACTGCAATTTATTGATTGGTGTGATATTGGCTATATTGATTACCCAAAATTGTTCCATTAATTAATTTAATCAACGTACCATCTTAACAAACCTACCATGCCAAGAGAAAAATCCAGTGCCTAAAGAGAAAGTAATCCCCACCAATGAACCACAAGACTCCTGCATATGCCTTAAATACTACAAAACTCTAAAGGATAATGAATACTCAATCACATGTTCTCTATGTAACAAAAACACTCATCATGACTGCTTGGGATTACCCGAGCAAATGATTCAATACCTAGAATCATCCAATGAGTTTCCATATCTCTGCAAATCATGCAGACCCAAACTGGATCTGTTGGAAAGAGTTGATACCACTGAAACATGAATAACATCCCTATGCCACCATAGTAGCATCCCTGGACGCCTTAAAAGAAAGATTATCCAACCTTGATAAAAAAGACACAATGCAAAAACCTGAACATCCAATAGCTACAAACCACAACTCTACCCAACAACCACAACCCAATCCACAAAAAAACATAAGCCAGAAAATTATGATATCCCAGTCCTCATCAGAGAAGCTGTTGAGTGTGAACGGAAATGTCCAAACACCATCTTATTTGGTCTGGAGGACATCAATGATAACGATGTCCGAACAACTGTCCAAAACATCATCAGTGATTATCAAGCATCAACCATCTCCCTGGATGAAATACTTGACATTTCCCACATTGGCCAAAAGCTCAAAAACAGAAACGGCTCTGTGGCCCCACGTTTCTGCAGGGTCATTTGCAAAAATGAATCAAGCAAATGTAAATTCATTTACACAATAAATTCACTCACCAAAACCAACACCAACCATAAGAACCTCCATTGTCGCCCTGACCTAACCATACAGCAACGTGCCCACTCTCGTGTACTCCACACTGAACTCAAAAAATATCCAGACAATGGAGAGAAGGATCTGTACATTGACTACCATGCTGACTGAATCAAGAATAAGTCACACAACCCACAACTCAGCTTTAACCTTTAACCACAATCCTACCTCAACCAATCCACCATCACCTAAGACTAGGCACGCATGCCCCTAACTACCTCAATTCCAACTACTGCTGGCCTTAAATGCAAGCTACTCAGTGCAAGAAGCCTTGCAAATAAAATACTTGCATTTTTCCTATTACTAAATATGGCTAAATTTGACTTCATATTTGAATGTGAAACATGGCTCAGGCGGATCTCTCCCTGACTGATTACCACAGCAAGAAACTATTATGTTTACTGATCACACCGTGAAATTCATACAGAAGGTGGTGTTGCTATCTTCTGTAAAAACTCCCTACATCTAAAAAAACATCAAAGTGACCCAGGAGCTTGCTATTCCTGAGACCATCATCTGTGTACTATCCCAAAATATCACATTTTGATTCTTACTATGTTTCAGAGCACCTGATTATGACATCGAACATGTCAACAAGCTAAATACACCACTAACATGGACAGCATCCTGCCCACATGCTTTTATCTTTCTTGGTGACTTCAATCTACCTCATATTGACTGGGTCCTAAAATGAATGTACAACTGAACCCATACACACAACCTTCTACAATGCTGTTACAATTCTGGGACTGGAACAACTAGTTACCAACAATACTAGACTGAACAACTGCCTCGATCTCATCTTCTGCAATAGTTTGAATTTAATTTACAGAATACAAATTAAAGAACCCTTTTCCACCAGTGACCACAATATGATTGACTTTTGTCTCAACATATGCCTACATGAAAATCATCACAATGACATAATCCCCAATTATAACTTCAAAAAAGGCACCTATGATCTTATAGACAACGATCTCTCATCCCTTGATTGGCAATCTCTATTCACTGGATGCAATACTGTTGAAGACCATTACAACATATTTTTGCTTGAAATCAAAAGAGTCATCAAACTATATGTACCAACAACGACTCCCAAAACAAACAAACAAACAAACAAACAAAACAGATTACCCATAACAATAAGGAAACTTCAATCCAAAAAGAAATCACTCTGGCGGAAAAACAAATCTGGTCACATTTTCAGTTTGAAAAAGCCGATACAAAAATTTATGCCACCAGATAAAGACTGAATGCACCAATTATCACATTAAACAAGAGGAAAATCTTCTATGTACCAATCCCACCCGCACTTTTTACAATTTTGTAAACAACAAACTGAAAGACTCAAGGTCCACCCCACCCCTGATAGGACCTAATGGTAAAGACTGCAGTGACTACACCATTAAAGCCAACATCTTTAACACATTCTTCGGCTCAGTATTTGTAAACAGCAATGGATCAGACCCAGTATTTCCTAGCCGAACCACAGACAACTACAATGATCTAATACATATCAATTTTACAGAAGACAATGTTGAAAAAGTACTACACAATCTAAAACCATCTCTATCTATTGGACCGGATGGAATATGTGCCTACTTCTTGAAAAAGGTATCCACTGCCATAGTCGAACCTCTCAGCATAATCTTTGAAAAATCTTTCAGGACCAGCTCCTTGCCTAACCTATGGTCACAAGCCACGGTCATCCCCATCTTCAAAAAGGGAGGCCTCGCCCAGTTGAATATTACAGACCAATCTCCTTATGCTGCGTCACCTGTAAAGTCATGGAATCAATTATTAACCAATCCATTATCCACCACTTAGAGACAAACAACCTACTCTCCAATAAACAATTTGGTTTCAGGAAAAAACTATCCTGGAGTCTGCAACTCTTACACTGTAAAAACATATGGACTACACAACTCAATCAAGGTAAAGCAATAGACTAAACTTACAAAGATTTCTTTAAAGCCTTTGATTCAGTGGTATATGACAATCTACTCCTAAAACTAAAATCTTACAGTATCTCTGGATACCTGCATAACTGGATAGAAGCATTCCTGTCAAACAGACAACAAATGGTCAAAATTGGGAGCGTATCAAATTCTGTTACCTGTCAACAGTGGTGTCCCCCAAGGCAGTGTTCTAGGACCAACTCTCTTCATACTCTACATAAATGACCTCTGTGATCATATTAAGAGCAACTGTGTTCTTTTCACTGATGATGTAAAGCTGTTCAATACCATAGACAATACTTCTACCCTTCAAAAAGATCTTGATTATGTATCAGAATGGTCAAACAAATCTCAACAAATAAATGCTCTGTCTTACATATTGGCAAAAAAAATCAGAAAATAAAATACAAGCTGAATAGTCAAGACCTTGTTGATGATCCAAGCTCTGTAAAGAACCTTGGAATACTCATTTCTTATGATCTATGTGCTAGAGCCCACTGTAACTCACAGCCAAAAAGGCATTAAGAGCTGTTAACCTAATCCTGTGTAGTTTTTTCTCTGGTAATATCACACTACGAACTAGAGTATACAAAACATTTGCTAGACCAATACTCGAACACAACTCATCAGTCTGGAACCCACATTACATTTGTGATATTAGCACAGTTGAGAAAGTCCAGAAATATTTCACAAGAAGAGTTATCCACTCCTCTACTCATTGCAGAATACCTTATGCCACCAGACTTGAAATTCTAGAACGAGAAAAACTAGAACTACGCCACCTTCGGTCTGATCTAAATATAGTACATAAAATTATACATTGCAATATCCTATCTGTCAATGAATATTTCAGCTTCGACTATAACACTACAAGAGCACACAATAGATACAAACTCAGGGTAAACCACATCAAACTTGATTGTAGGAAATACGACTTCAGCAACAGAGTGGTCAATGTCTGGAATACTCTAACTGAGTCTGTGGTTTCTTCCCCAAACCCCCAAAACTTTAACCTTAGACTGTCTACTATTGACCTCACCTCTTTCCTAAGAGGTCTGTAGGGGGCGTGCATAAGCGCACCAATGTGCCTACTGTCCCTATCCTATTGTTTCTTTTATTTTTCTTATATGTATCCATTTCATGTGTTCATAACTGTGTATGTACTTGTACCTATTATCTTGTAAGCAATTGACAAATCAAATAAATAAGTAAAGTTTATTCTATTGTGGATGAGTTGGACACCATTTCTTTTTCTATTTCTGTAGAGACAATTCCTTCCATGATGACTCCTTAATTTAAAAATTAAATTCCAGAAATGAGTGTGCATTGCATTTCCACAAACAAATGAAAAGTATGATTTTCAAAATGAATGCCATCAGTAAGGAATGGATGCATATGGGGATCCAATTCAAGTTCATGCCTATTCATACCCAAATGAATTTTTGCTTTCTCCTTTTGAATATCCTTTTCCCAAAAATGATTTTTTGCTTCCTGAGTTGCACAGAAACTAATTTTAGAAGTTGCTTCTGAAGGCCATCATTTTACTTTTTATCAAAGCACTGGATGATGTGGTTAGCCCATGGCATCATAAGAATAAACAGTGACTAGCCACTATTTTTCCCCTCTTATAATTTCCAAATGGCACAGTATTCTCATTTCTTTGACAATATAAGCCCAGTTGAAAACAGAACTCACAATATTCTGCTGTTGTAGCAAATACAACTGGTAATGGAAGACAGGTGGAAGCTATGGGAAGGGATAAACAAAGAAAAATATACAGAGGAAACGAAAATATTTTTGTTATATGAGAAAGAGAGTTAATATGATTTTAAGAAAGAAAAATGTTTCTTAATAAAACAATGCAGAACAATAAGATTTGCCTTATGAACACAATTGAACACAATGATCCCTAATTCCAAGCTGGAGCCATGCATATTGTCAGGCCACACCTCTATTTTCTTGGCTTTAATAGTCCTATATCATTACAATTTGTTTCAGTAGTCCTATACCATTGAGATACAAGGTTAAGAAATTGTACATATTTGATTTTTAGACATGAATAATATTAACAAGAATTTTAAAGCTTCATTTAGGGCCTCGTTCCCTCATGAAAACTATTATTTCCTCTCAGGATGATCCCAGGAAACAGAATAGAAAATTTGCATTCTCTCCTTTGACAGAATGAAGTTATCAAGTGAAGGAGGCACTAAAGTAAAATGTGATTGTTCAGTTTTTTTGTTTTCCTTTTGTTTTCTGTTGACTTTCTTGAATAACTTCCCTAGTCTCTCTAGATGTTGAGTGTATGGCTGAATGAAAATAATTCCAACACTGCTGGTGCTTGCAAAAGACTTTCTCCTGCAAAAGGGTGAGTGCAGTTTAGCCTTGTCACAAGAAGGCAAAAAAATACAGCACATAAGAAGGCAGGTGAAGAGTGAAATAACTTCAGAATCCCATAACAAATGTCAGCAGCAGGTGCAGTACAGAGAGGGCCTGCGAAAGGGAGGTTTGACAAAGAATGCAAAGAAACTTTGACTTTGTCCTTAAATAGGAAGAGGCTTTGGAAAACAGAATTTAAGCAGTTCCTCTGTGTGAGGAGGAAAGAAGATAACTCAAAAAGCCCAAACAACCACCTCACACACATTGGAACTATAAAAGCTTCAAATAATCTCTTAGGGGGAAAAAACACATCAAGAGGACTTGGCTTAATAACATTCTATAACCTGTAATATCTGCTACTGTTTTGCTAAACTAGCATTTTTGAAAGGGGAAAAAAGAAGAGGGAGAAGAAGCAATATGTCTTTTCAACATTTTGTCTGCTGCAAATTTCTGAAGAACTGAAAAATCTGGTCATTCCTCTGAGCCTTTTAAGCTAGTCCTATTCAAGATGTTCCATAATTATGGGTACATACTTCTTTTTGTGTTAAGGCTAGGTCACACTGGCCGACGGATGCAAAAAGGACACAGCGGACGAGCAAAATTTCTGGGGTGGCTCCATCCATTGTTATCCACTCTCAAAAGTGGTGAAAATTTGCATAAACAGAATGGACAACAACGGAAAGGAATGGACGGGGGTATTACATAGTGAGGATGGTAAGCAGATGTTCGTAGGAAGCCTAGCAGATGGAAGTGGATGGAAGTGGATGACACATCCGCAGGGCTTCCAGGGGAGAATAGCGAAGCGGACGCGTAGTGGAAGGAACGGATGCGTAGCGGATGACGTGGATGCATCACGGACGCCTATAGGATGCATAGCGGATGCATAGCAGATGCAAAGCGGTCACTGCGCATGCAGGGAGGATGAATTCCATCAGCTCTGTGGATATAAAAGGATGCAGCTCGCAAGCAGTCACCATTCAGAGGAAAGACCTGCTGCCAGAGACATCTTGAAGGAACACCATGGTTCGTCAGTCAGGGAAGAAGAGAAAGCCTGTGCCTACTCCTGCCAGCCATGGCAAGAAGGACAGAACCACCATCCCACCCCCTGGCACTGACTCTGAAGCTGCTGGTGCTTCTGCTGCTGCTGGTAGTGCTGCTGGTGCTGCTGTTGCTTCTGCTGCTGCTGGTGCTACTCCTGCTGGTGCTGCTGGTGCTTCTCCTGCTGGTGCTACTGCTGCTGCTGCTTCTTCTTCTCCTGCTGCTGCTGGTGCTGCTGCTGCTGCTGGTGCTATGGTGGACCAGCCCCAAGGTCCTCAAAGCCCTGCTGCTGAAGGCCCTGAAGCCCCTGCCAGAGGGAGGAAGAGGCAAGGCAAGGAGAAGGGAGAGAGGAAACAGTACTCCATTTCCGAGGACCATGAGGAGGAGGTGCTGGAATGGCTGAGGGAGAATGAGTACTTGTGGAGAAAGGGCCACAGACTCTATCGCGACACCAAGAGAAAGCAAGCAGCATGGAGAGACAAGGCAGAGAGCCTGGGCTACACTTCAGATGTATTCCTGGGATGGTGGAAGCACATGCACACCTGGTATGGCAAGGTGAACCTGAAGAAATCTGGGCAGGCCGCTGTCAAGCTCACTGACCGGGAGACCTACGTGATGGTGAAGTACAGCTTCTTGGAGGGTGAGATCCGCCACCGAGGAGCAGCCCCTCTGTCAACCCTCTCCCTCAGACAGCCCACAGACAACTACTCCTCTTCCAGCCAGGAGACAGCTACAGTGTCCAAGCAGGTGTCTTTGGAGGGCCCCATGGCAGAGACCCCCCCGACAGCTGCACTCCCCATGCCAGAGGATGTGGAGGATCCCCTGTCTCAAATGGAGCAAGAAGAAGCAGCAGCCAGAGACCAACCCAAACCCACACCCAGCTCCACCTCCACAGAAAGCAGGCAGAGAGGCAGACTGGAGGGCCAGAGCCACACTGTGCTGCTGGAGATCAGGGACACAATCAAAACCAGCACAGATCTTCTCTCTCAGCTGGTCCGCAGCGACATACCATCCTCGAACTGCAAGCCCTTCATCACGTACATGAGCCAGACCCTCATGGACCTGCCCAAGGCCCAGTACCAGGTGATGAAGAAGAAGATCATAGCACTGCTGCACCACCCTCCAGGCCCAGCTGAATCTGCTCCGACCCACTCCAGGACTGCTCCTCCACCCCAGGCAATGTCACAGCCCTTCCACAGCTTTCAACAGCCCCTCACTTACCAAGGCTCTGAGTACCATCTATGGCTCCAACAGTGTGGGGAAAGTTCCACCTCTGATACCACTGTTCTGCAACTTTCCTCCAGCCTTCTTCAGTGGTGGGACACTGAAGGAGCTCCTCCATGTATTCTTTGATGATGGCCTGCACTACCTCTCTGACCACTTTGCTGATGCTGTTGTGTGGCACCCTCCAGGCATTCTGCATGTTTCTGTATGTTGTTCCAGAGGCCAGGTGGCGCAGAATCAGTGCTACCTTCAGTCCAGGGTCCAGGCTGAGACGGAAGTTGGTGTTCGGCTCGGTCAACCTGGGTCTCAGATGCTCCACAACTTCATCAAACATGGCTGGTGGCATCCTCATGAAGTGCTGGAATGCACAAGGGCCTTCATTCCTCAGCTCCACCATCAGCTTGTCATATAGTCCAAACTCCACTCTTCTCCCGATCCATTGTCGGACCCACACAGCTCTTGGACGTCTCCTTTTTCTCCTTGCATAGAAAAGGTGAAACGGTCTGAACAGGGCTTGATTCTGGTGTTGAATGATGGCAGCTACCATAAGGAGTGTGTGATGATCCATGGTGGAGATCAATGGATGATGTGGAAGAGCAAGAGCAAGGCTGAAGAGGTCTGCACACCAGGGCTGCTGGACTGATAGTGAGATCCAGGTGATTTCCTCCCCCTTTTTATAGGAAATATCGGTTTTCCGCTAGGTGTCCTTCCACATACTCTAGGCATACTCCAGACATCCTAAATATCCAAGATACATCCCATATACAAACGTTTTGTCTGTTTTAATGCTTTTTATATGAGATGCATCCGCTTACATCCTTTCAATTTCCATGCTACTAACGCTGTGTGGACGTTCTGTTTACCTTTCGCTTCCTCCCTCTTTCTGCTTTCAGCTGCAGCGGATGTGAGTTGAGGGGATGTCCAGAGGATGCTGAGAGGATACAGCGGACATGTAAGGGATGACAACGGACGTAGAACATTTGTTGCCCGTATGTGTCGTGGATGTACATCGTACATGGTGGAAAGTTCATCCGCTCAAAAAGTTTTGTGCAGCTCAAAACTTTTTGAGCGGTTGAAATAGTAGTAGACGGATGTTTGACGGATAGAACGTATGAAACATGTACACAGTGAGTACACAATGGATGCATCGCGTTTTCCAACAGATGGCAAGCTTTTTTGTCCATTTTACATCCTCTTTGCATCCATTGTTGCAGTGGGACATGGGCTTTACCCTTGATGTGCAGGAAGCAAAATAATATAGGAAGGGGTGGTTTTGGCTGGTGTTCTGACTTCCACTCATAAGCTACAGACTAGACTGATGTATTGCTCAAAACCATAGATAGCAAGATCAGGGAATAGAATAGAATGGAACAGAATGGTATGGAATGGAGCAGAACAGAACAGAGTAGAATAGCACGAGCACGAGCACTTAGACTTATATACCACTTTACAGTGCTTTACAGCCCACTTTACGTGGTTTACAGAGTCAGCATATTGCCCTCAACAATCTGGGTCCTCATTTTACCCACCTTGGAAGGGTGGAAGGCTGAGTGAACCTTGAGCCTAGTGAGATTCGAACTGCCAAATTACAGGCAGCCAGCAGTCAAGCAGCCAGCAGTAGCCTGCAGTACTAACCACTGTGCCAGAATAGAATAGAATAGAATAGAATAGAATAGAATAGAATAGAATGGAATGGAATGGAATGGAATGGAATGGAATGGAATGGAATGGAATGGAATAGAAATAGAAATAGAAATTGAAAACATTAGGATTATATGCAGTTAATTGGCTATAGCTACCATATGTATAAGTTTTATTATGTGATTAAGAATGTAGAGATTGCACTCAGATGGTATACTGTTACTGTGAATAATGAAATCCTATACATAATGAAGAAAATTGTGCAATAGTAGGTATTAATATGCAATGTATAACAAAGGAAAAGTACAATAAAAATATTTTTGGGGAAAAAGAAATAGAAATAATAGAAAGAAATAGAAATAGAATAGGATAGGATAGGATAGGATAGAATAGGATAGACCTTGTACATCATCTAGTCCAACCCCCTGCTCAAGCAGAAGACTCTATACCATTTCTGACAATGGTTGTCCAGTCTTTTCTTGAAAGCCTCCAGTGATGAAGAACCTACAACAGCTTGCTTTCTGAAGGCAAGCTGTTCCAGTGGTTGATTATTCTCACTGTTAGAAAATTTCTCCTTATTTCTAGGTTGAATCTCTCCTTGATCAGTTTTCATCCATTGTTCCTTATCTGTCTTTCAGATGCTTTGGAAAATAATTTGCACCCTCCTCTCTGTGACAGCTCCTCAAATATTGGAATATTGCTATCATGTCACACTTAGTCCTTCTCTTCACTAGACTAGCCATATCCAGTTCTTGCAACCTTTCTTCATATGTTTTAGCCTCCAGGCCCCTAATCATCTTTGTTGCTCTTCTCTGAACTCTTTCTAGAGTCTCAACATCTTTTTTTATAGTGTGGTGACCAAAATTATAAGGTCTAGGAATATAATGCAAGCGACCCTATATTTGAAGACTTCAGGCAAACCTCTAACCACCGAGGAAGATTTTGTCCAATACAGTGTTTTATTCCTCTTCATTTAATGGAAAGCTTATTGCATTCTTTTCAAGACAGATCTGGTAAAGCAAACCTTCCTCAAGCAAGATTAATCACTCACAAAGAAAATGGGGACCATATTTTTCTGTCAGAAGTCTTTACCTTGGCAACAGACTGGCTTCAGAATAAAAATTGAATTGCTTGGTATTGTTTTGTCTGCCCATGACAACTAGATGAATTCTCAAAGTTTCCCCACTTTCTCTCCCTGGCAGACACCCTATGCAAGTTAGACTATTAATTATCTCTAAAAATATAAATAGAAACCTGCAGGTGTGAGTTAATCAAATAATTGAGTGATATCCATATTAGATCAGCGTTTCCATATTCATGCTGTTATTTTGCAAACATAAAAAAATAACTTGTTTTGCTTCAATGTGTGCCTAAAATTCAGTGATCCTATGGTGGTAAAAGGATAGATGTATGAGAAATGTATAAGACATGTGAAAAAAATACGAGGAGTAAGGTGGATATGTTCACTGTCTTGAGTTATTTGTAAAATTAATACAGGTGGGAAGTTTGGAAACCAGCGGAACTCTGGAGGATCTCACAAAGACTGTAGAAATCTTTATTGCAGGAAACTGTCTCCAAGGTTCATCTAGAATTCTCCGGGATTTTATGGTTTAGTGATGGATCTGCTTAATTTTTTTTTTTGGGGGGGGGGATAATTGATTTTAGTATACTTAGACAAAGCAAACATCTTAAGCTTTGAGACCCAACTTATATGAATTTGTGAATCTGTGAATTTTGAATAATTTTAGTTCCTGTTTATTTTGTGACATCTTATACCCCTGTCACACTGCACCAACGGATGGAAAGAGGATGTAAAACGAAGAGAAACACTTGCCATCCGTTGATTAATGCTATGCATCCGTTCTGTACTCACTGCATACGTTTTGCATCCTCTCTTTCCGTCCAGCATCCGTTTATTGACATTTCATCCGCTCAGAAAGTTTTGAGCTGCTCAAAACTTTTGAGCGGAAAATGTATCCAATTCGTCCATACTGCATCCGCTAGGCATACGTTCTGCATCCGTTACGCATCCATTATGCATCTGCTATATCCGCTAAGCATCCGCTGCGCATCCACGCAACTCCATCCACTCCAGCGGTAAATGGACACAGGGAGGAAGTGGAACGGATGCGGAACAGATGCAGAATGGATGCCTAGAGGATGCAGAATGGAACAAAGCATGTAAAATGGAAAAAACGTTCGCAGAGGGGACCTATCTTAGATATTAAGGATGTCTAGAGGATGCCTAGAGGATGCAAAAGGACACCTAGGGGAAAACCTATACTGCCTATAAAAAGGGGGAGCAACTCATCTGGATCTCACTTTCAGAACAGCAGCCCTGTGGTGCGGACCTCTGCAGCCTTCATCTGACTCTTCCTCTTCCACAGCATCCAGTCATGTCCACCGTGGATCGTAACAAAGTCCTTTGGGCAGCCACCATCCTTCTGCAACAGTGAGAAGCCATCTACAGGCTCTGTGAACTCTACTACGGGAAAAAAAAGAGGCGGCCAAGAAGCATCTGAGTACAAAGATGGATCACCAGAAGAGCAGAGGACGGACTGTACAACAAGCTGATGGTGGAGCTCAGGAACGAAGACACTCGGGCATTCCAGAACTTCATAAGGATGCCTCCAGCCATGTTTGACGAAGTTGTGCAGCGGCTGACACCCAGGTTGACCAAGGCAAACACCAACTTCCGGCCCAGCCTGGAACCTGGGTTCAAGGTGGCACTCACTCTGAGCCACCTGGCCTCAGGGACCACATACATGAGCATGCAGTACGGCTGGAGGGTGCCACACAACACCATCAGCATTGTGGTCAGAGCAGTGGTGCAGGCCATCATCGAAGAATACAAGGAGGAGCTCCTCCAGTGCCCCTCCACTGAAGAAGGATGGAAGAAAGTTGCAGAGCAGTGGTATCATAGGTGGAATTTCCCCCACACCGTTGGAGCCATCGATGGCAAGCACGTGGCCTGCAAAGCGCCAGCCAACTCAGGGTCCACTTATTTCAACTACAAGGGCTTCTTCAGCATCATCCTCTTCACCATGGTCAATGCTGACTACAAGTTCATGTACATCGATACTTCAGGCAACGGGTCATCTTCAGATGCCCAGGTATATAACGCAAGTGACCTCAAGGGTGGGCTGGAATGCAACCTCATTGTGGGCTTCCCAGATCCAGACCCCCTGCCCAACGACACGAAAGATGTGCCCTACTTCATCATGGGGGATGACGCCTTCTCCCTCACAACCTACCTCATGAAGCCCTACACCTCCAGATGCCTCACCCGTGAAGAGAGGATCTTCAACTACAGGCTGTCCAGGGCAAGGCGGGTGGTGGAGAACGCCTTTGGCATCCTGGCCAACAGGTTCCAGGTACTTCTCACCACCATGCAGCATCACCCAGAGACTGTGAGGAGGATCATGGAAGCTTGCTGCATCCTGCACAATCTCATGTGCACCCGCTACCCAGTCTTGCAGAACAGGCTTGTGGACCTCCAACAAGGCAATGGGGACATGAAGCCTGGGGAATGGAGGCAAGGGCGAAACCTGATTGACACTCAGGATGTGCAAGGCCCCAACAGAGCCTCACGTGAAGGGAAGAAGCAGTGCAACCTCCTGAGACAATGGTGCAACTCCCCAGCTGGAGCAGTGGAGTGGCAAGACAGGATGATAGATGATTCATGGAGGCTTCCTTCAGCCCGTCTCATCACATGAATGAGATTGGGCCATGTATGTTGGGGGGGCCTACAATGAACAGGGCATTGAATAAAGAGTTGTGTTTATGTTGACATGTGTGGATGATTGATTACATTGTCATTGATAATAAAGGGCCATAGGTGTGGCACCTGGGAGGGTGGACCATCCAGTCCCACAATGCTTGCACTGGAGGTTTATCTATCCCACAGCTATTTCCCATCCCAAAGGTATCCCTGCCCATCCCGCTGCTATCTCAAACCATCCCACTGCTATCTCCAACCATCCCACTGCTATCTTAACCCATCCCACAAGCATGCAAAGGCTTAAACCATTTCTAAAAATTTCCAGCAAGACTTTATTAAAAAAAAGAAATGAAGCAAGTGTGTGAATCAAAAATAGACTTTATTAACAACAAGCTATAAAACAAAAATGAGTCTCTGGCATTCCTCTTGGTTGCTCAATCTCAGGGGTGAAGGGTCCAGGTGCTGTGGAGGTGGCTGGTGCTGGAGTGCTTGTCATCAGCTCCTCCAGAAGCAGAAGCAGCAGAAGCCCCAGCCCCAGAAGAGCGAGCCCATGCTGCAGAAGCCCCAGCAGAACCAGAGTGAGGGCCAGGGGGCGTGATGGTAGCCCTGTCCCTCTTGCAACGGCTGGCAGTAGATGGCTGAGGCTTGCTGTGCTTCCGAATGGTTGTGGGGTTGCTGGCTGGCAGGGAGGCTGGCAGGAACCAAGGCTGGCAGGAAGGCTGGCAGGGAGGCAGGCACCAAGGCTGGCAGGAAGGCTGGCAGGGAGGCAGGCACCAAGGCTGGCAGGAAGGCTGGCAGGAAGGCTGGCAGGAAGGCTGGCAGGAAGGCTGGCAGACAGGCTGGCAGGCACCAAAGTTGGCAGGAAGGCTGGCACCAAGGCTGGCAGGAAGGCTGGCAGGGAGGCAGGCACCTAGGTTGGCAGGAAGGCTGGAAGGCAGGCAGGCACCAAGGCTGGCAGGCAGACATGAACCAAGGCTGGCAAGAAGGCAGACAGCAAGGCTGGCAGGCAGACTGGCTGGCAGCAAGGCTGGCAGGTAGGCAGCCAGGCTGGCAGGTAGGCAGCCAGGAAGACTTGCAGGGAGGCTGGCATCAAGGCTTGCAGCAAGGCTGGCAGCAAGGCTTGCAGGCAGGGCAGGCAAGGCTGTCAATCCGTCCGGCAGCAGGTCTTTCCTCTGAATGGTGTCCTGCTTTTGAGCTGCTTCCCTTATATCCGCGGGGCTTACGCAATGCATCCTCCCCGCATGCGCAATTAATGCTAGGCATCTGTTAGGATTCCGCTGTGCATCCACTTCATCCACTCGGTGTCCGCTGTGCATCCGCTGTATCCGTTCTGCATCCGCTTTGCTGAGGTCCCCCAGAAGCCTAGCGGATGTGCCATCCGCTCCCATCCGCTTCCATCCGCTGGGCTTCCATTCCGCATCTGCTTTCCATCTGCCCTGCTTCCTCACCGCGTCCGTTCCTTTCCGTGTTATCCGCTCCGGTTATGCAAATTTTCGCCCCTTCTGAGAGCGGATAACAACGGATGGAATATTTTTCTCATCCGTTGTGTCCTTTTTACTAACATTTTGCATCTGTTGGGCAGTGTGACAGGGCTTTTAAGTTATTTAAGTCACAGATGGAGGTGATTGTGGATTGGCAACTTTTTGTTTGCCTGGCATTTTATGCAATTAATGGTGGAGGGATCTTTTTTGTTTGTTTTGTTTTTTGTTTTGTCTTTTATGTCTTAATGTCTTTTCAAAGAAAAGGGCTATCCAAAGTTGCGAGGGCCAAAGAAATGAAGCCATACTTTTTTTTTCTATTTTCATCATTATTGCTATGACTATTATGACATTCCCTTCATCTAAAATAAATGATTTCAGTGAGAAAGCACCCCATAACATTTTTGTCATAGAAGACACTGGGGACATTGGAAAGCTCCTTGGGAAGAAGGTGGGGAAAAAAATCCAGTCTAACCATCAGGATGAATGTGTCACCAACCATAATAACCTCTATTTTTAATAGAAAAAAAAATCTTTCATGTGTATCCTTCAAAACAGGAATTTATTCCAGATCTGTATTTTTCAGAATGCCAGGATGCAATTGATAATACCAAAATATGCATGTAAATGTATATATGTTAGAGAAAAGCACATTGAGAAACAATAATTTGCAAAAGTGTCCATGTTAGTGCATATATGTATCAAAATGGGCAGCAACTAACAGGTAAAAACTTACATTCATTGTAATTGTTTGTGGCTTGTTAATGGTCTTGGTGCAATAAAAAAATAATCTAAAACTCTGGCTGCAGATGCAAATTTTCCTGCCCAATGTCTTTTTCTCCAAATCTTGGTCAGCATTTTTGCAAGTACAATTTTGGATAGAGGGAATTTTTTTTCACCGATGCATTCACTTTTGAATAAATAATTCATTATGAAAACAACAACTACAATAGAAATCTGCCATTGAACATGAATCTATTGGCTTTGAAGGATAAGACTGCTTAGCTGTCTCGCCTAACCTACATTTCTTTCCCAATAATTTATACCGCTTAAGAAACTGCCTACCAGACTGCCATCAATTTTTCATTCAAATTATTACAGATACTTGGGACAAACCTCCATTTGTTCAGTCCTGGCAGTTCTGGATTAAACTTGTCACTGTAGGAAATACATATATAAAATGTGCAACATAATTCTCATGCAAATATTTTATTTAAAAATGAAGGTAAAGGAAGATTTTTTCCCCAAAAAATCATCACAAAATAGTTCGATTGCATATTTCTGTGGGTGCCAGCAGGAAAGAAAAAAAAAACAGCAGCTATCAGAATCAAAGCAATATGATTATGCATTATGTTCCCTACACAATAAGATAAAAAGGAACCTGTTATCAAAATCCAGATCCATATTTTGTACTTAAATTATTCTTCACAGGTAATCAGTAAAAACTGACTCTGCTTGCCCTGAGCTGTTCATCAACATAACATTTTCTTCTTGCTTCCTTTGATTTGGGATATATAAAGCATGGCATTAAAAATTGATTTTGCTATATGTTGATACCTTTCTTTGTTCTCAAATGTATACTTTACCTTTTCCTGAGAAGCTCGAGGCAGTATCTAAAGCTGTTGTCTGCTTTTCTTTCTCCCTGGTAAGGCAGTTGAGTTAAGAGTTGTTAAGAATCTCCTACCTATCTATGCTTTGTATATTGCCTGTATACTTCAGTAAAATCCAAAATGCTAAATACATTACCTTGTTACCAAAAAATTTTTTCATGCAGAACAAGGAAGGGATCACCTAGTATACTATTTTACCTCTCTAATCTGCTGATTAATGTACAGTATCCTTTCGTATTATTCACGCTGTAGCTCACAATATTGTTTCCAGTCTCTAGAAAGTTTTGTACCTTTAGAAATGCAGTATAGATATAGAGAATGTAATTTGTTATTAAGTCCTCTCATCACATTTTGTTAAATAAATCCTATCCTATTCTAATTCTATTCTATTCTGATATTATTGCTTGACTATTAATCATGTCTTTCTCTTTTCCTGCTGTTGTCCAGTTTTTCAATTTAGTCTTTCTGATTTTTGCAAATATAGAGCCATTAAGAAATCTCATGGATAAAGGGAAGCCAACAAATAAAACAGATAAAAGAAGTAAATATGGCCTGAAAGTATTCAGAGAAAACTTTGACTTTCTTAAGAATGTATTAAAAGATCAGTCACAGCCTGAAGTTTTGTTAGGCTCACTTAATTGGAACATGCATTCTATAAACTTGATTGTTGGGAACGGGGAAGCATCTTCTTCCTATCACAAGTATTATAGCCATTGATAAAATGTGACAACATTTTAGAAGATTTTCTCACATGAAAAGAATGATATTTCCTCCTTGGACTGGAATACAAGACAATGAAACAATAGATAAAAATTACCTGTGCTTGAACTGATATTGACCAAGACAATGTGGCTGTCATCATAACAGAACATCAAAGGAAAAAAACTTCACTATTGAAAAACTGATTACAGAAAAAAAAATCAATGCAAAGTATTCTAAGACTTGTTTTCCATGATGTGAGCAGCTATCAGCAGGACTTGTTTTTCAAACAAGTTCAATTGAACTAATGCAATTTGTAAACATACCAATGATCATTTAAGAAATTGGTTGTTGTAGCTGATTATAGGAGATGATTAGGCTGAGCTCAAGGGAGAGGTCAAACTTGTCATGAGCCACAAATCCCTGAATGTTTGCCAGAAATCTAAGTCCAGACCATCTTGAATGCCTTTTGTAGAGAAAGCTTAAGCTTGCAATAAATCTTTATATTCATTTCAACTGCCTGAATCTCCTGATTTCCCCAGTGCTTGACACTGACAAAAAGGGATGGTGGAATATTTAAGCAAAATAGAAGTAGAATCTTATTTATTGCAAATATGTATCATTTATTTATTGAATTGCTCTAGTGTCTGTGAACTCTAAAATATCCCTTTCCAATTATCTATATCTATATCTATATCTATATCTATATCTATATCTATATCTATATCTATATCTATATCTATATCTATATCTATATCTATATCTATATCTATATCTATATCTATATCTATATATATATATGT
>BLBF01000052.1:21149206-21165269 GCA_015471245.1 Laticauda colubrina
ACTCTGGCTTTGATGATCCCTGATTACTGCTTGGAATCAAGACTGCATTGCTCGAACGGGAGAGACAACAAAGGACTGATTTGTAAGTGAACTGACATAGGATATTCTACATGGACTTTGCTACCTGAATATCCCTGAATGGACTGACTACATGACTATTGGACTGTTATTTGACTATGCCATAAACTTATACTGGAATAAACTATATTCTTGATAGCACAAGCGTATCTGTTATTTTTTACTGTATGTTAATAAACATACAAGCTTAGCTCACTCATTTATCTGTGTGCCTATCTGACTAACGCTGCACATTCTGTTTAGCTTGTCTACCTAACCCTGGTTGGGGAACCCAGGCTTAACAAGTGTTTTCAGTTTCAGCTCTCCAAGTTGTAAGTTGTTTGATCTTATCCCAAAGTAGAGGGTGGATTTTCCTGCTCAATTCCAGGTGTAGTGCTAGCAAATCTTTGTTTAACTGATCTAATTGGAAACTTTTACTGTGAAAAAGTAAAAGTAGAGATATCTACTGAGTAGAGATATCTCTGTCCTTTTCAGGATACGTTTGGTAGCTGCTGTGTTCTTATGAAATGTTAATTTGAAGCAGGTTGGTGTTACATTGTTGTCTCTGAAGCTGCATAGGAATTTTAGGTCACATAGTATTCCTGCTCTTTTAACTTCCAGCTTCTCATAGCTTTTGATCTGGCTGTTTATTTCCTCCCCGTAGAGGTCAGATATTTGTTTTTTTAGGCTTTCGTGGGTACTTACATGTGTGCTGTTTAGCTTCCTTCGGGTATTATCCCACGTCATTGTAGTTCTGTTAAAGTTGTAGCAATGTTTCAGCAGAATCTCATCTGCCATCCTCAGGCTTCTGTATAGAGTTAGTTCCTGGTTTCAAATTTGAGGCTGGTCCATTCTGATTGGCTGGGAGCCTGGATCTGTGTTCATAATACTTCCAGCAGACAAAGGAAATGCCACAGTAGGAGCACCAGCAGCACCAGCAGGAGAAGCACCAGCAGGAGAAGCACCAGCAGGAGAAGCACCAGCAGGAGAAGCGCCAGGAGCACCAGCAGGAGAAGCATCAACAACATCAGGAGCACCAGGAGCACCACCACCAGCAGCAGTAGCACCAGCAGCTTCAGAGTCAGCACCAGGGGGTGGGATAGTGGTTCTGTCCTTCTTGCCAGGGCTGGCAGGAGTAGGCACAGACTTCCTCTTATTCGCCATGGTGTTCTTGCAAGATGTCTCTGGCAGCAGGTCTTTCCTCTAAATGCTGACTGCTTGCGAGCTGCCTCCTTTTATATCCATGGAGCTTATGCAATTCATCCTCCCCGCATGTGCAGTGAATGCTTTCCATCTGCTGCGCATCCTCTATGCATCCTATAGGCATTCGTGATGCATCCGCGTCATCTGCTATGCATTAGCAATGTATTCACTCCTTCTGCTACGTGTCCACTTCACTGTTTTCCTCCGGAAGCCCTGTGGATGTGTCATCCTCTTCCATCCGCTTCCATCCGCTAAGCTTCCTACGAACATTCGCTTTACATCCCCGCTACATCCTCCCCACGTCCATTCCTTTCCATTGTTGTCCGGTCTGTTTTTGTAAATTTGGGGCACTTTTTAGAGCGGATAACAATGGATGGAAAATTTGCTCATCTGCTGTGTCCTTTTTAAGGCCCTGTCACACCACCCAACGGATGCAAAACGTTAACAACGGACGAGAAAAATGTTCCATCCGTTGTTATCCACTCTCAGAAGGGGCGAAAATTTGCAAAACTGGAGCGGATAACACGGACGGGGAGAGGACGCAGGGCGGATGGAAAGCGGATGTGGAACAGAAGCCCAGTGGATGGAACATCCTCTAGACTTCCGGGGGACCTCAGCAAAGCGGACGCGGAATGGATACAGCGGATGCAGAGCGGACACCGAATGGATGAAGCGGATGCACAGCGGAAGCCTAGCAGATGCACAGCGTTAATTGCGCATGCGGGGAGGATGCATTGCGTCAGCCCCGTGGATATAACGGAAGCAGCTCGGAAGCAGGTCGCCATTCAGAGGAAAGACTTGCTGCCGGATGGATTGACTGCCTTGCCTGCCCTGCCTGCATGTCTGCCTGCAAGCCTTGCTGCCATCCTTGCTGCCAGCCTCCCTGCCAGCCTTGCTGTCTGCCTGCCTGCTAGCCTTGCTGCCTACCTGCCTGCCAGCCTTCCTGCCAGTCTTGGTGCATGCCTCCCTGCCAGCATTCCTGCCAGCCTTGGTGCAAGCCTTCCTGCCAGCCTTGGTGCCTGCCAGCCTTCCTGCCAGCCTTGGTGCCTGCTTTCCTTCCAGTCTTGGTGCCAGCCTCCCTGCCAGCCTTCCTGCCAGCCTCCCTGCCAGCCAGCAACCCCACAACCATGTGGAAGCACAGCAAGCCTCAGCCATCTGCTGCCTGCCCTGGCAAGAGGGACATGGCTACCATCCCACCCCCTGGCCTTCACTCTGGTTCTGCTGGGGCTTCTGCAGCACGGGCTCGCTCTTCTTGGGCTGGGGCTTCTGCTGCTTCTGCTCTGGAGGAGCTAATGAGAAGCACTCCAGTACCAGCCACCTCCACAGCACCTGGACCCTTCACCCCTGAGACTGAGCGAACAAGAGGAGTGCCAGAGACTCATTTTTGTTTTATAGCTTCTTGTTAATAAAGTCTATTTTTGATTCACACACTTGCTTCATTTCTTTTTTTTAATAAACTCTTGGTGGAAAGTTTTAGAAATGGTTTAAGCCTTTGCATGCTTGTGGGATGGATTAAGATAGCAGTGGGATGGGATGGGATACCTTTGGGATGGGCAGGGATAACTGTGGGATGGGCAGGGATATATTTGGGATGGGTATAGTTTTGGGATAGATAAACCTATCACAGTGCAAGCATAGTGGGACTGGATGGTCCACCCTCCCAGGTGCCACACCTATGGCCCTTTTTTTTCAATAATAATGGAATCAATCATCCACACATGTCAACATAAATACAACTCTTTATTAAATGCCCTGGTCATTGTAGGCCCACCCAACATACATGGCCCAATCTCATCTGTGTGATGAGACAGCCTTAAGGAAGCATCCATGAATCATCTATCATCCTGTCTTGCCACTCCACTGCTCCAGCTGGGGAGTTGCACCAGTGTTTCAGGAGGTTGCGCTGCTTCTTCCCTTCACGTGAGGCTCTGCTGGGGCCTTGCACATTCTGACTGTCTATCAGGTTTCGTCCTTGCCTTCATTCACCAGGCTCCATGTCCCCATTCCCTTGTTGACGGTCCACAAGCCTGTTCTGCAAGACTGGGTAGCGGGTGTGCATGAGATTGTGCAGGATGCAATAATCTTCCATGATGCTCCTCACAGTCTCTGGGTGATGCTGCATGGTGGCGAGAAGTACCTGGAATCTGTTGGCCAGGATGCCAAAGGCATTCACCACCACCCGCCTTGCCCTGGACAGCCTGTAGTTGAAGATCCTCTCTTCACGGGTGAGGTATTTGGAGGTGGAGGGCTTCATAAGGTAGTTTGTGAGGGAGAAGGCGTCATCCCCCATGATGAAGTAGGGCAAATCTTTCGTGTAGTTGGGCAGGGGGTCTGGATCTGGGAAGCCCACGATGAGGTTGCGTTCCAGCCTACCCTTGAGGTCACTTGCATTGTATACCTGGGCATCTGAAGCTGACCTGTTGCCTGAAGCATCGATGTACATGAACTTGTAGTCAGCATCGACCATGGAGAAGAGGATGATGCTGAAGAAGCCCTTGTTGTTGAAATATGTGGACCCTGAGTTGGCTGGCACTTTGCAGGCCACGTGCTTGCCATCGATGGCTCCAACAGTGTGGGGGAAGTTCCACCTCTGATACCACTGCTCTGCAACTTTCTTCCATCCTTCTTCAGTGGAGGGGCACTGGAGGAGCTCCTCCTTGTATTCTTCGATGATGGCCTGCACCACTTCTCTGACCACAATGCTGATGGTGTTGTGTGGCACCCTCCATCCATACTGCATGCTGCTCTAGGTGGTCCCTGAGGCCAGGTGGCGCAGAGTGAGTGCCACCTTGAGCCCAGGGTCCAGGCTGGGCCAGAAGTTGGCGTTTGTCTTGGTCAACCTGGGTGTCAGCCACTGCACAACTTCGTCAAATATGGCTGGAGGCATCCTTATGAAGTTCTGGAATGCCCGAGTGTCTTCGTTCCTGAGCTCCATCATCAGCTTGTTGTACAGTCCGTCCTCTGTTCTTCTGGTGAACCATCTTCATACCCAGACGCTTCTTGGCCGCCTCTTTTTCCTGCCGTAGTCGAGTTCACAGAGCCTGTAGATGGCTTCGCACTGTTGCAGAATGATGGTGGCTGCCAAAAGGACTTTGTTACGATCCACTGTGGACATGACTGGATGCTGTGGAAGAGGAAGAGTCAGATGAAGGCTGCAGAGGTCTGCACCGCATGGCTGCTGTTCTGAAAGTGAGATTGAGATGTGTTGCTCCCCCTTTTTATAGGCAGTATAGGTGTCCCTTTGCATCCTCTCGGCATCCTCTAGGCATCCTCTAGACATCCTTAATATCCGAGATAGGTCCCCTCTGCGAACGTTTTTTTTGTTTTAAACGCTTTGTTTCCATGCTGCATCCGCTAGGCATCCATTCTGCATCTGTTCCACATCCGTTCCGCTTCCTCCCTGCGTCCGGGCAGATGTGAGTTGCGCGGATGCGTAGCAGATGCCTAGCGGATATAGCAGATGTGTAACGGATGCAGAACGGATGCCTAGCAGATGCGTAGCAGATGCAGAATGGGCGAATTGGATACTTTTTCCACGCAAAAGTGTTGAGCAGCTCAAAACTTTCTGAGCGGATGAAACGTCCCTAAACGGATGCTGGACGGATAGAGAGGAAGAAAAACGGACGCAGTGAGTACATCGCGTTAACCAATGGATGGCAAGCTTTTTTGTCCGTTTTACATCCTCTTTGCATCCGTTGGTGCAGTGTGACATGGGCTTTACATACGTTTTGCATCCGTCGGCCAGTGTGACCTCGCCTTTAACCAACAATACTAGACTTAACAACTGCCTCGATCTGCAATAGTTTGAATTCAATTTACAGAATACAAATTAAAGAACACTTTTCCAACAGTGATCACAACATGATTGACTTTTGTCTCAACATACATCCACATAAAAATCATCATAACGATGGGAACCCCAATTATAACTTCAAAAAAAGTAACTATGAACTTATAGAGAATGATATGATATTTCATCTCTTGAATGAAATATCTTCATCTCTACTATGCACTGGATGAAATACTGTTGAAGACTATTACAACATATTTTTACTTCAAGTCAAAACAGTCATCAGACTATATGTACCAATAATAACTCCCAAAACCAGAAAAAACAATAAGGAAGATTTCATTACAAAAAGAAATCACTTTGGCAGAAAAACAAATCTGGTCACATTGCCAACTTCAAAAGCCGATACAAAAATTTATGCCACCAGATAAAGACTACTCCTAAAACTAAAACTAAATCTTATGGTATCTCTGGACACCTGCATAACTGGATAGAGGCATTCCTGTCAAACAGACAACAAATGGTCAAAATTGGGAGTGTCCTATAAAATTCTGTACCTGTCAACAGTGGTGTCCCCCAAGGCAGTGTTCTAGGACCAACTTTCTTCATACTCTACATTAATTACCTCTGTGAACATATTAAGAGCAACTGTATTCTCTTTGCCGATGATGTAAAGCTATTCAACACCACAGACAAGACTGCTACCCTTCCAAGAGGGTATTGACTATGTATCAGAATGGTCAAACAAATGGCAACTTCATATCTCAACAAATAAATGCTCTGTCTTACATATTGGCAAAAAAAAATCAGAAAATAAAATACAAGCTGAATAGTCACGATCTTGTTGATGATCCAAACTCTGTCAAGGACCTTGGAGTACTCATCTCTAATGATCTAAGTGCTAGAGCCCACTGTAACTACATAGCCAAAAAGGCATAAAGAACCTAATCTTGCGAAGTTTTTTCTCTGATAATAACACACTACTAACTTGCGCTTATAAAACATTTGCCAGACCAATTTTTGAATACAGCTCATCAGTGTGGAACTCACATTACGTATCTGATATAAATACAGTAGAGAAAGTCCAGAAATATTTCACAAGAACAGTTTTCCACTCCTCTACTAGTTGCAGAATACCTTATGCCACCAAACTTGAAATTCTAGAAATAGAAAAACTAGAACTATGCCGCCTTTGGTCCGATCTAAGTATAGTACGTAAAATCATACATTGCAATGTCCTACTTGTCAATGAATACTTCAGTTTCAACCATAACAATACAAGAGCACACAATAGATACAAACTCAAGGTTAATCGCACCAAACTTGATTGCAGGAAATATGACTTCAGCAACAGAGTGGTCAATGTCTGGAATACTCTTCCTGACTCTGTGGTTTCTTCCCCAAACCAAAAAACTTTAACCTTAGACTGTGTACTATTGATCTCACCCCCTTCCTAAGAGGTCTGTAGGGGGCATGCATAAGTGCACCAATGTGCCTACCATCCCTGTCCTATTGTTTCTATTTATTTTTCTTATATGTATCCATTTCATGTATTCATAACTATGTTTATACTTATACCTGTTATCTTATGATTGCTTGACAAAATAAATATATAAACAATCTTACACTCCCAAACAAGAAGAGAATTATTGCAGAGGCTTCTACAAGTATTTCAGCAACTGCAGTTGCATTAATACCAAATTAAAAAATGTCCATAAAAAAGGTCCTCTCTTTTTGCAATGTCCTCCCCCATTCTTTGTCAGTTTGTCATCCTTTCTCATGTCAAGAGAGTCAGACTGGGCTGATTTAAAATGTCATATATAAAAACTATTTTATTTTTTTCATATTATCAGCAATGAATATCAATGTCAAGGCAGTCCATAAATCAGATTCAATGGTTTACAACACTAAGCAAGGAAGGATGACTCACAGTGGAATGCATATTATATACAATTGTGAACAACTTGGGAAATACTTTAAGCCCATGTCACACTGGCCAACGGATGCAAAAAGGACACAGCGGATGAGCAAAATGTTCCATCCGTTGTTATCCGCTCTTAAAAGGGGCAAAAATTTGAATAACCAGAGCGGATAACACGGACGCGGGGAGGACGCAGGGCGGATGCAAAGTGGATGCGGAACAGAAGCCCAGCGGATGGAAGCGGATGGAAGCAGATGGTGCAACCTCAGGGCTTCCGGGGGGCCTCAGCAAAGTGGACGCGGAATGGATACAGAGGATGCAGAACGGACGCCGAATGGATGAAGCGAATGCACAGCGGATACACAGCGGATAAAGCGGATGCACAGCGGAAGCGGAACGGATGCTGAGCGTTAATTGCGCATGCGGGGGGGAAGCATTGCGTAAACCCCCTGGATATAAAGGGAAGCAGCTCGCATGTGGCCAGCATTCCAAGGAAAGACCTGCTGCTTGACACTTCGAGTTCCTTGCCTGCCCTGCCTGCATGTCTGCCTGCAAGCCTTGCTGCCAGCCTGCCTTCCAGCCAGCCTTGGTGCCTGCATGCCTGCCTGCCTTCCTGCCAGGTTTTCTGCCAGCCTTCCTGCCAGGCTTCCTACCAGCCTACCTGACGGCTTCCTGCCAGGCTTCCTGCCAGCCTACCTGCCAGCCTACCTGCCAGGCTTCCTGCCAGCCTTGGTGCCTGCCTACCAGCCTTCGTGCCTGGCTTCCTGCCAGCCTTCCTGCCAGCCTTCCTGCCAGCCTTGGTGCCTGCCAGCCTCCCTGCCAGCCAGCAACCCCACAATCATGGGGAGGAAGTGAAAGCCTCAGCAGCCTGCCGCCATCCCTGGCAAGAGGGACAGGGCCAACCTCCCGCACCCTGCCCCTGACTCTGCTTCTGCTGGGGCTTCTGCTGAAGCTGCTCCTGGTGGTGGTGCTTCTGCTGGTGCTTACTCTGTTGAAGCTGCTTCTGGTCCTGCTCATCCTGCTCGTGCTCCTGGACTTGCTCGTCCTGCTCGTGCTCCTGGTCTTGCTCGTCCTGCTCATGATCCTGGTCTTGCTCGTCCTGTTCGTGATCCTGGTCCTGCTCGTGCTCCTGGACTTGCTGGCCCTGCTGGTGCTTACTCTACTGCTGCTGATCCTGGTCCTGCTGCTGCTGATCCTGCTGCCGCTGCTGTTGCTGCTGCTGATCATGATCCTGCTGCTGCTGGTGGTGGTGGTGCTGCTGCTGCTGCTGATGATGATGATTATGATCCTGCTGGTGAGGATGATGATGATGATGATGATGATGATGATGATGATGATTCTGCTGGTGCTGCTGCTGCTTCTGGTGGTGTGGAGGAGCAGCCCCTACTACCTGGGAGCCCCTCTAATGAGGGCCCATCTGGTCAAACCAAAGGGAGGAAGAGGCGTATGTGACAACAGGAGAGGAGGCAATACTATATTGAGGAGGCACACGAGGATGAGGTGCTGGAGTGGCTGAGAGAGAATGACTATCTGTGGCGGAAGGGACACCGGCTGTACAGGGACACCAAGCGGAAGCAGGCCACTTGGAGAGAGAGGGCACAGAGTATGGGTTACACTTTGGAGGTGCTCCTCGGCTGGTGGAAACATATGCACACCTGGTACGGGAAGCTGCACCTGAAGAAATCTGGCTAGGCCACTGTGAAGCTGACAGACAGAGAGACCTATGTCATGGCGAGGTGCAGCTTCCTGGAGGATGAAGTCCAACACCAAGGAGAACCAGGAGCCTCTCTGTCTACCCTCTCTGTCCGGCAGCCTGCTGGGAGCCAGTCCTCTGGCGGCCGAGAGTCAGTCCCTGTCTCCATGCAGGTTTCTGTGGAGGGTGCCACAGCGGACAACCCGCGGAGAGGTGTGGTAAGCATGGTGGAGTGCGTAGAGGACTCCCTGGTGTGGTGGGAGAAAGGAGACATCGAGTCCACCACAGTCCTAGCCGCATCCACCACCTCCAGCTCCGCCTCCGCAGAAAGGCAGAGAGCCGGACAGCAGGAGGGGTAGAGCCACACTGTCCTTCTGGAGATCAGGGACACCATCCGCACTAGCATAGATATCCTCTCTCAGCTGGTCAACACCGACTCCTCATCCTCCAACCGCAAGCCCTTCCTCACCTATGTCAACCAGACCCTCAAGAAAATGGTGGATCTACAGTACCAGCTGGTGAAGGACCGGATCACCGAGCTGCTTCACAACCTCCAGACCCAGAGGAACCTGCTCCCACCCAGTCCAGGTCTGCTCCTCCACCCCAGGTGATGTCCCTCCCATTCCAAGGCTTTCCACAGGCCCTCACCTACCAGGGCTACAGCTACTAGGAGGTTCAGCAGCACAGGCAGCAGCCCTTCCCAGTCCAGGCACAGAGTCATGGGGCGACACCGTTGCCCCCTGTTCCACTGATGCCACCGATGCCACCCACGACAATGATGCCACCGACGACAGCGATACCACCCATGCCAATGATGACACCCACGCCGTACTCACCCAGCTTCAAAGCAGACAGCCCCACTACACTACTCCTTCCTCCACCCCACAGCCAAGCCCGGCCTCAGTACATCTGTCATCAGTACTGTGGCTGACACCCCATGGCATGGAGGAAGGACCTCTCAGCATCACGGGGCTGAGCCAGCTGTCCGACACCTTCCTCAACACACCATCCCCTGTTGTCCTCTCGGGGCCAGGCACTCCAGTACCACCCACCACCACAGCACCTGGACCCTTCACCCCAGAGACTGGGCACACCTCCAAGTGACCAATAAGAGTGCCAGAGACTGGGTAGCTGGCTACCTGTGGACTTTATTTGGACACTTGACTTGGGTCAATTTTTATTTAACAGCTTGTTGTTCAATAAAGTTTATCTTTGATTCACACACTTGCTTCATTTCTTTTTTTTAATAAAGTCTTGGTGGAAACTTTTAGAATTGGCTTAAGCCTTTGCATGCTTGTGGGATGGGTTAAGATAGCAGTGGGGTGGGCAGGGATACCTGTGGAATGAGCAGGGATACCTTTGGGATGCTAATAGCTGTGGGATAGATAAACCTCCAGTGCAAGCATAGTGGGACTGTATGGTCTAGCCTCCCAGGTGCCACACCTATGGCCCTTTTTTATCAATAACAATGTAAGCATTGATCCACACATTTGAAAATGAACACAACTCTTTATTAAACGCCCTGTTCATTGTAGGCCCACCCAACATACATGCCCCAATCTCATCCGTGTGATGAGACAGGCTGAAGGAAGCATCCATTAAGCATCTACCATCCTGTCTTGCCACTCCACCGCTCCAGCTGGGGAGTTGCACCATTATCTCAGGAGGTTGCGCTGCTTCTTCCCTTCCCATGAGGCTCTGTTGTGGCCTTGCACATCCTGAGTGTCGATCAGGTTTCACCCTTGCCTCCATTCCCCAGGCTCCATGTCCCCATTGCCTTGTTGACGGTCCACGATCCTGTTCTGCAAGACTGGGTAGCGGGTGCGCATGAGATTGTGCAGGATGCAGCAAGCTTCCACGATCCTCCTCACGGTCTCTGGGTGATGCTGCATGGTGGTGAGAAGTACCTGGAACTTGTTGGCCAGGATGCCAAAGGTGTTCTCCACCACCCGCCTTGCCCTGGACAGTCTGTGGTTGAAGATCCTCTCTTCACGGGTCAGGAGTCTGGAAGTGTATGGCTTCATGAGGTAGGTTCTGAGGGAGAAGGCGTCATCCCCCATGATGAAGTAGGGCACATCTTGTGTGTCGTTGGGCAGGGGTTCTGGATCTGGGAAGCCCACGATGAGGTTGCCTTCCAGCCCCTCCTTGAGGTGACTGGCATTGTATACCTGGGCATCTGAAGATGAGCCGTAGCCTGAAGCATCGATGTACATGAATTTGTAGTCAGCATCGACCATGGTGAAGAGGACAATGCTGAAGAAGCCCTTGTAGTTGAAATAAGTGGACCCCGACTGGGCTGGTGCTTTGCAGGCCACGTGCTTGCCATCAATGGCTCCAACGGTGTGTGGGAAGTTCCACCTCTGATACCACTGCTCTGCAACTTTCTTCCATCCTTCTTCAGTGGAGGGGCACTGGAGGAGCTGTTCCTTGTATTCTTCGATGATGGCCTGCTTCACTGCTCTGACCACAATGCTGATGGTGTTGTGTGGCACCCTCCAGTCGTACTGTATGCTTTTGTAGGTGGTCCCTGAGGCCAGGTGGTGCAGAGTCAGTGCCAACTTGAGCCCAGGTTCCAGGCTGGGCCAGAAGTTGGTGTTTGCCTTGGTCAACCTGGGTGTCAGCCGCTGCACAACTTTGTCAAACCTGGCTGGAGGCATCCTCATGAAATTCTGGAACGCCCGAGTGTCTTCGTTCCTGAGCTCCACCATCAGCTTGTTGTACAGTCCGTACTCTGCTCTTCTCCTGATCCATTTTCAGACCCAGACACTTCTTGGCTGCCTCTTTTTCTTCCCGTAGTAGAGTTCACAGAGCCTGTAGATGGCTTCGTCCTGTTGCAGAAGGATGGTGGCTGCCAAAAGGACTGTGGTACAATCCACGGTGGACATGACTGGATGCTGTGGAAGAGGAAGAGTCAGATGAAGGCTTCAGAGGTCTGCACAGGTGGGCTGCTGGTCTGAAAGTGAGATGCAGATGAGTTGCTCCCCCTTTTTATAGGCACTATAGGTGTCCCTTTGCATCCTCTAGGCATCCTCTAGGCATCCTCTAGACAACCTTAATATCCGAGATAGGTCCCCTCTGGAAACGTTTTTTCCGCTTTAAACCCTTTGTTTCCATGCTGCATCCGTTCTGCATCCATTCTGCATCTGTTCCGTGTCCGTACTGCTTCCTCCCTGCATCCGTGCGGATGCCAAGCAGATATAGCGGATGCGTATTGGATGCGTAACTGATGCGTAGTGGATGCATAGCGGATGCAGAACGGACATACTGGATACATTTTCCACGCAAAAGTTTTGGGCAGCCCAAAACTTTCGGAGCAGATGAAACGTCAATAAACGGACAGATAGAGAGGAAGCTGGACAGATAGAGAGGAAGCAAAACGGAGGCAGTGAGTACATTGCATTTTTGAACGGATGGCAAGGTTTTTTGTCCGTTTTACATCCTCTTTGCATCCGTTGGTTCAGTGTGACATGGGCTTTATGTCTATTAATATCTTATCCTGTTGTATATAGACAAAAAACATTATCCAGTATCTCAAGATATTCTGAACCAAACAAATATTAGGAGTTGATAGTTAATTCCTATCCATTAAGAATCATCTGGTTTAGTAACATTATAGTGAAACCTCCTTTAATGGGTCATCAAACTAGCAACTAAGTTCTGCAAAAACTTAGGAACTTTTTAAACCAGGAAAAGTTACAAATCAACAGTGCAATAGTAAAATTCTCAAGGCCTATTACAGATCAGATGAAAGCACTTTAAGCATTCTGACTGAATTCCG
Organism: Laticauda colubrina; assembly: GCA_015471245.1. NCBI lineage: Eukaryota > Metazoa > Chordata > Lepidosauria > Squamata > Elapidae > Laticauda > Laticauda colubrina. Next base: position 21,161,649 of record BLBF01000052.1, read on the forward strand.
ATGCATGCTAGGATAAATTGAAATTTATTTCAAAGTCCAGCAGAATAGCTGATTGTGAGATGTATAAATGATGCTGCACAACTGAACAAAACTCCTTAATTTCATATTGGCCTTCCAGGCACAACATCATTTTTCTGTTTCTAGAGTATAGTACAGAGAGTGAAATTTGACACTTGTACTATGTCCAGATTGCCACTCTGTTAAGCCTTATTGTTTGGCTCAGATGTTACTGAATATAAAGAAGCCTCTAGCTTTGAATTTTTCCTAGAAAACAGTGAAATGTTTTAGATCTCATTAATTTTCCAATAATCCATTAAACGTCTCCTTCTTTAATCATTTGAAGCAGAACTGAAGACGTAGGTGTAAATCATCTGCTATCATTTGTTTTAATACGAAACAGAAAATTGTATTCATGACAGAAAACAAGCATATAAAAATGCACAGTAATCTGGATGATACTTTTTTTTTTAAATGTGACAACATAGCTTTGATATAGCCTTATATTCATTAAATCATGACAATCTAAGGAATTTGGTGCTTTTCATGAAAAATTTGGACAATAAAAGGCATGGCATTTATAAGATTATTTTGAAAGTATTGCCTATTTAAGAATCATTGCCCTCACTCCGAATTAACTTCTTTCGCCTTAAACATTGCTTAAGTGTTACATAAACAAATAAACTTGAGAGGCTGGAATTTCTCACATGAATAATCCAGAAAAAAAGTTACAGCCATTATAAGGGAAAAAATGATTGCTAAGATTCAGAAAATGTCCAAAAAAAGACAATTCTGACAACAAAATAGGTGATTTCAGGAAATATCTAAGAATGGATTAAATGGTCAATTCTGCACATTTACATTTCCTAGTATGTAAGAGTTTTTTTTTTCTTTTTAGGAAGAAATTTGCAGAATTTGATCAGTTCTAATTATAAAAATGAAAAGCTACATTTAATTATCATAAGCCATTTTAATTTGGCTTCAGATTCAAGCTTGGTATTGAAATAGCTTTTTTGCCATGTAGATTATTTTTGCTGGGAGTGGGCAAAAGAGTCTATTCTATATTGATTTTCTTGTACTTCTTGGTTAAGTATAGCAATTTATTTATTAGTGTTAGATCCTCCCATGCCACGTAGCATATCAGACAGCAAGAAATCTCCAGTATTTTCTGTCATGAGCAAGTACTGTATATACTTGCAAATAAGCCGATCTCGCGTATAAGCCGACCCTTAAAAAACTACCCCAAAATGAGGAATTTTGCAAAAACTCGCATATAAGCCGACCCCCAAATACCATGGTGTGTTGTTTGGGCTAATAACAAAAGAGTATCAATATGCAATGCACTAATGAAGGTTCATTATCCAAGCATTTGTGTAGGAAACAATATTAAGTTAATTACCCGGTATGTAAAGACTCTGATGTTGTATGTGACGATCACAAACACGAAAGCAGTCACGTGAATGACGAACCAATCACAGCGTGTTATGATCCGGTGACAGAAATAGCAAAATGGACATGCCCAGAGTAAAAAAAATGAGCTTAATTAGATGTAATTATGTTGCATTTTATTTGAGGTACAGTTAAAATTAATATTGAAATTGAGTTGTAGTTTGTCGGAATTAGCTTTATTTAGTGCAATCTCAATTTTTATGGCTGTATGTATGACTGAATGGTAATGTCGATGATATTGCGTGATCTGAGAAGTGGCTCATGTCAGTTTGCTTGTGTGATTTATGCGCGTATAAGGCGACCCCCTAATTTGATAAAAAAAAATGAGTTTTAGAGTCAGCTTATATGCGAGTATATACGGTACTTCAGCATCTTCCATTGTGAGCTTTAGTCTTTAAGGCTTCCAAGAAAATTCTTCACCATATATTTCAAGGGTGTCCTCTTGGTCATTTGGCACTGTGTGTATGTGTGTTGGGATCCATCTTATTACCATTTGGGGGATGCAATTGTTCTCCATGTAGAAAATATGACCTGCAAGTTGGAGTCTTCTGCATGTGACAGTGTTATGTAATTTTCTAGAGGAACTCTTTTGGAATAACTCTTCATGAGAAATATGGTGAGAATAGTGAAACTTTAGTATTTGGTGAAGCCATCTTTGTTGGAAGATGTTAAGTCTCTTGCTAATATTTGCTGACACCTTTCAAGTCTCACTGGCATAAATGGCTGTCAGGCTCACTTTAGAGCAAACAAATGGAATTTAAATTTCAGTGATATAGATGTTGAGGGCCAGATTTTATTCACCTGGAAAACAAGCTGTTGTTTTTCCAATGCTGCACCTGATGTCCATTTCTGCATCTCCATTTTGGGTGATTACACCCAAATAGGTAGGTAAACCTTTCCACTTCCTCAGGTCTCTGTAACCTGAATATGATTCCCTTTATCTTTGCTGTGAAGCTCATGTACTTGACCTTTGATTTCTCAGCACTTATGCTGAGGCCAATTTTTCAGTGTTCTTTGCCTCTTCATCTCAGGCCATCATCATTTGTTCTAACTTCATTTTGTCTTCCTCGAGTAAGGCAATATAATGTGCAAAATCCAGCAGAGTATCAAGACTGACTCACATTTTCAGCTACATTTTTGCTTCACTCACCGCTTGACAGTGACGGGTGTATGGAATGCAAGGGTGGGGGAATTGTATCCAAGCAACCGTCAGCTTCCATGAGGCATTGCTGGGATTTTTGAGGACACACTAAGTAGGTGTCCCAGTGTGACTGGCTGTTTCCATAACAAAATGAACAGAAGTGATTGGTGGATGTATTGGACCGTAGGTGAGCCATAAGAAAAGGGGGGAATTAACTATGCTTGCTTTTGCATTGGAAACCCAGAGCTAGTTTCGCTTCTTCTGTGCCAATGTGTTTTTTTTCAGTAAAGTTTTATACTCTTGGTGAAATAATGTTCCAGGGGTTTATTTTTCTGGATTCATCAACAGGAGAGTTGACTCATAGTAATAGAATATAGGTTTATATACTATTCCATAGTGCTTTACAAGCACTCTCTGTGCAGTTTACAATGTAACCCTTATTTGCATTCGCCTCCCCCCCACAACAATCTGGCTACTCATTTTATCAACCTTGGAAGGATGGATTCTATATTGTGATTGGAAGATAAAATGGCAGCTTACACAAAAAAAAAAAGGAAAACTTTACAATGGTTCCACAAAGCTCCATTTTGTTTCCTATTATTTTTATCAGCTACATGACATTTTTGAAAGACAGCATCATAGAACTGAGATGCAGTCAGTGTGCTTCTAAAATACAGTACTAATTCTTCTTAACACTTGAAACAGGCTGTAAATCTGCTGGGTCAGTGACTCAGAGTAAAAATTGGTTGGATTATAATGGCTCCCAGCTACCCAGGAATGTTTTATTTGTTCTTAGTTTAAAAGCCTGTTCTGTGTAGAGTCCTGAGGAGCTGATTGTGGTATCTGCTATCCCGCATCAGATGGGCATCTCATGATAGGGAGCGAAAGGAGAAAGAAACGACAGGAGACGAAGTTCCTCGGGATGAGTGCGCCCAGAATGTCTGGGTACACGCTCTTTTATTATGCTCCTTCACAAGGGGGTGATTGTTTTTTCAGAGCCTAGGTTAAGCCCAGGTCAGACAGGATATGCAAGA
>BLBF01000052.1:21165279-21202068 GCA_015471245.1 Laticauda colubrina
ATGATACACAGTTGCAAACACATGAATGATACATAGTTACAACATCTGATTATATCACAGAAGTATTCCTCAATGCAGCTAAGATACTGGAAGCTCATCAGGCCTCAGTGCCACTGGCAAGTCTAAGTGAACCATTCACTAATATCTACTTACTGGAACTTTTGTAAAGTGATGATATGATTCTGCTCCTGCAAAAGTGGCCACCATAGATGTCTGAATGCTGATAGAAATAGGAATTGAAATTATACACTGTTGAAAGATCTATATTCTTTTCTGAGTTGAATTCAAGATGCTGCTTGTAATCCAAATACCCAGAGCAATATATCTCTTTTACTAGAATTTAGATTTAGACTAAGTGAACTAATTGGGCAGAGTGAATCATACTGTGTCTATCCACCATGCATTTATCAAAATAGACAAGCATGTCAGCGTCAAGTAAAAAATACATAAGATTTCACAATCAAAATGTTCCATTTTAAGCTCAAAAAGCCTTCATTGAAAGCTGAAAAAGCTGTCCTCACTAAGAAATCGGTTGTCTCGTTAATTTTGGAACATTTTCAGGCTTGAGACAGGATATTCTGAATTCAAAAAGGTTTGAAGAAAACATTTGCACAGTCCTCGTGGCATGACTAATTTACTTCTGTAAACATGGCTGCATTTGTTAATAGCATCTGTCAGTTTGGCTTTCTCCCTTATTCATGTTTTGAAAAACATCTGAAGGTCTTTTATCTTATACTGGAAGAACATTTCAATTTTTAAAAATTTTTAGGTTTTTGTTTCAAACAAGAAATAAATGGTATTCTCATCTATACCTAAACATATTTTCCCACCCTAGCTGCATTTTCTTTTCTATATCCATACGTATCTAGGTAAGCGGAACTTTAATAATCAATAGAATTACAATTTAATCATGAGTTGCTTTGTGGAGAAACTTCCATAGACCCATTTGTTCCTCAGAGAAAGGCATAGTGCTAATGCAGGTGTTCAGATCCAGGGTAGAAAAGATATTTTCTTTTCTAGGGTGTTAGCATGATTATTGCATCTATTAATGGAGCCTTATACAAGCTATATCTTTTCTTGGGTTTTCATGAGAGTCATATGGTTTCAGGAAAAATGTTCATTTAAGATAAGGATAAGCTAAGGAAGAGCCTCTTTTGTTTCCTGTTGTATTGTCCTAATTGAAATAATTAGATTGGAATAATAGTAATAATAATAATAATAATAATAATAATAATAATAATAATAATAATGATGGTTCTGGTTCTGGTTCTGCTTTGTAATAGCATTTCATTACAGTGTGGTTCCCTGACAAGGTATATTTCTGCTGCTTCTGAAGTTGTTCAGCTTCCAGTAGCCCTGCAGGCCCATGCCCTGATTGTTCAACTATGGGACCCATGGCCTGTAGCCCACTTGTCGACAGATGCCCAGGCTCCCCAAAACCTGACTTGGTTCTTGTTAACCCAGGTGACGACCAAGCCAATATAGGCTTCATTTGGTTGTGTTTCATCATGATTCATTGCATGGGTTGTTGGGTGCAATCAGTTCTACTCCTCAGCCTGGACCTCTGTGACATGGTTGGACCTGCTGGTAGTTTGCACTACCACCAGCACAGCTGTCAGCTTCATTGGAGCAGTTAGGCCCCCCACCATGTCAAGGCAGCACCCCGTGGGATCCTAAGCCTGAAAAAGTGGTCAAAAATGAGCATGCAAAACTACTGTAGGACTTCTGAATATAGACTGAAAAAGTTTTGGAACAATTCCCCAGATATCACAATTGTGGAGAAGAAAAAAGTGTGGATCATCGACATTGTCATACCTGGTGACAGCAGAATCGATGAGAAACAACTTGAAAAAGTCACCAAATATCAGGACTTGGGAATCAAACTGAAGGGACTCTGGCATAAACCAGTGCAGGTGGTTCCAGTGGTACTTGGCACACTGGGTGCTATGCCTAAAGACCTAGGCAAGCACTTAAAAACAATTGGCACTGACAAAATCACCATTGATCAGCTGCAGAAAGCCACCTTACTGGGATCTGCTCGTATAATCCGCTGATACATCATGCAGTCCTAAACACTTGGGAAGTGTTTGACTAGTGATTTGTGATATGAAACCCAGCATAGTTATCTCGTTTGCTGTGTATACTGTCATTTTTATGTATAATGATAATGATGATGATGATAATAATGATGATAATAACATCAACAACAGCAACAACAACAACAATAATAATAACAATAATAATTTGCTGCCCATATGAACCAAATTATAGAAACATCTGAAAATGATGAATGGCTAATGTGATTGGAAAGACTTTTTTAATTCAGAAAAAGAAAGACAAAGGAAATGATCCAGGAAATTACTGACCAATTACCTGCTTGCCAACAAGCTATAAGCTTCTTACTGGCATAATTGCAAATTAAATTTATGGATGCTTGAAAAGAAAAGATCTGCTCCCAGTAGAACAGAAAGGGTATTGCAAAAACTCAAGAGAAACAAAAGACCAACTGCTGATTGACAAGCTAATTCTGAAGAATTTGAAAAAAAGGTGAACCAACATGATTTGGATAGTCTACAAGTAAGCATTCGATTCATAATCCTGAATTAATTTCTGGATTAAGAAATGCCTGGAAATCTTCGACATCACCAGCAACATTCAAAAATTCATGGAAATTTCAATGAACCTCTGGAAAACAAAGCTTATGGCGAATGGAGAAGAACTGGGTGAAGTTGAAATTAAATGAAGCATCTTCCAGAATGATTTCCTTTCACCCCTACTATTTATTCTGTCAATGCTATCACTGACAACCATTTTAAAGAAAGTGAACTGTGGGTACGAACTTGCAAAGAAAGGATTGAAAATTTCACATTTGTTGTACATGGATAATTTGAAGCTGTTTGGTAAAACAAAAAGTGAACTGAATTCACTAATTGAAAGCATGAAAGAATTTAGCCAGGACATCAGCGTGCACTTTGGAATTGACAAATGTGCAACAATGGCAATCAAAGCAGGCAAGGTCAGATTCCTTGGCATCCATATTTCAACTGATATCTCCTGGTCCCCTAACAACAAGTGAAGAAGGCTCAGCAGTGGCTGCACTTCCTGCAGGTTCTCAGGAAGAACAATCTGGATAAGAAGCTGTTGCTGGGTTTCTATAAAGCCTCTGTGGAGAGCACTCTGACATATTTTCTGGGTGTGTGGTATGCAGGCTCCACAACTGAGGACAGGAAAACTGTACAGAGGGTGATAAATACAGCTCAAAAGATCATTGGTTGCCTTCTGCCCTCCCTGGAACACTTAGCCAGGTCCCGCTGCCAAAGCAGAATCAAGGCCATCGTAGAAGACCCCTCACACCCTGGCAATTATCTTTTTGACCTGCTGCTGTCTGGACGGTGTTTCAGGTCAATAAAATCCCACACCACTCAACTAACAAAAAATTTCTTTCCCTGGGCCATCCAAACAGCAAATAAACAGAAAGTCACTTCCTTATTAAGATGTGAAAAGATGTGAAATCTCAATACCACATTCAGATGTATAATAATATCTTGCAGTACAATCTATCTCTTGTGTATTATACTTGGCAAAGTGTTACAGTCAGGGTTGAATGTATATTTTGTGTATATTCGTAGATATTGTACTCTCAAATTGCAAATAGAGATGTGGATACTCTATTTTTCTTATCTTCATTTTTAAGTGCTTTGGTTTTATTGTACTGTGAACAGTTGCTGGGGTGTATCCACAGTTTCATTGTACTTGCACAATGAAAATAAAGTTCTTCTAATTCTAATTCATAGATGATGATGGAATAGAATTTGACAATGAAGACATGATAAAGGCAATGAAACCAGAAGCAGGCTACAAGTATTGAGGGATTTTAGAAGCCTCTGATTTAATGCATAATAAAGTCAAGGAATCAATTTCAGTCAAGTATGTTTGAAGAATTTGCAAGATTTCAAAGTCCAAAGTGAGTGGTGGAAACATCATAAAAAACAATAAATACCTGAGCTATACCTGTAATTTGATACTCTTCAGGAATAATTGACTGGACCCAGATGGAGCTGAACAATTTGGACAGAAAAACAAGGAAGCTTATGACTATGAATCATGCCTTGCACTCTAAAAGTGATGTTGATTGATTAGATTTACAGAGAGCAGAGGATGGTCAAGGTCTCCTACAAGTAAAGTAGACTATAGAAGAAGAAAGACATGACTTGAATGATTGCATCCAGAAAATGAAGAGCCAATGATTAAGGAAGTACATAAAGGAGGCCTTTTGAAGACAACTAAGTCAAAAATTGAATACAAAAAAGAAGTAATTGAGAAGCAAATTGGAAATTGGAAAAGCAAAGCTATGCATGGCCAATACCTGAAAAGTATTTTTTTTTTTGGTTAAGTTTTATTGATTTTTAAGGACAAAAAAAAACAAACAAAACATAAAAACATTCAACTTTCTTCCATAAGCGTACAAACAGTGTGTTGGTTGGTTTACAATTTTTTTGTGCATCGATTTCATAGCCTCAATTACAATTACATTGCATAATAACTCATATTATCAGAAATTGAATATCCTAGTATTATTATGAATCAATCATTTGACTATAATTTTGTTCATTCATACTTTGCGAGATAGCTGTACTTTACTTAGTTTATTTTATCACAATTCATATAGTCCTTCCAAATCTATCCTAAAAACATTTTATATATGTAATAACAATAATAAAAAAAAGAAATACATCTTTATATGTTCATTATTTTCTATAATTCTACCTATTCTATTACTATATTTTGTTATCTAGCCATTGTTAGAAAAGGTCCCAAATTTTCTAAAATTGTTTATCCTCTTGTTCTCTAATTTCAAATGTCAATCTACTCATTTCAGCACATTCCAGTATTTTCTTGATAATTTCCTCCTATTTTCTCATTTTTCCAATTTTTAGCAAATACAATCCTAGCTGCTGTTAATACATTTACAATCAAATATTTTAAATCTTTGCTGTATGTATCCGGTAAAATTCCCAATAAAAATATCTCTAGTTTTAAATCTATATGCTTTTTAGTCATTTTTTCCAACCATGTGTGGATTTTAGTCCAATATTTTTTTGCATCCGCACAAGTCTACCACATATGGTAATATGAGCCAGGTATCTGATGACATTTCCAACATCTTTCGGATTTATTCTTGAACATTCTTGCTATTCTTGTCAGGGGGAAATGCCACCTGTAAAACATCTTATACAAATTTTCTTTAAATGCTGTTGGCATTGTCATTTTATTATTTGGAGACCACAATTTTTGCCATTTCTCTAAATCAACCCCATACCCAAAATTTTTCCCCCAAGCAATCATAGTTTGCTTAATTTGTTCTTCTTCTAATTTAATTTCTAGTAAATATCCATACAATTTTTTGATCACTTTTACATCAGTACCTGTCAAAATCTTATCTAAATCAGTCAATTTATTATAGAAACCTTGTGTTTTAAAGTCTTTTTCATACCTTGAATGTATTTGCGCATAAGAAAACCAATTCATCTTTATACCTTGTTCCTCTATTTTTTGCATCGATTTAAGTTCACCCTTTTCATTCAAAATTTCTCCATATCTAACTATTTGTTCCTTCTTATAGGAAGGATAAGGATTATAGGATAAAAAAATGCTTCAATAGTCGATAACCAGACTGGAATTTTCAAATAACATTGTCTTTTAATCTTCTCCCAATTTAACCACAGAGACTCCCGTATATGATGTCTTCTAAAATAACCCTATATTTTAGTTCCCTTATACCATAAAAAGGCATGCCACCCCAACAAAAAATCATGTCCTTCTAATGTTAACAATCTAGTATTTCTTAATGTTATCCATTCCTTAACCCATGTCAAATTTGTAGCTTGGTAGTACAACTCCAAATTAGGCAGACCAAATCTTCCTCTAATTCTAGTATCTTGTAACAGTTTTAACTTTATTCTCACTTTCTTACCTTGCCATATATATTTCAACACAATTTTGTTTAAATCTTCAAAGTTGTCCTTTCCAAGCCTCATTGGTATTGTTTGAAACAAATATAGAATTCTGGGTAAAATATTCATTTTGATTGTTGAAATTCTCCCTATTAATGACAATTGTAAGTTTTCCCATTTCATCAAGTCTAGTGCTATCTATTGTTTAAGTTTAATGTAATTGTTCTCTTTTAATGTATTACATCTTGCTGTCAAATGTATCCCCAAGTACTTAACCTTATTCGTGATTTGAATTTTCAATACATCTGCCAATTCTTTTTGTCTTAGTAACATATTCTTTGTCAAAATCTTTGTCTAATCTTTGTTTATATTCAAGCTGGCCACCTTGCCATATGCCTCTATCTTTTCCAATAGTTTTGGTGCTGTTTCTAGAGGGTCTTCAAAAACAAAGACCAAGTCATCTGCAAAAGCTTGCAATTTAAATTCTTCCTTTTTAATTTTCATTCCTTTTATACTCTTTTCATCTCTAATGTTTCTATTTAACACTTCCAGAGTTAATATGAATAGCAAAGGTGATAGTGGGCAAACCTTGTCTTGTACCTTTTCTTATATTGATAGAGTCTGTTAATTCTCCCTCTATTATTACCTTTGCCATTTGCTTATAATATATGGCTTGCATTGCTTGAATAAATTTTCTGGCAAAGCCCATCTGTTCCAATAATAATAACATGAATCTCCAGTTCACATTATCAAATGCCTTTTGTGCATCTAAAAATATCAAAGCCATTTGTTTTTCGGGGTGAGCCTCATAATATTCCAAAGTGTCCAGTATTACTCTCATATTATCTTTAATTTGTCTCTTTGGCAGAAATGCATTTTGGTCAGAATGAATAAAATTATTTAAATATTTTTGAGTCTCTCTGCCAATATTGAAGCGAAGATTTTATAATCTGCATTTAATAAAGAAATGGGTCTATAATTCTTAATTTGTAATGGATCAGTCTCTTGTTTTGGAATAAGTGTAATGTAGGCTTCTGACCATGTTTTAGGTATCTTCTTCTTTAGCATAACTTCATTCATGACTTCTAGCAATGGAAGGTTCAGCGATTCTTGTAATGTTTTATAGAATTCTGCCGGAAGTCCATCTGGGCCTGGTGCCTTCCCATTATTTTGTTTCTTAAGTGCTTCAGTTAACTCCATAATGGTTATATTGCTTTCGAACATTTTTTCAGTCTCTTTAGGTATCTTAGGTAGATAAACATTCTGTAAATACTGTTTAACTCTTTCCTCATCAATATTCTCTTGCTCATATAATTTCCCATTAAAGTCTCGAATTATTTCCTTCTTCTCTTTATTTCTGTGGCAAACTTGACCTTGATCAAGTAACCTGTATTATTTACAAAATAATTTTGTTTAGCACTTCTAATTTTCTGTGCTAATTCTTCTTTCTCTGTTAGACTCATTTTATGTTTAATTGTATCCAGTTTTAGCTTAATGTCTTTTTTCTGTGGCATTTTCTGTAGTTCTTTTTCAAGTCTTTCATCTTCTCAAGCTTCCGTGGCTTGCCTTTTCCTAATGTTCCTTTTCCTTGTGTAGTCTATTATCAAGCCTCTATGAAGGCATAATGAATATGACTTCATTGTGTCCCATACATTCTGGGTTGAAGTATCTTCTTTTTTATTTTCTCTAAAGAAAAAAAACAATTCTTTCTCCATCGGCTGTGTAAAATCCTTCTCCTTTAGAATAGTATTATTTAACATCCATCTCACTCTTCTTTTTTGTCCTTTCCATTTAAATGTCATTGGATTGTGGTCTGTCCAAGTACTTGTTTCGATATTTGTTTCTTGAATATTAGATATTTGTTGAAGTCCAAATCATATCTATTCTGGACCATGTTAAATGTCTATTTGAGAAAAAGTGTATTGTTTGGTTTTAACATTTCTTTCTCTCCATATATCTTTTAAATTTATTTCATCTATCATTTTAAAAAAGGATTTGGGGAGAGTCTTCCTATTTTGCTTTGTTGTTGTTGTTATATAATCCAGTTTATTATCTACAATTCCATTGAAATCTCCCATCATAACTCTATTGACATTATCCAGTTCAATTATTTTCATGTGTAATTTTTTATAAAATTCTTCTTGTTTATCATTCGGAGCGTAAATTACAATCAAGAGTGTTTTCGCATTATTGTCCATTGTTTCCACCATTAATACTCTTCCGTCTTCATCAGTATAAATCAATGTTGCTGAAATGGTCTCTTTGATATTTAAAACCACTCCTCTTTTCTTACATTGAATCAAAGAAGTAAATATTTTTCCTAAATTTGGCTGCATCAACAATTGTTCATATTGTTTTTTAATATGTAATTCTTGTAGACAAATTATATCAAATTTTAGTTTCTCTAATCTGTGAAAAAATTTCCTTCTTTTAACAGCTGAATTCAGACCATTTATATTCATTGTAATCAGTTTTTTCTCTTCCATAATTATGCTTTATAATTAGGTTTGGCAGCTCTCGTAGATCTTGGTTCACATTGTTCTTTAGTCTCCACCGATCCACCTACTGCGCCTTCTTCTTTTTCAGTCTCCATTTGGTTGTCTTGAAATTCAGTTAGTGAAGTCTCTTTTTCTGCCTCCTTTCTCCTTCCATAAAATTCTGCATAAAATAATTCTGCTTTATCGATTGAGTCAGTTCTATATCTCTGTTCTTGCCATGTAAACATTAACCCTTCTGGGATTAACCATCTCTAATTCACCTCTTTTTTCAACAGCATTTTAGTTAAAAATCGATATTGTCTTCTCATCTCTCTCACTCTTCTGCGTATTTGCTTTAAAACCACAATCTCCTTGCCTTTGTATTTCAATGTTTTCTCTTACCATTTGTAATATTTGTGTTTTAATGGCTTTTTTTGTAAATCTGATATGAACTTCTCTTGGTAGGTTATTTCTCATTGCATATCTTGTAAAAACTCGGTATACCTCATCTACTCCATCCATCATCTTCTCTTTTGTTATTTCCAAAGCTTCAGTCAATATTTCTATCATTATCTCAGCTAGATTTTGTCCTTTTTCTTCCTCTATGTTTTGAAATCTGAGATAGAATTCTGATCTGTCCATCTCCCATTTCAGTATTCCACTTTTATCTTGTTCAATCATTGTTAATCTAACATGGATATCTCCAATCTTCTTGTCTCTTTGTTTATCTTCTTCAATTTTTTTTGAATCTCTCATCATACTTCACCATCATTTGTTGAATATTCTCCACCCTTTCATCAGTTTTCTGTGTTCTTTGCTCAATGTTTTCTATTCTTTTTTCAGTGGTATCTGATTTTATTTTAAGGTCTTGGATTCCTTGCATAATCATCTGTAGAGTCACTCTTTCTTTATCTTTATCTTGCTTTAACTTTGTCTGAATTGAACGTTGTCCTCCAGTTGGTGGGGAAGTAGAAGTAGAAGTTGAGGAACCAGAAGCTATAATCAATTTGGGATCTTCAGGTTCTTCTAAACTCTGATCCAATTATGAAATAGCCAATTATAATCCAAAATGAAAAATAAGAAAGGTAGAGAGAAAAACCCAATAATAATAAAAAGAAAAGGAGAAAAAAAAATCTTCAGGTTCTTCTTAACTTTAATCCAATCTTACTGATGGAAAGGAAGGAGAAGAATAAAAAAAGTTTAAAAAGAGCAAAAAGTAAAAAAGAATTAAAAAAAAATAAAAGTAATTCTTCAGGTTCTTCAACACCTTAATCCAACTGAGAATTTTCAAATTAAAAAAAGCATATCAAAAAACAAAAAATCCCAAAGAAGAAAGGGAAAAAAAAAAGAAAATTTTGAGGCTTTCCCTTAAAATATAAAGCAAAGATGAAAATATTACAAAAATGAAGGTTTTAAAAAGAAAAAAATGAACAGTACAGCTGGTAAGGGGGGGGGGGTGACCCAACTTAAGAAAATAAAGACACACTGCACTTTATTTAATTATCCAAGGCTCTTGTCATAGCTCTCTCCAAACTTCAAAGTCAAGTTTCAGTTGTTGATAGAAATCCAGAAGAACATCTGTAGTAACACTTTTCTGTGCTCTTCCCTCTATCTTCACATAGCAATGTCCTTGAAAAAGAATTTCAGATCTTTCTTTCTCAGCTTTCTCAGATTCGTCTAAGATATTTTCAAGCCTCAAGTTGGCAGTGTTACAAAGTTTCTTTACTCTCACTCTCCCCCTCCTTTCCCAGACAAAACATAATAAAAGTTAAAAAAAAAAAACAAGTATAACTTTAGGGAGCCTCTAACCTAAAATATTACAAAGTCAAAAAAGAAGAGAAAAAAATAGATATAAATAGAGACAAAAACAGTCCAGTTAGTAAATGCAGAATCACGATAGAAGTCTAGCCATGAGAAGAAAAAAGAACATAAAGCAAAGCCTTACTCTGACACTTCTGTTTAAAAACCGCCGCTTATTCAGTTCTGTCAAAACTTTTATGGATTCTTTTTCCCCATAGGGTGTCTTTTAAAGTCCTTTTAAGTCTTAGAATAATAAAAGAACAATTCTCACCAAACTGACACACTTTCTCTTTCAACCTCTTCCGTTCGGAGCTGTCCCAACTTCAGCAGCTTTGGTAGCTGCCTGTCTGCCACTGGCAAAAGGGCTTCTCCTGGATCAACCAGGGACTTTGCGATATCCCTGGGATCTACAGGATGCGGCCTTCACTATCACCATCTCTTTGGGATGGTTTAGGTCTGTTTGGACCATCCAGGGACAAAGTTATTGGCTGCAATCTCAGACCTCCAAGATTGAATGCAGTATCGTTGTGACGGCAGCTCCTCCCCTCCCAAGACCTGAAAAGTATTGAAGGCAAAGCTGACCGAAAGCTTTCTTGGAATTGGCTAAAATCAGGAATACTGAAAAAAAAAAAGTGAAAGCTTTATTTTGGCTGCTCAAGAACAAGCCTTAGCCACACATTGCTTGAAGGCAAAAATTAAATATAGATTAAATAATAACAACAGTAATGACAACAACAATAACAACAACAATAATAAAACATTAAGAAATGCTAATACTAATTTTCTATGGCTCCATATAATTTATGTTAGCCTGGCAGTGGAGGCATGATCAAGGTTTTGGCCTAAAGTAAGTTATACTCTGCTCCTTTATACACAGCCTATCTCTGATCTGTTGTTGTTGTTGTTGTTTTTAAAATACTTTAGAGCATGGCAAAGATAGTAAATCTGGGAACTGTTTTCTTAAGTATCCGTTGTAGTGATTCTTGGTGTTAATCTATGTAAGTTAAAGTATTTTGCAAATCTATTCTAATCAGGGTTATTAATATGAAGAGTGTTTCAGCTTTCTTTTAAAAATGTAATTATAGTACCTTTTAATATAGCAAAATCAATTTCAAGTAATGATTTTAACTGCAAGTTCAGCATCATTATTTTCAAGATAATGTTAATGATAATTGCAGTTTCCACTGATTCATTTATTCTGATATAAATAGAAGCAAGGCAAAAAGGCCTAAGAGGAATATATATGACAATATACCATTAATAATGTTATTTATCCATTTTGTTTATCCGTGCTATTTAATTTTCCTATTTTCTGCTGATGCTGAGATGAACTAATGCCCTGTCTTATACCAGAGACCAGAAATGTATGGCTTCCTGAATGCTGAGTTACAATTGCCAGAATCTCACACCTTTGTTTATGCTTGTTTGACCTTCTGAAAGTGTATCTCAGCAAAATTTGTGGAAATATAGGATCATACAGAAGTAAAACAAACATTGTAGGATGCATGTCTCAATCAACATTACAACTAAATAACAGATTACAATTCCGATGTCAATATGTTATTTACATTCTCAGTCATTGTGAAAAAAATAAGTTTATAAGATAGGGTTTGTGGCCATTCTCCACAGGTCTGCAAACATAAACAAGTAACAGAGAGATGACATGCATAATCCTCTCACCAGCTTTTCCAACCTCATCTCCCATGATGTTTTGCAAGCATGCTGGGAGTTGAATTCTGGAAATCTGAAAGTTGTTAAATAGTTAACAGTTGAAAAACACTATTTTAGATAATTCTGTAATAGCAGAATCTTGAAAGCTTGACAGTTTTTCTTTGTCCTCTCTTATACCACACTGAATCAGAGGGAGCTATTTTGAATTCCTTCTTAACATTTCCTTCTTTCCCAAGGCTGAGATTTTGTTTACTGTCTATTTTAACTGTTAATAGCTTTCCCATTCCTTTGCAATCTGTTCTTTCCTTTATTGACCAGATTGGATAGAGAGCAATCAAATTTATGCCTAGAGTAATTTTTGAAATAGTGCCAGCAGGGAATCTGTCTAAGAATAAGGTATCTTTGTAGGGATCATTCACAATATAGAACTAATTACCTGCTTTATATGCATATTGCTTAGCAACCATGTGCAACCTGGGAAGTTAGATTTTGTTTTAAACTTGAGTGATTTGCTGTGTCATGATGGACTGAAGATCTGATGTCACCAAAGAAGCATGTCTCCTCTCCCCCCAGCTCTGCCCCCGAGCTCTGTTTAAAAGAGACCTAAAATTTGTCTTTTCCTCTAGGCCTTTGGAAGAGTGAATGGTGATTCCTATATATTTCATTATTTTATAATGTCTAGTTTTTTTCTGGACAAATGCATTTTTATTTTTATTTTAGTGTTTATTTTATTGTATACTTCCATCTGATTTCTAAACAGGTTCCCCAATGTGGAAAAGCAGAAGGTTGATGCTTTTCTTGGAAATATGCCCATCCACCTTTAAAAAAAAGGAAAGAGGTATCAATGATAAAACGGAAGGTGATAAAACAAAAGATCCTGTCCAAAAGAGAACAGAAGCATGGCAGAGGTCATTCTAGTAATTAGCTGACTTTAACTAGTCACATGGCAACCAATTATTGAAGAATTCCTATGTCTTCCTCCCTCCTTCCCTATCTCCTTGCCATTTTGAAAAAAGCATATATAGTATATTCTCAGACTTTTCATATTCTGTAGTGCCAGAATGCACAACACTTTGGCTTCTAACAATGAGTAACCTTCAGGTGTCACCCAAATAGCAATGCAACCAAAAACAAAAAGAAAAAACATTACAAATGTACCTCCAAACAGACTGAAGTAACACAAGTTCTGCAAAACTTGCTGTTTAAAAATAATAGTTGCTATAACACATAGGAATGAGTATTTCAGTGTTACATTTATCAAGAGCCCATAAAACTAATGTACAACCATTAACATTACATTAAAATCTGAGGGAGAAGTTGGGAAGTGAGGAATGAGTCAAACATTTTGGTCCCTTATCTTTTCCAAACAGGAAAGTAATTTTAGAAGGTTTCAATAAAACATTTGGAATTCTCAATAATTTAGCATTATTCAGTTTATTAAGCATTAGAAAAATAAACAATTAATGACAGTAGAAGAGGAAAAAAGGAAAGCAAATGAAATATATATTAGTTGACTAGCTTCTGACAAGTCACAGTGCAAGGTTTCCATGGAAACCAAACTAGGCCATCATTTCAAAACAGGCAAATAAGTAACCTGATTCTACAAGAACTCCAGCAAAAGATGCATGCCTCAAAATGAAAAACTTCCTAAGCTTCTAGAATATTCTATGCATGTTAACACCTGCAGAAGAAAGGATTGATATATAGAAGCTAGTAACTTTTTATCGGAACCAAAATATCTTTATTTTTTATGATTCAATCCTATGCTGATAGGAGGAAAATGATCTTAAAATCCAGATGGTATTTGGTTACTTGTTCACACATTCCTTTTTACCATGGGTAGGTATTCTACACACTTTTTCTCTTTTGAGTAGGATACTTATTTTCTTCAGTTTCAAAATGATTTGTTAATAGATTTTTGTTAGGGATAACATTGTTCACCCTAACTGGTTTAGGTGAAATAATAACTATGAATCATAGTTAGTGTATGTTAGAGTGTATGCAGCTTTAACTGTGAAATAGCAATTAAAGGAGTGGTTAAGAAAACAATATAAAAGTAGCAAGACTATGGCTTGCTCTCTCTCTCTGGCTTTGATGATCCCTGATTACTGCTTGGAATCAAGACTGCATTGCTCGAACGGGAGAGACAACAAAGGACTGATTTTGTAAGTGAACTGACATAGAATATTCTACATGGACTTTGCTAACTGAATACCCCTGAATGGACTGACTACATGGTAAATGAATATTGGACTGTTATTTGACTATGCCATAAACTTATACTGGAATAAACTATATTCTTGATAGCACAAGCATATCTGTTATTTTTACTGTATGTTAATAAACATACAAGCTTAGCTCACTCATTTATCTGTGTGCCTATCAGACTAACGCTGCACATTCTGTTTAGCTTGTCTACCTAACCCTGGTTGGGGAACCCAGGCTTAACACTGGTTATGGGCCCAGAGGCTGCAAAGTCAGTTTAACTAGGTTAAACAGATTTATGTATGCCAAGCGGATGAAGCAGATGCAGAGCCGAAGCCTAGCGGATGCCTAGCGGATGCAGAGCATTCACTGCTCATGCGGGGAGGATGAATTGTGTCAGCCCTGCGGATATAAAGGGAAGCAGCTCGCAAGCAGGTCACCATTCAGAGGAAAGACCTGCTGCCAGACACATCTCCAGCCAACAACCATGGGGAAGAAGAGAAAGCCTGTGGCATCTGCTGCCAGCCCTGGCAAGACAGACAGGGTCACCATCCCACCCCTTGGCCCTGACTCTGCTTCTGCTGGGGCTTCTGCTGCTCGGGCTGACTCTTCTGGTGCTGGAGCTTCTGCTGGTGCTGCTCCTGGTGCTGGTGCTTCTGCTGGGGCTTACTCTGCTGACGCTGCTCCTGGTGCTCGTGCTTCTGCTGGTGCTTACTCTGCTGGCGCTGCTCCTGGTGCTGGTGCTTCTGCTGGTGCTTACTCTGCTGGCGCTGCTCCTGGTCCTGCTGGTCCTGCTGGTCCTGCTGGTACTCCTGGTGCTCCTGGTGCTCCTGGTGCTGCTGGTGCTTACTCTGCTGATGATGATCCTGGTGCTGCTGGTGCTGCTGGTGCTGCTGGTGCTGCTGGTCCTGCTGGTCCTGCTTTTGCTGCTACTGTTGTTGTTGCTGCTGGTGGTGGTGGTGGTGTGGAGGAGCAGTCCCTACAACCTCGAAGCCCCTTTGATGAGGGCCCAGATGGCCCTGCCAGAGGGAGGAAGAGGCATACGTATGAACGAGAATGGGAGAGGAGGCAATACTCCATCGAAGAGGAACATGAGATGAGGTGCTGGAATAGGAGCCATTTTGACTGCTTCCTGGATACTATAGACCTCACTGAAGCTTCAGCCCATAGAAAAAAGTCCTATTTCTTTAGCTTTTGTGGGGCTGCGGTTTTTGACACTGCCACAGCATTGGTAGCCCCACAACCTGTCAAAGAAGTCCCTTGGGGGGAGCTGCAGGAAATCCTCTCTAACCACTACTCACCCAAGCCCTCACAAATCACAAGGACACATGCCTTTAGGAGGCGAGTTCAGGGTGAGGGAAAGACCTTCAGTGAATACATGGCTGCTTTGAGGTCTGCTGCCTTACATTGTGGATTCAGGGATTATTTTGAGGATATGCTCCTAAACCAAATAGTGTGTGGGGTTAAAGACCTAAAGCTACAAAGGCAGCTTTTAGCTAAAAAGGACCTAACCTTAGCAACAGCCATTGAGGAGTCTCAAGCTGCTGAGCTTTCTGCTCAATCTGCAGCTGAAATCCAGGGTAGCCCAATCAAACAAATTAGCTCATCAGCCCAATTTGATGAGGTTTTTCCTGATGAAGACTCTGAGGATTCAGCTGTTATAAACCATCTTAGACAACAGAGACCCCTTCCAGTAGACTCAAAATCTAGCTAGATTTTCTCCCCGGCAGCAACCCATCTGCTTAAGCTGTGGGGGAAATCACTTAAGAGCATTCTGTAGGTTCAGGAATGCCATCTGTTTAAATTGCCAGAGGAAGGGCCACCTAGCAAGGGTCTGCCAAGCTGGGAAAACCTTTACTCAGAAACCTCAACCAAACCCCATCTTTCAAAGGCAAGTGGAAGACTGCTATACCTGTTACCACTTCAATCAGTTCAAACAAAAGCTCTAACAAAATCAGTATTTTTGTCTCCTTAGAAGGTAAACCTTGCAAGATGGAGGTGGATACAGGATCTGCTCTATCCATTATTTCTTGGAACACCCTTAAGAAGCTGCTACCCAGATTTCAAAAGAAGAAGCTCCTTGACTGCCACCTGACTCTGCGAGATTACCAAAGCAAGAATATTCCTGTCCTCGGGAAAGGCAAGTTCCTCATTCAATTCCAAACTTTTAAAGGCCATCTACCTCTTGTTGTGGTGAATGGTGCTGTCCCCAGTTTATTAGGTTTAGATTGGTTCCCTGCCCTTGGCCTAAATATAACAGGCATCCACTCAGTTTTTAACACTGAAATAGACTCCCTATTCAAAGACTATGCTGATGTATTCAGCGAGGGTTTGGGATGTTACTAAAGCACCCCCATATCATTTAGTGTAGACCCTCAAGCAACTCCTGTACACTTAAAACCTCACAGGGTGCCTTTTGCAATCTGTCCTAAGTTAGATAAGGAACTTGACAAACTAATCAAACAAGGAGTATTCGAACCTGTAGATTTCGCTAAATGGGAGACCCCCATAGTAACCCCTCTTAAAAAAGATGGTAACATTAGGATATGCGCTGATTACAAAATTTCCCTGAATAGATACCTCCAAATCAGCGCTTATCCAGTTCCCATCATCCAGCACCTTTTATATTCTTTTGAACCTGGGTCTATTTTTGCAAAGCTAGATATGTCCCAGGCTTACCAGCAATTCCCAGTAGATGATCACACAGCAGAATTACAGACAATAGTAACTCACAGGGGAGCTTTTAAGTGCAGACACCTCCAGTTTGGTGTGAGTGTAGCCCCTGGGATATTTCAGTCCCTGATGGAGAGGCTACTTCAAGATCTCCCAGGGGTAGTTCCTTATTTCGATGATATCTTAATTTCAGCCACAGATAAACCTCAGTTGTTACAGAGAGTAAGGTCAGTTCTAGATAGATTCAGGCAAAATGGCCTCAAACTAAAGAAAGAAAAATGCACCATTGCCACTACGCAAGTTGATTTCCTGGGCTATAGGATTGATGCCTCCAGCATACACCCTATAGAGTCTAAAGTCAGAGCCATCCACTAGGCACCTACTCCTACCAACAAAACTGAACTCCAGGCCTTTTTAGGACTTCTCAATTTCTATGCTGTGTTCCTACCTCACAAAGCTTCAATCGCAGAACCTTTACATAGACTTTTGGACAAAAAGTCCCCCTGGTATTGGGGACCTAGGGAAGCCCATGCCTTCCACTCTGTTAAATCCTTGATCACCTCTAATGCAGTTTTAATTCAGTTCAACGAACATCTTCCATTAGTTCTTGCTGCAGATGCTTCCCCTTTCAGTATAGGGGCTGTTCTTAGTCACAGACTGCCAAATGGCTCTGAGGCACCCATTGCCTTCTTCTCCAGAACTTTTTCTTCAGCTGAGCACAACTACAGCCAGATAGATAAAGAAGCCTTAGCTGCAGTTGCCTCTGTAAAAAAATTTCACGAATTTCTCTATGGCCATCACTTTGAACTAATCACAGATCATAAGTCTCTGCTAGGCCTTTTGTCTGCTGATAAACAAACACCTCAGATTCTATCCCCAAGGATGACCAGATGGACTTTGTTTTTGGCTGCTTATTTATACAAACTGATCCATAGACCTGGAAAAAACCTTGCACATGCTGATGCTCTCAGCCGCTGCCCATTGCCGATTCCAGTTGAAGACCCTGCACCAATCCATGCTGTTTTCGAATTCAATGAACTCAAGCTACCCATTACTGCTTCTGATATGGCTTACCATTCCTCAAAGGACAAGGTAATTGCCCAAGTCCTGACTGGGTGGGAAGGGGGTGGCCAGTCATCCCTTATTCCCCTGAGTTCCTGCCCTTAAAGGCACGCCAGCTGGAACTGTCATCCCTTCAGGGCTGTTTGTTATGGGGAACAAGGGTGGTCATTCCTTCCTCCTTGCAAGCTTCAGTTTTGAAGCTCCTGCATGAAGGCCACCCGGGCATCGTTAGAATGAAGGCCTTGGCCCGTAGTTACGTCTGGTGGCCTGGCATGGATGCCCAGATCTCCAGCTGGGTAGGTGCTTCTCAGCCTTGTCAGGCAACAAGACCTGCCCCACCAACTTTCCCCTGGAAAGTGGGAGGATGCTGGAGCCCCTTGGTCCAGGTTGCATATTGACCTGGCTGGCCCAATGCAGGGGCATACATTTCTAATAGTAGTAGACTCCTTCTCAAAATGGATTGATGTGGCCTTACTGCCCACAACAACCACCCTTGCTGTTACCAGGCCCCTAACCAGACTATTTGTGACTCATGGCATCCCTGACACAATAGTGTCAGATAATGGGGCCCAATTTACCTCCTGTGAATTTGAACTATACCAGGCCAACCTGGGGGTCAGGCATGCCCTCACAGCTCCTTTTCACCCTGCTAGCAACGGGATGGCTGAGAGTGCAGTTAGGTCAGTAAAGGAAGCCCTAGGGAGATTCGGCCAAAGTGGCTGGCACTCCAAGTTGTCTAGATTTTTACTGTATCAGGACACAACCCTTTGTGCCACTACCAATAGGTCCCCAGCCAAACTTCTTATGGGAAGATGCTTGAAGACTTCCCTGGACAGGCTGCACCCCCACTATGCCCCAGTGACTCCTCTAGGATCTGACAGCCAGCCTAGGAAATTTAACTTAAAAGACCTAGTCTATGCCTGCAATTATGCAAGCCACCCCTTATGGCTGCCAGGACAAGTCATAGCTATGACAGGGCCTAGGTCATATAGGGTGCTGCTAGAGGATGGTCGCAGTTGGCACAGACACATCAACCAGCTAAGGAGATGCTGGGAAGTGGCCACTGATGGACCCGATCTACCACCCACGAACCCGAGCCTACCATCGACCGATGACAGCCTGCTGCTGCCAACCAAGGACACCCCGGGGAACCACGAATGGAGGGACCTACCTTCTCCAATGCCTGACGACCTTTCAGCAGTTCCAGATATCGAGGCTCCCATGACGACCAGCTCTGAAGAGGCCCAGGGCATGTAGGACTCTGATCTTCCAACATAGACTCCTGTTCCTTGACGTTCCGACCGCCAGAGAAGGCGGCCGGCCTACCTAAAGGACTACGCATGCTCCTTACCAGGGGAAAGGAGTGTTGTGTCGACGTTCGGTTTCCCCTCTGGTCCGCATTCCTGGCAGGAGCGCGGACCGCCCTGATTGGCTGACACTGTTTGACAGCTGGCTATATATAGTGCTGTCAAACAGCGTCAGCTGTCGCCGCTTGCTGACTGCTCACTAGTTTGGCAGTCGCGGCAACCCCTTTGTTTTTAAATAAAGGTTCTTACCTTGTTGTTCCGAGTCTGCCTCAGTCCTTATCCACCGCTCCACAACACTTTTGATAATATAATCAGAATTACATGTCATGGTTTTGAAAGAGAATACAAGATAAATTGACCTAGATGATGATGAATGGTAGACGGGGCATATTAGGCTTTTGTACAGAAAATATCATTCTCCTTTTTTGGGGACAGGAGTCTCTTTCTAATAGAATGCAGTTTAAATTATGTTTATATTCTCAAAATAGCAGGCTATAAAGAGATCCAGGAATTACACAGAAAGTGGGACATGTTAACTGCATGTGACCTGAAGCTGCAAGTTGCCCACCTCCAATTATATACTAAGTTTGGTTAATTCTGTTAAATGCTAGTATACATTAACTGAAAATAACACCATTTAAGAAACAAATACTGTACAGGTAGCCCTCATTTGGTGTACAGATAATCCTCATTTGGCTACCATAACTGGGATCCACAACTTGGTCATGAAGCAAAGTGATCACTAAATGAATCCATGACTGCTTATGATCTTAAGCCCATGTCACACTGAACCAACGGATGCAAAGAGGATGTAAAACGGACAAAAAACCTTGCCATCTGTTCGAAAACGCGATGTACTCACTGCCTCCGTTTTGCTTCCTCTCTATCCGTCCAGCATCCGTTTATTGACGTTTCATCCACTCCAAAAGTTTTGGGCTGCACAAAACTTTTGCGCGGAAAATGTATCCAGTTCATCCGTTCTGCATCCGCTACGCATCTGCTAGGCATCTGTTATGCATCTGTTACGCATCCGCTATATCCGCTAGGTGTCCGCTACACATCCGCGGAACTCCATCCACCCAGACGCAGGGAGGAAGCAGAATGGATGTAGAACAGATGCAGAACGGATGCCTAGCGGATGCAGAACGGAAACAAAGCATTTAAAATGGAAAAAATGTTCGCAGAGGGGACCTATCTCGGATATTAAGGATGTCTAGAGGATGCCTAGAGGATGCCTAGAGGATGCCTAGAGGATGCAAAGGGACACCTATACTGCCTATAAAAAGGGGGAGCAACACATCTCAATCTCACTTTCAGAACAGCAGCTGTGCAGTGCAGACCTCTGCAGCCTTCATCTGACTCTTCCTCTTCCACAGCATCCAGTCATGTCCACCGTGGATTGGAAAAAAGTCCTTTTGGCAGCCACCATCATTCTGCAACAGTGTGAAGCCATCTGCAGGCTCTGTGAACTCTACTGCGAGAAGAAAAGGAGCCACCCAAAAAGAGTCTGGATGCGAAGATGGTTCACCGGAAGAGCAGAGGACGGACTGTACAACAAGCTGATGGTGGAGCTCAGGAACGAAGACACTCGGGCGTTCCAGAACTTCATGAGGATGCCTCCAGCCATGTTTGACGAAGTTGTGCAGCGGCTGAGACCCAGGTTGAACGAGGCAAACACCAGCTTCCGGCCCAGCCTGGAACCTGGGCTCAAGGTGGCACTCACTCTGTGCCACCTGGCCTCAGGGACCTCCTACAGGAGCATGCAGTATGGCTGGAGGGTGTCATCCAACACCATCAGCATTGTGGTCAGAGAAGTGGTGCAGGCCATCATCGAAGAATACAAGGAGGAGCTCCTCCAGTACCCCTCCACTGAAGAAGGATGGAAGAAAGTTGCAGAGCAGTGGTATCAGAAGTGGATCTTCCCCCACACTGTTGGAGCCATAGATTGCAGGCACGTGGCCTGCAAAGCTCCAGCCAAGTTGGGGTCCACTTATTTCAACTCCAAGGGCTTCTTCAGCATCATCCTCTTCACCATGGTCTATGCTGACTACAAGTTCATGTACATCGATGCTTCAAGCAACGGCTCATCTTCAGATGCCCAGGTATACAACGCCAGTTACCTAAAGGAGGAGCTGGAAGGCAACCTCATTGTGGGCTTCCCAGATCCAGAACCCCTGCCCAATGACATGGAAGATGTGCCCTACTTCATCGTGGGGAATGACACCTTCTCCCTCACAACCTACCTCATGAAGCCCTACACTTCCAGACTCCTCACCCATGAAGAGAGGATCTTCAACTACAGGCTGTCCAGGGCAAGGCGGGTGGTGGAGAACACCTTTGGCATCCTGGCCAACAAGTTCCAGGTACTTCTCACCACCATGCAGCATTGCCCAGAGACCATGAGGAGGATCATGGAAGCTTGCTGCATCCTGCACAATCTCATGCGCACCCGCTACCCAGTCTTGCAGAACATGCTCGTGGACCTCCAGCAAGGCAAAGGGGACATGGAGCCTGGGGAATGGAGGCAAGGGCAAAACCTGATCGACACTGAGGATGTGCAAGGCCCCAACAGAGCCTCACATGAAGCTAAGAAGCAGCGCAACCTCCTGAGACACTGGTGCAACTCCCCAGCTGGAGCAGTGGAGTGGCAAGACAGGATGGTAGATGCTTAATGGATGCTTCCTTCAGCCTGTCTCATCACACGGATGAGATTGGGCCATGTATGTTTGGTTGGCCTACAATGAACAGGGCATTTAATAAAGAGTTGTGTTTATGTTGACATGTGTGGACAATTATTATATTATTATTGATAATAAAGGGCCGTAGGTGTGGCACCTGGGAGGGTGGACCATACAGTCCCACTATGCTTGCACTGGAAGTTTATCTATCCCACAGCTATTACCCATCCCACAGGTATCCCTGCCCATCCCACAGCTATCTCAACCCATCCCACAGCTATCTTAACCCATCCCACAAGCATGCAAAAGCTTAAACCATTTCTAAAAGTTTCCACCAAGACTTTATACAAAAGAAATAAATGAAGCAAGTGTGTGAATCAAAAATAGACTTTATTAACAACAAGCTATAAGACAAAAATGAGTCTCTGGCACTCCTCTTGGTCGCTCAGTCTCAGGGGTGAAGGGTGCAGGTGCTGTGGAGGTGGATGGTGCTGGAATGCTTGTCATCAGCTCCTCCAGAAGCAGAAGCAGCAGAAGCCCCAGCCCCAGAAGAGTGAGCCCATGCTGCAGAAGCCCAAGCAGAACCAGAGTGAGGGCCAGGGGGCGAGATGGTAGCCCTGTCCCTCTTGCCAGGGCTGGCAGCAGATGGCTGAGGCTTGCTGTGTTTCTGCATGGTTGTGGGGTTGCTGTCTGGCAGGGAAGCTGGCAGGAACCAAGGCTGGCAGGGAGGCTGGCAGGCAGGCAGGAGGCACCAAGGCTGGCAGGGAGGCTGGCAGGCAGGCATGCAGGCACCAAGGCTGGCAGGAAGACCTGAACCAAGGCTGGCAGGAAGGCAGGCAGCAAGGCTGGCAGGCAGACTGGCTGGCAGCAAGGCTTGCAGGCAGGCTTGCAGCAAGGATGGCAGGAAGGCTGGTAGCAAGGCTGACAGCAAGGTTGGCAGGCAGACATGCAGGCAGGGTAGGCAAGGCAGCCAATCCATCCGGCAGCAGGTCTTTCCTCTGAATAGCGACCTGCTTCCGAGCTGCTTCCGTTATATCCGCGGGGCTGATGCAATGCATCCTCCCCGCATGCGCAATTAATGCCAGGCATCAATTAGGCTTCCGCTGTGCATCCGCTGTGCATCCGCAATGCATCCGCTTCATCCGCTGTGCGTCCGCTCTGCATCCGCTCTTTCTGTTCCGCGTCCGCTTTGCTGAGGCCCCCCAGAAGCCTAGCGGATGCACCATCCGCTCTCATCTGCTTCCATCCGTTGGACTTCCGTTCTGCATCCGCTTTGCATCCGCCCTGCGTCCTCCCCGCGTCCGTGTTTTCCGCTCCGGTTATGCAAATTTTTGCCCCTTTTGAGAGCGGATAACAACGGATGGAACATTTTGCTCGTCCGTTGTGTCCTTTTTGCATCTGTTGGGCAATGTGACATGGGCTTTACTTCAGCTGTCCTTTGCTTTATAGACCTGTGAAGGTTACACATTCAAGGATTTTGTTGCAAAGTTACTTTTTATCACCTTTGTAACTGAATGGTTGCTAAAGAAGGAAGTCATTAAACTAGATGTTTACCTGTTTTGAAAAAGCTCCTAAGATTTGTGAAATGTTTTTTTAATTTAAAAAAAATCACAAATATCAGGATCTTTGGAGGAAGGGGTTTTTTGTGTTTAATTTTAATTAAATTTATTTTAAAAAGAAATGTTTACACAGAATTGCAAAGGAGTGAATTGACACAAACAGCACAGAGAAGAAATGCTTTAACTCAGTGCCAAAAGCTGAATATCAAAAAGAGTCAGTTTTTTTGAGTTTTTGAACTTCCTAAGAAAAGCACTAGGATTGCCATGGCATGTTATAATTGATGTTTCCTTGTTTTGATGCAAATCAATCAAATGCAGGATGAAGGCCTCTTCAATAAAAACTATGAATTATAATCTACCATGCTACTCCAGTACAAGCTGCTAGATAGTTTTTTTTTTCAATTTCCCTGTGTATGACTGAGAAGAAGTGACTGGCTGCCAACTCATCCAGCCATTTTCATGCTTTGTGCACTGGTCGCCAACCAGTGGGCTGTGAGAAAATTTTGGTGGGCCTCAGAGAAATCTCACCCCCAGAACACCCCCACAAAGCAATTAATCCAAACTGCTCAGAAACTGTGGGAACCCTCCCAGCCCACTCACTCCTTACCCGTAAACTTGCCTGCTAAATTCCTATTTTTCCTTTTTCCGACCATCATCTGTTCTGCTGTGCTGGGAGATTTAGATTAACCAGGAAGCAGGAAATGGTTGGATTTCTTGCTTTTTAGCTAGTCTTTAGATGTTTGGCTCTGCTTCCCTTAGGACTGAAGGTTTGCAAGAAAATTCAGTGCAGACTCACGGCAAGCAAATTTGAGAGACTGAGCTAGCTGATGGCAGATAGATAGATCACTGAATGATTCTGTGAGCAACTCAGTCTGCCTGCTTTGCCTGATTTTGGGTAAAAGTTGTTCTTTTCAAAAACTCAAAATTTAAATATTTACATGCATAGTGTATTGTGAATTAATTTTATGAATTTGCTTTCAAGCAGATTTTATATGACAGACTGAGCTAGCCAATGGCAGTAAGATCTCTGAATGAATCTGTGATTCTCTGAGCAACTCAATCTGCCTGCTTTGCCTGATTTTGGGTAAAAGTTGCTGTTTTCTATAAAAAAAATCAATATTTATATATTTATAATATTTACATACAAGCCATGCCCAGCCAGTCACATAATCACTAAGCCACACCCACAAATTAGAACACACCCATGGAATCAGTTAGTGGTCCCTAGGATCTAAAATTATGAGTTTGGTTGTCCCTGAGGTCCAAAAGGTTGGCAACCCCTATACTAGAACATAACTCCCCCTGCTTCTAATTCAGCATTTTAACCATTATATTACATTAACACACACACAAACATACACAAACACAGAGATATACCTGTACATGCCATTCCAAACACAGTATACAAATAAACAATATTTTATAAATCATTATAGTGTCACCAATGTGCCTAGAATTATGAAAAACACTGGAAATCATAAGAATGGCTTCTTTTTTGTTAAGTTTGCATATTCAGTTCAAATCCTATTTGACTACACTAGGAAGTAAAGGCCTTGTCACACTGGCTGACGGAGGCAAAACATTTCTAAAAAGGACATGGC
Organism: Laticauda colubrina; assembly: GCA_015471245.1. Classification (NCBI taxonomy): domain Eukaryota; kingdom Metazoa; phylum Chordata; class Lepidosauria; order Squamata; family Elapidae; genus Laticauda; species Laticauda colubrina. The sequence goes on from BLBF01000052.1 coordinate 21,190,267, forward strand.
AGACGAGCAAAATGTTCCATCCATTGTTATCCGCTCTCAAAAGTGCCCCGAATTTGTATGACCAGAGCGGACAACACAGAAAGGAACGGACGGGGGAAGGACGTAGGGCGGATGGAAAGTGGATGCTCCACGGAAGCCTAGTGGATGGAAGCGGATGGAAGCGGATGGAAGCGGATGGAAGTGGATGGAAGCGGATGGAAGCGGATGGAAGCAGATGACACATCCGCAAGGCTTCCGGGGGAGCACAGCAAAGCGGACGCGGAACGGAAAGAGCGGATGCCGAGCGGATGCCGAATGGATGAAGCGGATGTACAGCGGATGCCGAGCAGAAGCCTACCGGATGCCTAGTGGAAGCCTAGCGGATGCCTAGCGTTCACTGCACCTGCAAGGAAGATGCATTGTATAAACCCCACGGATATAAAGGGAAGCAGCTCTCGAGAAGGTCACCATTCAGAGGAAAGACCTGCTTCCGGACAAAGCTTGCCAGCCACTGAGACAGCCAACCAGCCAGCAACCCAACAACTATGGGGAAGAAACGGAAGCCTCTGCCATCTACTGCCAGCCCTGGCAAGAGGGACAGGGACACCCTCCCAACCCCTGGCCCTGACTATGCTTCTTCTGGGGCTTCTGCTGCCCAGGCTCGATCTTCTGGTGCTGGTGCTTCTGCTGATGCTGCTTCTGTTGGTGGTGCTTCTGCTGATGCTGCTTCTGGTGGTGGTGGTTCTGCTGATGCTGCTTCTGGTGGTGGTACTTCTGGTGGTGGTGCTTCTGCTGGTACTTACTCTGCTGGCACTGCTCCTGGTGCTGGTGCTTCTGCTTGTGCTTACACTGCTGGCACTGCTACTGGTGCTGGTGCTTCTGCTGGTGCTTACTCTGCTAGCGCTGCTCCTGCTCGTGCTCCTGGTCCAGCTGGTGCTCCTGGTCCTGCTGGTGCTCCTGGTCCTGCTTGTGCTCCTGGTGCTGCTGGTCCTGCTGGTGCTGCTGGTGCTCCTGGTGCTGCTGCTGCTGCTGCTGCTGGTGGTGGTGGTGGTCCTGTTCATCCTGCTGGTCCTGCTTTTGCTGCTACTGTTGTTGCTGCTGCTGCTGCTGGTGGTGGTGTGGAGGAGCAGCCCCTACAACCTCAAAGCCCTTCTGATAAGGGCCCATATTGCCCTGCCAAAAGGAGAAAGAGGCAGACATGAGAATGGGAGAGGAGGCAATACACCATAGAAGAGGAACATGAGGAGGAGGTGCTGGAGTGGCTGAGGGAGAATGAATATCTTTGGTGGAAGGGACACAGGCTCTATCGAGACACCAAGAGGAAGCAGGGGGCTTGGAGAGAGAAGGCAGAGAGCCTGGGCTACACTTCGGAGGTGCTTCTCGGCTGGTGGAAGCACATGCACACCTAGTACGGGAAGCTGCACTTCAAGAAATCTGGCCAGCCGCGGTCAAGCTGATGGACAGAGAGACCTACGGGATGACCAAGTGCAGCTTCTTGGAGGGTGAGATCCGCCACCGAGGAGCAGCCCTTCTGTGTACCCTCCCTCTCAGGCAGCCTGCTGAGAGCCAGTCCTCTTCTGCAAAGAGTCAGCACCTGTGTCCAGGCAGGTATCTGTGGGGCATGCCACAACGGAGACCCCCCTGACAGCTGGCGGAGCTGGCGGACCACCCCCTGGCAGAGCACGTGGGGGACCCCCTGACGCAGTGGGAGAAAGGAGACAGAACTTCCACCACAGCCCAACCCGCATCCACCCCAAGCTCCACCTCCACAGAAAGGCAGAGAGCCAGACCGGAGGGGCAGAGCCACACTGTCCTGCTGGAGATAAGAGACACCAGCAGGAGCAGCGTAGATGTCCTCTCTCAGCTGGTACACACCGACGCCCCATCCTCCAACCACAAGCCCTTCCTCGCCTATGTCAACCAGACCCTCATGAACATGTCGGAACCCCAGTACCAGGAGGTGAAGGACAGGATCACTGATCTTCTTCACAACCCACCAGATCAAGATGAACCTGCTCCCACCAAGTCCAGGCCTGCTCCTCCACCCCAGGTGATGTCACTGCCCTTCCAAGGCTTTCCACAGGCCCTCCCCTCCCAAGGCTACGGCTACCAGGAGCTCCAGCAGCACAGGCAGCCCTTCCCAGCCTAGGCACAGGTACATCAGACATGACCGGTGCCACTGATGCCACCGATGCCACACACGGCACCGATGCTAGCCACGCCACAGATACCACCCATGCCACAGATGCCACCGATGCCAGTCCTCACCCAGCTGCAGACCAGACAGCCCCACTATACTGCTCCTTCCTCCACCCCAGAGCAAAGCCCAGCCTCATTACATCTGTCATCGGTATTGGGGCTGAAACCCCATGTCATGGAGGAAGGGGCTCTCAACATCACGGGGCTGAGCCAGCTGTCTGAGAGCTTCCTCAACACACTGTCCCCTGTTGTCCTCTTGGGGCCAGGCACCCCAGTGGGCTTCAGACCAGCACTCCAGCAGCAGCCACCTCCACTGCACCTGGACCCTTCACCCCTGAGACTGGGCACGCCTCCGAATGACCAAAAAGAGGGCGAGAGACTGGGTGGCCACCTGTTGACTTTATTTTTGCTTTGGACATTTGACTTGGGTCATTTTTCTTTTACAGCTTGTTATTAAACAAGATTATCTTTGCTTCACACACTTGCTTCATTTATTTTTGTCAATAAAATCTTGGTGGAAACTTTTAGAATGGGTTTAAGCCTTTGCATGCTTGTGGGATGGGCAGTAATACCTATGGGATGGGTTATAGCTGTGGGATAGATAAACCTCCAGTGCAAGCATAGTGGGACTGTATCGTCCACCCTCCCAGCTGCCACACCTATGACCCTTTATTATCAATAATAATGTAATCAATCATCCACACATGTCAACATAAACACAACTCTTTATTAAATGCCCTGTTCATTGTAGGCCCACCCAACATACATGGCCCAATCTCATCATTGTGATGAGACAGGCTGAAAGAAGCATCCATTAATCATCTATCATCCTGTCTTGCCACTCCACTGCTCTAGTTTGGGAGTTGCACCAGTGTCTCAGGAGGTTGCGCTAATTCTTCCCTTCACGTGAAGCTCTGTTGGGGCCTTGCACATCCTTAGTGTCTATCAGGTTTCACCCTTGCCTCCATTCCCCAGGCTCCATGTCCCCATTGCCTTGCTGGAGGTCCAGGAGCCTGTTCTGCAACACTGGGTAGCGGGTGCGCATGAGATTGTGCAGGATGCAGCAAGCTTCCACGATCCCCCTCACGGTCTCTGGGCGATGCTGCATGGTGGTAAGAAGTACCTGGAACCTGTTGGCCAGGATGCCAAAGGTGTTCTCCACCACCCGCCTTGCCCTGGACAGCCTGTAGTTGAAGATCCTGTCTTCACGGGTGAGGAGTCTGGAAGTGTAGGGCTTCATGAGGTAGGTTGTGAGGGAGAAGGCGTCATCCCCCACGATGAAGTAGGGCACATCTTCCGTGTCGTTGGGCAGGGGTTCTGGATCTGGGAAGCCCATGATGAGGTTGCCTTCAAGCTCCTCCTTGAGGTGACTGGCGTTGTATACCTGGGCATCTGAAGATGAGCCGTTGCCTGAAGCATCTATGTACATGAACTTGTAGTCAGCATTGACCATGGTGAAGAGGATGATGCTGAAGAAGCCCTTGTAGTTGAAATAAGTGGACCCCGACTTGGCTGGAGCTTTGCAGGCCACGTGCTTGCCATCTATGACCCCAACGGTGTGTGGTAAGTTCCACTTCTGATACCACTGCTCTGCAACTTTCTTCCAGCCTTCTTCAGTGGAGGGGCACTAGAAGAGCTCCTCCAGGTATTCTTCGATGATGGCCTGCACCACTTCTCTGACCACAATGCTGATGGTGTTGTGTGGCACACCCCAGGTGTACTGCATGCTCCTGTAGGTGATCCCGGAGGCCAGGTGGCGCAGCGTCAGTGCCTCCTTCAGCCCAGGGTCCAGGCTGGGCCGGAAGTTGGTGTTTGTCTTGGTCAACCTGGGTCTCAGCCACTCCACAACTTCATCAAACATGGCTGGAAGCATCCTCATGAAGTTCTGGAATGCATGAGGGTCTTCATTCCTCAGCTCCACCATCAGCTTGTTGTACAGTCCGTACTCTGCTCTTCTCCCGATCCATCTTTGGACCCAGACACTTCTTGGCTGCCTCCTTTTCTTCCCGTAGAACAGTTGAAAGAGCCTGTAGATGGCTTCGCACTGGTGCAGAATGATGGTGGCTACCAAAAGGAGTGTGTTACGATCCATGGTGGACATCAATGGAAGCTGTGGAAGAGCAAGAGGCAGATGAAGGCTGCAGAGGTCTACACAGCAGGGCTGCTGGACTGAAAGTGAGATCCAGGTGAGTTCCTCCCTCTTTTTATAGGAAATATAGGTTTTCCACTAGGTGTCCTTTTGCATCCTCTAGGCATCCTGCAGACATCCTAAATATCCGTGATAGGTCCCCTCTGCAAACGTTTTTTCCATTTTAAATGCTTTGTATGCGAGCTGCATCCACTTTCATCCTTTCTCCGTCCGTGCTACTAATGCTGCGCGTCCGTTCCGTGTCCGTTTCACTTCCTCCCTGTGTCCGTTTTCCACTGGAGCAGATTTGAGTTGCACGGATGCGCAGCGGATGCCTAGCGGATATAGCGGAAGCATAACGGATGACGACGGACGTATAATGGATGTTCCCCATATGTGTTGCGGATACAGAACAGACGCATTGGATACATTTTCCGCTCAAAAAGTTTTGTGCAGCTCAAAACTTTTTGAGCGGATGAAATGTCAGTCGACGGATGCTGGACTGATAGAGAGGAAGAAAAATGGACGCAGTGAGTACAGAATGGAAGCATCACATTAACCAATGGATGGCAAGTGTTTCTCACCATTTTACATCCTCTTTCCATCCATTGGTGCAGTGTGACATGGGCTTAAGATGTTATATCTGAAAATGTACATGCACTTCTATAAAAAAATGCGTACAGCAAATCCAGATCCATTTGGGCTTTTTGTTTTTTGAGGTTTTTTTTATTTTTTGGCTTATGTGTAATAGCTGCAAATTGGTTGTACAATTCATGTTGCATGCAAATCTCCTTCTTTTCAGACTAGATGAGTATTGTGATATAGTTTTCTACCAGACATTTGCAGGAAATTTCTTTATGCCAGTTTAGCATTTCGAAATGACCTCTGCTTTAGTTATACACAGAGATTTGGAACAGAGTGAAAGAAAACAGTGAAGCTTATAAAAGAGTTCAAAGACGTGGACAAGTGGGAATTTTTTAAAAAACATTTCACTTTGTTTTGACTAGCTTGACTATCATGAGCATGTGAGTTCTTATTTAGTACAAAGCTTCCTTTCCTTCCTTTCTTCCTTCCTAGAATTTTCTGTTACAGATATGTCAGTCCTCATTGGGTTTTGCTGCTTCAGTGAAGCAACAATTCAATAAACAATTCTGGACAACTGAAGTAAGAGATTATCAGGCTACAGAACTTTTCCCATTCACTCAACTAGAATGAACTTCTGAAAACGTATCCAAACGTATCACAAAGGAATTCATCATTGAGATGAGACAATTCCTGTAATAGTTCAAAGTAGCCTCTGAGGTCTCTCAGGCATACAGGGATACATAAGGGAGCTTGGAACCCCTCCCCTTCAGCCCCTGTCACACTGAACCAATGGATGCAAAGAGGATGTAAAAAGAACAAAAAAGCTTGCCATTCGTTGTAAAACGCGATGCATCCATTGTGTACTCACTGCAGACGTGTTTCATACGCTCTATCCATAAACATCCGTCTACTGATATTTAATCCACTCAAAAAGTTTTGAGCTGCACAAAACTTTCTGAGCGGATGAACTTTCCACCGCGTACGATCTACATCCGCGACACATACGGACAACAAATGTTCTACGTCCGTTGTCATCTGTTACACGTCCACTGTATCCTCTTGGCATCCTCTGACCAACTGCACAACTCACATCTGCTCCAGCGGAAAGCAGAAAGAGGGAGGAAGTGAAAGGTACATTGAACGTCCACACAGCGTTAGTAGCACGGACATAGAAAGGATGTAAGCGGATGTATCTCTTATATAAAGCATTAAAATGGACAAAATGTTTGTATATGGGATGTATCTTGGATATTTAGGATGTCTGCAGGATGCCTAGAGTATGTGGAAGGACACCTAGCGGAAAACCAACATTTCCTATAAAAAGGGAGGAAATCACCTGGATCTCACTATCAGTCCAGCAGCCCTGGTGTGCAGACCACTTCAGCCTTGCTCTTGCTCTTCCACATCATCCATTGATCTCCACCATGGATCATCGCACACTCCTTTTGGTAGACACCATCATTCAACTCCAGAACCAAGCCCTGTTCAGACTGTTTCACCTTTTCTATGCAAAGAGAAGAAGGAGATGTCCAAGAACTGTCTGGGTCTGACGATGGATCAGGAGACGAGCGGAGTTTGGACTGTATGACAAGCTGATGGTGGAGTTGAGGAATGAAGACAGTCGTGCATTCCAGCACTTCATGAGAATGTCACCAGCCATGTTTGACAAAGCTGTGGAGCATCTGAGACCCAGGTTTACCAAGGCAAACACCAACTTCCATCCCAGCCTGGACCCTGGACTGAAGGTGGCACTGACTCTGCACCATCTGGCCTCAGGGACCTCCTACAGGAGCATGCAGTATGGCTGGAGGGTGTCATCCAACACCATCAGCATTGTGGTCAGAGAAGTGGTGCAGGCCATCATCGAAGAATACAAGGAGGAGCTCCTCCAGTACCCCTCCACTGAAGAAGGATGGAAGAAAGTTGCAGAGCAGTGGTATCAGAAATGGAACTTACCACACACCGTTGGAGCCATAGATGGCAAGCACGTGGCCTGCAAATCTCCAGCCAACTCGGGGTCCACTTATTTCAACTCCAAGGGCTTCTTCAGCATCATCCTCTCCGCCATGGTTGATGCTGACTACAAGTTCATGTACATCGATGCTTCAGGCAACGGCTCATCTTCAGATGCCCAGGTATACAACGCCAGTCACCTCAAGGAGAATCTGGAACGCAACCTCATCGTGGGCTTCCCAGATCCAGTACCCCTGCCCAACGACACACAAGATGTGCCCTACTTCATCGTGGGGGATGACGACTTCTCCCTCAGAACCTACCTCATGAAGCCCTACACTTCCACATACCTCACCCGTGAAGAGAGGATCTTCAACTCCAGGCTGTCCAGGGCAAGGTGGGTGGTGGAGAACGCCTTTGGCATCCTGGCCAACAGGTTCCAGGTACTTCTCACCACCATGCAGCATTGCCCACAGACCATGAGGAGCATTGTGGAAGCTTGCTGCATCCTGCACAATCTCATGCGTACCCGCTACCCAGTCTTGCAGAACAGGCTCATGGACCTCCAACAAGGCAATGGGGACATGGAGCCTGGGGAATGGAGGCAAGGGCGAAACCTGATAGACACTGAGGATGTGCAAGGCCCCAACAGAGCCTCATATGAAGGGAAGAAGCAGCGCAACCTCCTGAGACACTGGTACAGCTCCCCAGCTGGAGCAGTGGAGTGGCAAGACAGGATGATAGATGACAAATGGGTGCTTCCTTCAGCCTGTCTCACAACACTGATGAGATTGGGCCATGTATGTTGGGTGGGCCTACAATGAACAGGGCGTTTAATAAAGAGTTGTGTTTGTGTTGATATGTGTGGATCAATGATTAAATTGTTATTGATAATAAAGGGCCATATGAGTGGCAGCTGGGAGGGTGGACCATACAGTCCCACTATGCTTGCACTGGAGGTTTATCTATCCCACAGCTATCCTTTCCCAACCCACAACTATCCATCCCACAGCTATCCTTACCCATCCCACAGCTATCATTGCCCGTCCCATAGCTATCCATCCCACACCTATCATTACCCATCCCACAGCTATCCATCCCACCGCTATCCTTACCAATCCCACAAGCATGCAAAGGCTTAACCCTTTTTTCAAAGTTTTCCCCAACACTTTATTAAGTAAAAAAAATGAACCAAATGTGTGAAGCAAAGATAACCTTTATTAATAACAAACTGTATGACTTTATTAAAAAACAAAATGACCCAAGTTAAGTGTCTTTAAGCAAAGATAAGGTGAGCAGGTAAAAACTTAGTCTCTGGCACTCTTTTCAGTCACTCTGAGGCATGCCCATGGTCTCAGGTATAAAGGAGCCAGGGACTGTGGAGGTGGCTGTTGCTTGAGTGCTGGTCTGACGTGCCATTGGGGGCCTGGCCCCGAGAGTACAACAGGAGATGGTGTGTGCAGCAAGGTCTCAGAGAGCTGACTCAGTCCCGTGAGGTTGAGACCTCCAACCGTGAGGTTGAGACCTTCCTCAGGGACCTGGAATGTGAGGCCCAAGACTGATAACAGATCAGAGGAAGGGCTTGGCTATGGGGTGGAGGAAGAAGGAGTGTAGTGGGGCTGTCTGGTCTGCAGCTGGGTCAGCTGAGGCATCTGTGGTGTCTGTGGCATCCGAGGAACCTGGGTGTGGACTGGGAAGGGTTGCCTCTTCTGTGGGAAGTCCTGGTAGTGGTACGCTTGGTAGGCGATGGGCTGCTGAAATCTGTGGAAGGGCTGTGACATCGGCTGGGGTGGAGGAGTATGCCTGGAGTGGGTAGCAGCAGGTTCACCTGGGCCTGGAGGGTGGTGCAGAAGAGCCGTGATCCTCTCCTTCATCACCTGGTACTGGGCCTTGGGCATGTCCATGAGGGTCTGGCCCACGTAAGTGATGAAGGGCTTGCGGTTGGAGGATGGTATGTCAAAGTGGACCAGCTGGGATAGGAGATCTGTGCTTGTTTTGATTGTGTCCCTGATCTCCAAGAGGACAGTGTGGCTCTCTCCCTCTTGTCTGCCTCTCTGCCTGCTTTCTGTGGAGGTGGAGCTGGGGGTGGGGGTGGGTTGGTCTCTGGTGGCTCACTCTTCTTGCTCCATCTGAGACAGGTGATCCTCCACATCCTCTGGCATGGGGAGTGCAGATGTCAGGGGAGGCCTCCAAAGACACCTGCCTGGACACTGTAGCTGTCTCCTGGCTGGAAGAGGAGTGGCTTTCTGTGGTCTGTCTGAGGGAGAGGGTTGACAGAGGGGCTGCTCCTTGGTGGAGGATCTCACCCTCCAGGAAGCTGCACCTGGCCATAACATAGGTCTCCCAGTCAGTGAGCTTGACAGTGGCTTGCCCGGATCTCTTCAGGTGCAGCTTGCCATACCAGGTGTGCATATGCTTCCCCACCCCAGGAGCACATCTGAAGTGTAGTCCAGGCTCTCCTCCATCTGTCTCCACACTGCCTGCTTCTGCTTGGTGTCAAGATAGAGCCTGTGGCCCTTCCTCCACAGGTACTCGTTCTTCCTCAGCCATTTGAGCACCTCCTCCTCATGCTTCTCAGAAATGGAGTACTGTTTCCTCTCCCACTTCTCCTTGTCTTGCTTCTTCCTCCCTCTGGCAGGGCCTTCAGGGCCTTCAGCAGCAGGGCTCTGAGGGCCTTGGGGCTGGTCCACCACAGCAGCACCAGCAGGAGAAGCACCAGCAGCACCAGGAATACCAGCAGCACCAGCAGCACCAGCAGCACCAGCAACTTCAGAGTCAGCACCAGGTGGTGGGATGGTGGTTCTGTCCTTCTTGTCAGGGCTGACAGGAGTAGGCACAGGCTTCCTCTTCTTCCCCATGGTGTTCTCTCAAGATGTCTCTGACAGCAGGTCTTTCCTCTGAATGCTGACTGCTTGCGAGCTGCCTCCTTTTATATCCGTGGAGCTTACACAATTCATCCTCCCCACATGCGCAGTGAATGCTTTGCATCCGCTAGGCATCCGCTAGGCATCCGCTAGGCATCTGCTAGGCATCCGCTAGGCATCCGCTAGGCATCCTATAGGCGTCCGTGATGCATGCGTGTCATCCGCTACGCATCCACTACGCATCTGCTATGTAATCGCTATGCATCTGCTACCCAAACGTTCCTTCCGCTACGCATCCGCTTCGCTGTTCTCCCCCGGAAGCCCTGCGGATGTGTCATCCACTTACATCCGCTTTCATCCGCTAGGCTTCCTATGAATGTCCACTTTAATTCCCCACTACATCCTCCCCATGTCTGTTCCTTTCCTCTGTTTATGCAAATTTGGGGCACTTTTGAGAGCGGATAACAACGGATGGAAAATTTGTTCATGTGCTGTGTCCTTTTTACATACATTTTGCATCCGTTGGCCAATGTGTGACCTAGCCTTTATCTCAATGTGTTTTTAGTGAAACAAAAACCAGTATATTTATTCCTCCCCCACCCCCCTTTTCAGGAACAGTCTTTTCACAGTTTCCCAGGGCATACCTAATTTTCTCCCCCACCCCCTTTTTAGAACGAACTAGTCAAGAGATTCCCAAAGTACAATCTCACTGTGGAATTTTTATGATCTTTTCATCTCCTGGTTGTGCCTCTCAGAGGTGATAGTTCTGGCCATCTGGCTTTTCTCCCTCCATCGTATCATGTGTGGGTTATACAAATTTGATATAAGATTAAATATGTTCAGGTTACATCAAGAAAGGATTATTTAGCAGTCTCCCCCCCCTTTTTTTTTCTTCTTTCACTGAAGAAATAACAGATACATAGATCTGACATCCTGCCCTCCTTAAAAAACATATAGGTCTACCTGGAAAAAAAAACCAAAAATCATGTATGACATTTGCAATTAGGACTGTTTATCAGGATATTTTTGGTGGAACTTACAAAGTAATGTGGGTACTTTTACATGTTGTTTGGATATCCACTCATTTTCTGAAGAAGAAAGGTGTTTCCAAGCTACTAAATTTTGTGTGGATCCATGGTGAGTGCGTGAATCAAGGATGCCTTTAATTTCTTCAATTTAAATTTTAAGTTATAATTTTCTTCTTAGTTATTTTTTCCAGATATGTGGTTAGGTCCATGTTCATGGGTTTTTATGTGGAGTCTTAGATTAGATCTGTCAATTTTGTTTCCATTCATTTCTATCCATTATCACATTACCTTTATCTGCTGGAAATATGATTATGCTGCTGTCATTGCTTAGGGCTTTCAGGACTTTTAGTTCCTCATTGTGCAAGTTGCCTTTGGGTGGTTTGCTTGTGCATAGGATGTTAGTAACTTGGTATCTTATTCTATCAGCTTCATCTGTATTTAATTTACTTAACCTGGGTTCTTCTGCACACATGATGGATTCTGTGGATATTTTTTTGGGTGCTATAGCATAATTGAATCCTTTGGTTAGGACATCTGTTTCTGTTTTGGAGAGTTCTCTGTTGGAAACGTTATATACTAATTATTTCAGGTGTTGTTGTGAATTGTTGGAGGCTTTCTTGTCATGTTCTAATTTCTTTAGTTTCTTCAAGAGTTTGTCATTTTTATAAGTGGTTTCAGTTTCAGCTCTCCAAGTTGTAGGTTATTTTATCTTGTCCCAAAATAGAGGGTAGATTTTGCTGCTCAATTCCAGGTATAGTGTTCACAAATCTTTGTTTAACTGATCCAATTGGAATCTCTTGCCATGGAGCTCATTCCTGAGTGGAGCCATTTCAGTTCTTTTCAGGAAACGTTGCTACAACTTTAAAACCACAACTATAATGACATGGGAAAATACCTGAACAATGCTGAATACCATACATGTAAGTATCTGCTAAAACTTAAGAAAACATATGTATATGCTCTTCAGCTTCCTTCGGGTACTATCCCACGTCATTGTAGTTGTGTAGTTGCTACAACTTAAAAGTACAACTACAATGACGTGGGATAATACCTGAAGGAAGCTGAA
>BLBF01000052.1:21210345-21220940 GCA_015471245.1 Laticauda colubrina
CTGCTACTGCTACTGCTACTGCTACTGCTACTGCTACTGCTACTGCTGCTATTGCTACTGCTGCTGTGGTGGACCAGCCCCAAGAACCTCAAAGCCCTACTGCTGAAGGCCCTGCTGCTCAAGCCCCTGAAGGCCCTGCTGAAGCGCCTGCCAGAGGGAGGAAGAGGCAAGGAAAGGAGAAGGGAGAGAAGAAACAGTACACCGTTTCCCAGGAGCATGAGGAGGAGGTGCTGGAATGGCTGAGGGAGAATGAGTACCTGTGGAGAAAGGGCCACAGACTCTATAGCAACAACAAGAAGAAACAGGCAGCTTGGAGAGACAAGGCGGAGAGCCTGAGCTACACTGCAGATGGACTCCTGGGATGGTAGAAGCACATGCACCCCTGGTATGGCAAGCTACACCTCAAGAAATTCGGGCAGGCCGCTGTCAAGCTCACTGACCGGGACATGTGCGTCATGGCCAAGTGCAGTTTCCTGGAGGGTGAGGTCCGCCACCTAGGAGTAGCCCCTCTGACACCCCTCTCCCTCAAACAGCCCACAGATAGCCAGTCCTCTTCCAGCCAGGAGCCAACTAGCCTGTCCAGGCAGGTGTCTTTGGAGGGTCCCACAGCACAGACCCCCCCAACAGCTGCACACCCCATGCCAGAGGACTTGTAGGATCCCCTGTCACAAATGGAGGAAGAAGCGGCAGCCAACAGAGACCAATGCACCCCCACCCCCACCTCCAGCTCCACAGGATGCAGGCAAAGAGGCAGACTGGAGGGCCAGAGCCACAGTGTGCTGTTGGAGATTAGGGACACAATGAAGACCAGCACAGAACTTCTCTCTCAACTGGTCCACTTGGACAGAGGATCCTCGAGCCGCCACACCTTCATCACCTACGTGAGCCACACCCTGAGGGATCTGCCCGAGGCCCAGTACCAGGTGTTGAAGGAGAAGATAACAGCACTTCTGCACAACCCTCAAGGCCCAGCTGAACCTGCTCCGACCCAGTCCAGGTCTGTTCCTCCACCCCAGGTGATCTTGCAGCCCTTCCATGGATTTCAACAGCCCCTCACCTACCAAGGCTACGACCACCAGGACTTCCCACAGCACAAGCTGACCTTCCCAGTCCAGGCCCAGGTTCATTGCATGCCACAGACTCCACACCTCGCCCAGCTGCAGACCAGACAGCTCCACTACACTCCTCCTTCCTCCACCCCACAGCCAAGCTCCTCAATGGACAATCTGTCATCAGTCTTGTGCCTGACATCCCGGGTACTTGATGAAGGGTCTCTCAACCTCACGGGACTGAGTCAGCTCTCGGATAGCCTCCTGAACACACCATCCCCTGTTGTACTCTCGGGGCCAAGCACCCCAATGGCACCTCAGACCAGCACTCAAGCCACAGCCACCTCCACAGTCCCTGCCCACTTAACAGCTGAGACCATGGACATGACTCAGAGTGACTGAGAATAGTGCCAGAGACTGTGTTGTTACTTGTTCACTTTATCTTTGCTTAAGACACTTTACTTGGTTCATTTTGCTTTTGTAATAAAGTCATAAAGTTTACCTAAGAAAGTTAATAAAGGTTATCTTTGCTTAAGACACTTGGTTCATTTTTTTTTTTACTTAACAAAGTGTTGGTGAAAACTTTTAACAAATGGTTAAGCCTTTGCATGCTTGTGGGATAGATAAGGATAGTTGTCGGATAGATAAGGATAGTTGTGGGATAGATAAGGATAGTTGTGGGATAGATAAACCTCCAGTGCAAGCATAGTGGGACTGTATGGTCCCCCATCCCAGCTGCCACATATATGGACCTTTTTTATCAATAACAATTTATTCATTGGTCAACACATTTCAAAATAAACAAAACTCTTTATTAATGCCCTATTCATTGTAGGACCACTCAACATACATGGCACAATCTCATCAGTGTTATGCAACAGGCTCAAGGAAGCATCCATTAATCATCTATCATCCTGTCTTGCCACTCAACTGCTCCAGCTGGGGAGTTGCACCAGTGTCTCAGTAGGTTGCGCTGCTTCTTCCCTTCACGTGAAGCTCTGTTGGGGCCTTGTATACCCACAGTGTCTATCAGGTTACGTCCTGGCTTCCATTCACCAGGCTCCATGTCCCCATTCCCTTATTGATGGTCCACAAGTCTGTTCTGCAACACTTGGTAGTGGGTGCGCATGAGATTGTGCAGGATGCAGCAAGCCTCCACAATGTTCCTCACAGTCTCTGGGTCATGCTGCATGGTGGTGAGAAGTACCTGGAACCTGTTGGCCAGGATTCCAAATGTGTTCTCCACCACCCGTCTTGCCCTGGACAGCCTGTAGTTGAAGATCCTCTCTTCATGGGTGAGGTATCTTGAACTGTACAGCTTTATGAGGTAGGTTCTGAGGGAGAAGGTGTCATCACCACTCTTCTGCAAGTTTTCTCCAGCCTTGTTCAGTGGTGGGGCACTTGAGGAGCTCCCCCACATATTCTTCGATGATGGCCTGCACCACTTCTCTGACCACTTTGCTGATGGTGTTGTGTGGCACCCTCCACGCATACTGCATGTTTCTGTATGTGGTTCCAGAGGCCAGGTGCCGCAGAGTCAGTGCCACCTTCAGTCCAGGGTCCAGGTTAGGCCGGAAGTTGGTGCTCGGCTTGGTCAACCTGGGTTTCAGATGCTCTACAACTTTGTCAAACTCGGCTGGTGGCATCCTCATGAAGTGATGGAATGCATGAGGGTCTTCATTCCTCAGGTCCACCATCAACTGGTCATACAGTCCAAACTCCATTCTTCTGATGATCTATCCTCGGACCAGACAGCTCTTGGAAGTCTCCTTCTTCTCCTTGTGTATAAAAGGTGAAACAGTCTGAACAGGGTTTGGTTCTTGTGATGAATGATCACAGCTACCATACGGACTGTGTCATGATCCATGGTGGAGAACAATGGATGATGTGGAAGACCAAGACCAAGGCTGAAGAGGTCTGTACACCACGGCTGCTGGACTCATACTGAGATCCAGATGATTTCCTCCCCCTTTTTATAGGAAATATCAGTTTTCTGCTTGGTATCCTTCTTCATATTCTAGATATACTGCAGACATTCTAAATATCCGAGATACATCCCAGATACAAATGTTTTGTCCATTTTACTCCTTTATATACGAGATGCATATGCTACATCCTTTCTATTTCCATGCTACTAATGTTGTGTGGACATTCCATGTACCTTTCGTTTCCTCCCTCTTTCCATTTTCAGCTGCAGTGGATGTGAGTTGAGGGGATGGCCAGAGGATGCAGAGAGGATACAGTGGACGTTTAACAGATGATAATGGACATAGAACGTTTGTTGCCCGTATATGTCATGGATGTACATCGTACGCTGCGGAAAGTTCATCTGCTCAAAAAGTTTTGTGCAGCTCAAAACTTCTTGCATGGATGAAATCTCAGTGGATGGATGCTCGACGGATCAAGCGTATGAAACACGTATGCAGTGAGTACACAACAGATGCATAGTGTTTTCCAACAGATGGCAAGCTTTTTTTTAATGTTTTATATCCTCTTTGCATCTGTTGATGCAGTGGGACAGGAGCTTTACTTAATTCTATGTAGCTTTTTCTCTGGTAATATCACTACTAACTAGAGCATACAAAACGTTTGCTAGACCAATACTTGAATACAGCTCATCAGTCTGGAACCCACATTACATATCGAAAATTAACACAGTCGAGAAAGTCCAGAAATATTTCACAAGAAGAGTTCTCCACTCCTCTACTCATTGCAGAATACCTCATGCCATCAGACTTGAAATTCTCGATCTAGAAAACCTAGAACTATACCACCTTAGATCTGATCTCAGTATAATATATAAAATCATACATTGCAATGTCCTACCTGTCAATGAATATTTCAGCTTCAGCCATAACAATACAAGAGCACACAATAGATACAAACTCAAGGTTAAGCACACCAAACGTGATTGCAGGAAATACGACTTCAGCAACAGAGTGGTCAATGTCTGGAATACTCTACCTGACTTTGTGGTTTCTTCCCCAAACTCCAAAAACTTTAACCTTAGACTGTGTACTATTGACCTCTCACCCTTTTCCTAAGAGGTCTGTTGGGGGCATGCATAAACACATCAACATGCCTACTGTCCCTGTCCTATTGTTTCTTTTTATTTTTCTTATATGTATCCATTTCATGTATTCATAACTATGTTTATACTTATACCTGTAATCTTATAATCGCTTGACAAAATAAATAAATAAAAAATAAATAAATGATTGGGAAGAACTGCTTTAGACCTCACATGGCCACACTAATTCTCTGCTATTCATTAAAGCATGTCTTCTTTTTTCATTTTATGAAATAAGGAGATACAAAACTTGCAACTATTTAAAAATAACAAAACCCACAAGGACAATTGTCAATATTATTATAATGCCTGGAGAAGTTTTGATTTCATTTCAGAAGGAGCCATGTTCATTTTTAACTATCTCTAATAATGAAAAATAAGATGAAGATTTGGAGCTCTTCTTTTTTGGTGTTTGCTCAACTAAACCAGTCTCAAGGACTTGACTGGATATTGGCCTAAAGTAAAAAGTCAGAGATTGTAAAAGTATCTTTCAAAACAGTCCTTGGAGTTGAAATTACCAATGCTGAAGTAAACATGAGGTAAGTGAAAAGGATGATGATAGCTTCCCTTTCTGGGAAGAAGAGGTTTTATGAAGAATATTAAAAGGTACCAAGATGACTGAGGATAAATTTGCTTCCATATTATTTGGTTTATGAAAAACATTTTTTTTTAAAGTTATATGTGTTTGACATCAAGAACGATTCTCACCCATTCTTCCAGCAGTAGCTACGTGATGAAAACTGTAAATAATTATTTCATAATTATATCCAAAACAATTTAGATATTGCTACTATGTTATCAAACAGAACTCTTACATTTGCTAGCCAGATGATAAGCAGAAATGCATTTGGAAATAATTTCCCTAATGTGTACAATTAGTGAATTAAAAAATGTTAGATGTTGGATATTATGAAACAAATAAAAACAGAAAAATGAAAATGGCATTTGTGACTAACATAGGAGATATAATTTACATGTACTACTAAATTCTGATGTTCTTGTTGCTTTAAATTTTATTTAGCTGGTCAAATTCACATAATGCAATTTCTGCTATTTTTTCTTTTCAGTTAGAATGGCTCATTTCATCCAAAACAAAACTGAAAGTATGATATAAGCAATATCATAAGCAGAAACATAGAAAAAATACTTCTAAAATATTAGTAAGAATTCTCTCTTTTATGTAATATTTATAAACAGCACTCATTTTTTGATCTACTTCGTCTACTATTTCCTCAGGATGTTTCAGAGACAAAGGTATGTCTTCACCAGTTTCAATTAATTTATAAAGTATAATTATACTTTATAATCCACTTTTCATCTACATAATGGGTTAAGAATTACTTTAAAACAATAATTAATATAGTAATATATATTACTATACATAATGTATGTATCAGTTAATCCAAATATTAATATTCATTACGTAAATTTAAGTAACTAAAGCAAGGCATCAAGAGAGAAGCAAGCCCAAGACCCTGTAAGAACCCAAACAGGTGTAAAGTAGGTGCAAGAGACCCTGGAAAGTAGGATGGGGGGGAGGGAAGACATGTAAGTGGAGGCAGCTGGGGTATCCCTCCGGTTGGTCATAAGGGCATGCAGATTTCCAAACACCCAAATTTTGTTCATATTGGCTGATTATCTAAAATACAGCCAAGAACAGCAACAATAACATGACAATTGCCAAAATCATTCACTGGGACATCTGTAAAAATTATTATGTCCAAGAATGAAAAATTGGTGTAGACATCTAGTTGAAAAGTAATAAAATATGAGCAGGTTAAAATAGTCTGGGAATCTTGGCTTAAAGTACACATCATTTATTTATTTATTTATTTGTCAGTAGCTTACATGCTAATAAACATAAGTATAAATACAGGAAATAGGTACAAATAATTGAGGACAATAGGACAGGGATAGTAGGCATGATTATGCGCTTATGCATGCCTCTTACATACTTCTGAAGAAGGCAGTGAGGTCAATTGTGGTTAGTTTGAGAGAAAAGAAGTTTGAGTTTGGGGATGTGAGAACAGTCTGGTAGTATGTTCCAGGCATTGACCACTCTGTTGCTGAAGTTGTACTTTCTGCAATCAAGTTTGGAGTGATGTACATTAAATTTATATCTATTGTGTGCTCTTATATTGTTGCAGTTGAAGGTGAAAAAGTCATTGATTGGTAATACATTAAATCAGATTATTTTATAAACTATGCTTTAGTCAAACTGTAGGCGGCATAGTTCTTGGTTGTCCAAATTCAAATCTCAAGCTTGGTGGTGTAGGATATTCTGTTGTGAACAGATGGGTGTAGTAGTACTCTTCTTGTGAAATACTTCTGACATGCTCAGTTGTATTAATGTCCGATATACAGTGTGGATTTCAAACAAGAATGATATTTAACCATAGTTGAAAAGAAGAAATGTATATAATTGATGTAACAATGCCATGGGATAGTAGAAGACAAAGAATTTGAGAATATCATAATGTATTAAAATCTGAAAATTAAAGTTGAAAGATTATGGCATAAGCTGGCTATGATGATCTCAGAAGTTATCATCACAGGTTCCATATTAGAAAAAAAGAACTCGGATAACACTTAGAAAATCTGAACATAGACAAAATTTTCATCTATCAATTACAAAAGGCTGCACTGGTAGGAACTACATATACTTTATGGTATTCTAGGTTCTTGAGAAGAGGTTGATGTAAATGAAGGCCAATGTCAGCTGTGATTTCACTTTGTTGTGAATTATAACAATAACAAAATAAAAGAGAAAGAACTTCAGAAAATCACAAAACACAAAGTCCTTCAAATAAAAGTAGAACATTGCTGGCAAAAGAAAACAAATATAGTACCAATAGTAATATATCTCTTGGGTGCAGTACCAAAACATCTGGAGAACCATTTGAATGCTATTGGCATAGACAAAATCAGTCAATTGCAAAAGGCAGTTTACATTCTGTGACAATGCCCATAATATCATAAATAACATCTGCCTATTTTAAGCCCTTGGGAAGGATGCAATAGATAAATTCCAGATCCAATCCAAACATCTGTTTGACTGTGCAATGATCCATAATAATAATGCAAGGAAATTTGATTCGGATGTCACATGACTTTTGCAAGACTATAAACCCAGCTTCAAAATGAATTTAAACTCAATATTTTCTGTCCATGGCTAGCATTAAGTCTTTTACATTGTTATTGTTTATTTTCATGAACATCGAAAATGATTACTTACATACTTTAAAAATATTGAGATATATTTTAAAAAAGAAATTCAGTTCTCACAGACTTAATGAATCCTAAAATGTCTACAATCTTTTCCAAAGAAATACATTGCAGAAAAAGATCTGAAACAGTGGACCACTTGTTTTTGGGGTGTTTTTTTTTGGGGGGGGGGGGAGGGAATGAAACTGTGCAACATTGCCAGTGTTTCTCTTCAAGAATCCATGATAAGGGTCTTGTCCATCTGTGTTCCTAGAAAGGTACTTGCAGCATATTAAACAGGCCAAATCAATCACCCAAATACCTTATCTGCAGATTTTAAAATGCTTCTTACAATCTGTAGACCTATCAACCTTTAAACTCTCTTGTGTCAGGTTGTGTTTCCTCATTCATTTTGAAGAAATGTGAAAGCACATAGAATAAGGTGGAAAGGACCATTTATGCAATCAAATCACCCGTCTGCTCAGTGCAGGAATCCAAATGAAATCATGCTTGTCCAGCCTCTGCTTTGAACATGTCCGGTGAAAGGGAGTCCTTCACCCTCCTGGGAAATTAGCTCTTGCTCAACATTTAACTGGAATCTGCTTTTTCTATTATTTACACCCAGTGTTCTGTTTCTTGAAGTCTGGAACAATGATACAAATCTGGGATTTCCTTAAAGTACTTGACAAATAATATCATATCCCCTTCTGGTGGTAGTGTAGTGGTTAGAATGCAGCCTTCCATCCTTCTGAGGTCAGTAAAATGAAGACTCAGATGGGGGCAATATGCTAACTCTATAAACCACTTAGAGACAACTAAAAAACACTGTTAAGCAGTATATGAGACTAAATGTTATTGCTATTGCTATTCTGTCTTGTTTTCTCAAGAACAAATATATCTCTTAGCAATTCCTTGTAAGTTTATTTTTCTTACTGGCTTTCTTTGTACCTGTTCCAAACGTGGGCTTGGATGGTTTATGCAACATAATGGAAACAATATTTATAATGGTACAACCTAAAATTATTATTTTTCTTTTTTCTTCTTCTTCCTCTTCATCTTTTTACATCGATACCACTTTGCTGATCCTTATGCAGCTTTCATTCACTATTATATCAAGTGTCTATTTCAGGCAAGCCAGTTTGGTATGGTGGTAAAGCAATCAGGCTATAAACCAGACAATTGTGAGTTCTAGTCTTACCAAGGCCAGCTGGATATCTTGATAAGACACTTTGTTTCAGCCCTAAGAAGGATATGGTAAACCATTTTCATTGTCTTAAGACCTACTTGAATTTTTGCTCTGCCTTTAATGGTATTAATCATCCTAGTATATCTCAGGTGCAAACAGAGTATATTTCTTTCAAGGGAATGGCTATTATTTTAGAAATAAGAATACAGAAATATCTCTGATTTCCGCTAAACTATTTTTTCTGTGTGCTATTGCTAGGGTTTTATTTTTAATTTGCCTATTAATTGTATATAATTTAATCTTTATTCATACTTCATGCAGAGTTCATAATCTTTGCTTTAAAATATTATAGAGAATAGGTTCTGTAGAATAGCCTGGAGACCTGCAATATTCTGATAGCACAGTTTGTAGTGGATCTAATTTTTGCTTGAAGCATTCCATTTTGCACTGTATTTTCTTTGTTAATCAAGAGGTTTTTATTTCCTCCAATATCAAATGTTTGCATTTTGGATAGTAAGATAGATTTTTTGACAGTTTATATTTTTCACAATAGTGTTTGATTTTATTTATAGGAGTAGAGGAAGGGGAAGAAGAATTTAAAACTTTTAGCCATATATCTCCATTGTGAATAAACAGGAGGTTACATTATTGCATATAGAGATTTCATTTTTATCATTTTAGTAAGGTGGCATTTAATTTTCTTCCCTTACTAGGTAAGTAGCAACAATTTCACTGGTTTTGCAAACTACTAGGAAATCGGTACTTCATAGTTAATATTGATATTTCACACATATAAAATTTCTTCTCCTTTGAAAGTTAAAATTTAAAAAAATAATGTCTTTTATATAAATCTAAAGGAAATAGTTGGAACAAATGTAGAATATTTGAGGGAGATAAATCTGCTGTCCCAGTCAAGCACATGCACACACGACAGGTATTAGGAGTCTTTATTAAGGCTTCCAAGGCTGAATTGGGATTTGGCAGCAATTCCCTGTGCCAGCACCAGCTCAACCCCAATGAGTTCCACAGGCTACTCAAATGAAGCCAACACTGGTCTTCAAGGCAAAGGTAAGTCCAATCCACTAGGGAAAAGAAAGTTCCCAAGACAAAGGCAGATTTCAAGGCAAAGGCAAGTCTACAAGACAAGGCAAGTCCACAAACAAAAGCAAGGCAGGCAAGGGAAGGGAAAATCCATAGGACAAAGGCAAGGCCACAGCTGAAGAGACACAATCCAAAGTTCAAGGTAAGAACACACTGCACATTGTTCCCAACATCATTTCACTCTACTTCCTGAGCTAAATAATGCTTCCTAGTGCAGCTCATTAAGAGCAACAAGTCTACTTGGCTGACTTCCTTTATATCTGCCTCCTCTCAGCACCACATGTTCTCATATCTGAAGGAGGAAGTAGTTCTTGATCTCCACTCACCAGCTACAACTGAGCTTCTTCTGTCTCTAGCTCAGACATTTGCTCCTCTGGTTGCTTCCCTGTGCTTGGTCCTTCCACTCCTGGCTCATAGCCCTCAGCTGCCACCTCATCCTCCCCTGAACTAACATCCTGAGACATATCTTTGCATTAATATTTCAGGCAAGCATGACATTAAATTAATATATTTTGTTGCAATACTGTAATACATAGTCTTATTGTACTTAATTCATTTCCCTAATACCCTCAGAAACAAGAATCTCACTGAATCACAGGTCAAATTCTTATAGTGCTACATATATTAACCTAATTGGACCATCATCAATGGAGATAAAAGCAACTTCCTTCTTCAATATCAAACCTTTGATCTTCTGCAAAGGAAAACTGATAACAGATTATGTTATCTGGGCTAAATTTCATTTCACCAGTTAATCAAGGGACCTTTTTTCCTTTGAAGTAATGTTCAAATCATAGATGATGATCTATTGATTATTCATCTGCATAATCATAACTTGAAAAAGTACTGAGCTTCTCTGGAACATGGACGTTACATAATCTTTTTTAAAAAAAATTATTGGTTTTAAAACAAATAAAACATAAAAACATTAAGCCATCTTCCATATGTATGTATGTATGTATGTATGTATGTATGTATGTATGTA
>BLBF01000052.1:21221040-21267308 GCA_015471245.1 Laticauda colubrina
TATGTATGTATGTATGTATGTATGTATGTATGTATGTATATATATATATATATATATATATATATATATATATATATATATATATATATATATATGTTTTCTTAGGTTTTCGCAGGTACTTACATGTGTGCTGTTTAGCTTCCTTCAGGTATTATCCCACGTCATTGTAGTTCTGTTAAAGTTGTAGCAACGTTTCAGCAGAATCTCATCTGCCATCATCAGGCTTCTGTATGGATATGGGTCTTACAGCTCCTGGTTTTAAATTTGAGGCTGGTCCATTCTGATTGGTTGGGAGCCTGGACCTGTGTTCATTGGACTTGGAGTTTGATTGATTGGTGTTTCTGGTTTCTTCTGTCTGTTTTGTGGCTTTGATTGGCTGGCAACACTCTGTTCTTGTGTTGGAGGCTTTTAGTGCAGCTTGGCTCCGTGTGAAGGGACGGCTGCTCTTCATTAGCAAGCTGCTATTCATTAGCAAGCTGGGTTTCACCTGGGTGCCTGGTGGGGGGGTTAGGTTGGAGCTATCAGAGGGAGTCTGTTTTTGCCTGGCTTGTGGCATGGAGATCTTTCTATTTGAGAGTGCAGGCTTCCAAATGATTGACAGTCTGGTGGAATCATCTCTTCTATTCATGCTGTCAGGTTTTTTTTTCAATCTCTATGGCTTCTCTGATGATTCTGTGGCTGGGGTTTTCTTTAGTGGCTAGGGGTTTTCTTTAGTGGCTAGGGTTTTAGTGCCATTGAAGTTGATGTTGTGACCTGTGGTTTTCATGTGTTGGACTAGTGAGGAGGTGTGTTCCAGCTTTTTTACTGCATTTTTGTGTTCCTCTAGGCGGGTACTTATTCTTCTATTGGTCTGTCCAATGTATGTGGCCGGGCATGATGTACAGGGAATTTCGTATATGCCTTGGTTTTCCAGGTTTTGATGGCAGATGAGATTCTGCTGAAACGTTGCTACAACTTTAACAGAACTACAATGATGTGGGATAATACCCGAAGGAAGCTAAACAGCACACATGTAGGTACCCACGAAAACCTAAGAAAACATATATATATATATACACACACATACACACACACACATACAGTGTGCCGGTTGGTTTAAAAATTGGTTTGTGCTTCCATTTCAGTTCTGTAACTTCAGTTACAATTACATGATATATCCTCTCATACTTTCAATCAAATATCAAGTACATTAATATCTTTATTAATAAATCATTGACTATACTTTTATTCATTCATGTTTTATAAAATAATCATATTTTACTTCGTTTATTTTATAACAATTCATATTGTCCTTCCAGATCTATCCTAGAATCATTTTGTAGATATAATTTAAAAAAAGAAAAAAAAAGAAAATACATCTTTATATATTTATTATTTTCTAAAAATCTACATATTTCATTACTATGTTTTGTTATCCAACTATTGATAGAATAGATCCCGAATTTAAAAAAAATTGTTTATTATCTTGTTCTCTAATTTCAAATGTCAATCTACTCATTTCAGCACATTCCAATGTTTTCTTAATGATCTCCTCCTGTGATGGTGTCTTCTCATTTTTCCAGTTTTTAGCAAATACAATCCTGGCCGCTGTTAGTACAGTTAAAATCAGATATTTCAAATCTTTGCAATATATTTCAGGCAAAATTCCCAATAAAAAAATCCTCTGGTTTCAAGTCTATATGCTTATTTGTCATTTTTTCCAGCCACATGTGGATTTTAGTCCAATATTTTTTGGCATCCGCACATGTCAACCACATATGGTAATATGAGCCAGGTGTCTGATGACATTTCCAACACTTTTCAGACTTATTTTTAAACGTTCTTGCTATTCTTCTCGGGGGAAAGTGCCACCTGTAAAACATCTTGTACAAATTTTCTTTATATGCTGTTGACATTGTCATTTTATAATTTTGAGACCACAATTTTTGCCATTTCTCTAAATCAATCCCATATCCAAATTTTTTCCCCCAAGCAATCATAGTTTCTTTAACTTGTTCTTCTTCTAGTTTAATTTCTAATAAATATCCACATAATTTTTAATCACCTTTTCATCAGCACCTGTCAAAATCTTCTCTAAATCAGTCAGTTTAGCATAAAAACCTGTTTTAAAATCTTTATCATACCTTGATTGTATTTGAACAGATGAAAACCAATTCATCTTTATACCTTGTTCCTCTAATTTTTGCATAGATTTAAGTTCAAACTTTTCATTCAATATTTCACCATATCTAACTTTTTGTCCCATTTTGTATATTATAGGATAAGAAAATGCTTCAATAGTTGATAACCAGAATGGAATTTTCAAATAACATTGTCTTTTAGTTAATTTAACCACAGAGACTCCAGTATATAATGTCTTCTAAAGTACCCCTGTGTTTTCGTTCCTTTATATCATAAAAAAGCATGCCATCCCAACAACAGAGCATGTCTTTCTAATGTCAACAATCCAGTATTTCTTAATGTAATCCATTCCTTAAGGCCCTGTCACACTGCCCAACAGATGCAAAACGTATGTAAAAAGGACACAACGGACGAGCAAAATGTTCCATCCGTTGTTATCCGCTCTCAAAAGGGGCAAAAATTTGCATAACCGGAGCAGAAAACATGGAAAGGAACGGACGCGGGGAGGACGCAGAGCGGATGGAAAGCGGATGCAGAGCGGAAGCCCAGAGGATGGGAGCAGATGGGAGCGGATGGCACATCCACAAGGCTTCCGGGGGACCTCAGCAAAGTGGACGCAGAACAGATACAGCGGATGCACAGTGGATGCAGAGCAGATGAAGCGGATGCAGAGCGGAAGCCGAACGGATGCCGAGAGTTAATTGTGCGTGCGGGGGGGATGCATTGCGTAAGCCACGCGGATATAAAGGGAAGCAGCTCGCACGTGGCCAGCATTCAGAGGAAAGACCTGCTGCTGGATACATTGAGTCCTTGCCTGCACTGCCTGCATGCCTACCTGCAAGCCTTGCTGCCAGCCTTCCTGCCAGCCTCCCGGCCAGCCTTGCTCTCTGCCTGCCTGCCAGCCTTGCTGCCAGACTGCCTTCCAGCCTTCCTGCCAGCCTTCCTGCCAGCCTACCTGCCAGCCTGCCTGCCAGCATTGGTGCCTGCCAGCCTCCCTGCCAGCCAGTCTGCCTGCCAGCCTTGGTGCCTGCCTGCCTGCCTGCCTTCCTGCCAGCCTTCCTGCCAGGCTTCCTGCCACCCTTGGTGCCAGCCTTCCTGCCACCCTTGGTGCCTGCCAGCCTCCCTGCCAGCCAGCAACCACACAACCATGGGGAAGAAGTGAAAGCCTCAGCAACCTGCCGCCATCCCTAGCAAAGAGGGACAGGGCCACCCTCCCGCCCCCTGTCCCTGACTCTGCTTCTGCTGGGGGTTCTGCTGCTCGGGCTCGGTCTTCTGGTGCTGGAGCTTCTGCTGAAGCTGCTCCTGGCGGTGGTTCTTCTGCTGGTGCTTACTCTGCTGAAGGTGCTCCTGGTGGTGGTGCTTCTGCTGGTGCTTACTCTGCTGAAGCTGCTCCTGGCGGTGGTGCTTCTGCTGGTGCTTACTCTGCTAAAGCTACTCCTGCTCCTGCTGGTCCTGCTGGTCCTGCTCGTGCTCCTGGACTTGCTCGTACTGCTCGTCCTGCTAGTCCTGCTCGTGCTCCTGGTCCTGCTGGTGCTGCTGCTGCTGTTGCTGCTGCTGCTGCTGCTGCTGCTGCTGCTGCTGATCCTGCTGGTGCTGATGATGATGACGATGATGATGATGATGATGATGATGATGATGATGATGATGATCCTGCTGCTGCTGCTGCTGGTGATGATGATGATTATGATCCTGCTGGTGATGATGATGATGATGATGATCCTGCTGCTGGTGCTTCTAGTGGTGGTGTGGACGAGCAGCCCCTACTATCTGGGAGCCCCTCTGATGAGGGCCCATCTGGTCCTACCAAAGGGAGGAAGAGGCGTATGCGACAACGGGAGAGGAGGCAATACTATATTGAGGAGGAACACGAGGATGAGGTGCTGGAGTGGCTGAGAGAAAATGACTATCTGTGGCGGAAGGGACACCGGCTGTACAGGGACACCAAGCGGAAGTAGGCTGCTTGGAGAGAGAGGGCGGAGAGTATGGGTTACACTTCCGAGGCGCTCCTTGGCTGGTGGAAGCACATGCACACCTGGTACGGGAAGCTGCACCTGAAGAAATCTGGCCAGGCCACGGTTAAGCTGATGGACAGAGAGACCTACGTCATGGTCCGGGGCAGCTTCCTGGAGGGTAAGATCCACCACCGAGGAGCACCAGCAGCCCCTCTCATGACCCTCTCTCTCCGGCAGCCTTCTGAGACCCAGTCCTCTTCCGGCCGAGAGTCGTCCCTGTCTCCAGGCAGGTTTCTGTGGAGTGTGACATGGCGGAGAACCTGCGGACAGGTGTTGTAACTGTGGTGGAGCGCGTGGAGGACTCCCTGGTGTGGTGGGAGAAAGGAGACGGCACTTCCCCCACAGCCCAACCCGCATCTACCCCCCCAAGCTCCACCGCCACAGAAAAGCAGAGAGCCAGACAGCAGGAGGGGCAGAGCCACACTGTCCTGCTGGAAATCAGGGACACCATCCGCACCAGCATAGATCTCCTCTCTCAGCTGGTCAACACCAACTCCTCATCCTCCAACCGCAAGCCCTTCCTCACCTATGTCAACCAGACCCTCAGGAACATGGAGGAACCCCAGTACCAGGTGGTGAAGGACCGGATCACCGAGCTGCTTCACAACCCTCCAGTTCCAGAGGAACCTGCTCCCACCCAGTCCAGGTCTGCTCCTCCACCCCAGGTGATGTCCCTCCCATTCCAAGGCTTCCCACAGACCCTCACCTACCAGGGCTACAGCTACCAGGATGTCCAGCAGCACAGGCAGCTGCCCTTCCCAGTCCAGGCACAGAGTCATTGGATGACACTGTTGCCACCGGTTCCACTGATGCCACCGATGCCACCCATGCCAATGATGCCACCGACAACAGCGATGCCACCCCCGCCAGTCCTCACCCAGCTGCAGACCAGACAGCCCCACTACACCACTCCTTCCTCCACCCCACAACCAAGCCCAGCCTCAGTATATCTGTCATCAGTACTGGGGCTGAAACCCCATGGCATGGAGGAAGGACCTCTCAGCATCACGGGTCTGAGCCAGCTGTCCGAGAGCTTTTTCAACACACCGTCACCTGTTGTCCTCTTGGGGCCAGGCACCCCAGTGGTGCTTCAGACCAGCACTGCAGCAGCAACCACCTCCACAGCACCTGGACCCTTCACGCCTGAGAATGGGCACACCTCCGAGTGACCGTGAAGACTGCCAGAGACTGGGTGTGGACTTTATTTGGACACTTGACTTGGGTCATTTTTCTTTTACAGCTTGTTGTTCAACAAAGTTTATCTTTGATTCACACACTTGCTTCATTTCTTTTTTTCAATAAAGTCTTGGTGGAAACTTTTAGAATTGTTTTAAGCCTTTGCATGCATGTGGGATAGGTTAAGATAGCAATGGGGTGGGGAGGGATACCTGTGGGATGGGTAATAGCTGTGGGGATAGATAAACCTCCAGTGTAAGCATAGTGGGACTGTATGGTCCACCCTCCCAGGTGCCACACCTATGGCCCTTTATTATCAATAACAATTTAATCATTGATCCACACATATCAACACAAACACAACTCTTTATTAAATGCCCTGTTCATTGTAGGCCCACCCAACATACATGGCCCAATCTCATCAGTGTGATGAGACAGGCTGAAGGAAGCACCCATTTGTCATCTATCATCCTGTCTTGCCACTCCACTGCTCCAGCTGGGGAGCTGCACCAGGGTCTCAGGAGGTTGCGCTGCTTCTTCCCTTCATGTGAGGCTCTGTTGGGGCCTTGCACATCCTCAGTGTCTATCAGGTTTCGCCCTTGCCTCCATTCTCCATGTCCCCATTGCCTTGCTGGAGGTCCACAAGCCTGTTCTGCAAGACCGGGTAGCGGGTGCACATGAGATTGTGCAGGATGCAGCAAGCTTCCATGATCCTCCTCACGGTCTCTGGGCGATGCTGCATGGTGGTGAGAAGTACCTGGAACCTGTTGGCCAGGATGCCAAAGGTGTTCTCCACCACCCACCTTGCCCTGGACAGCCTGTAGTTGAATATCCTGTCTTCACGGGTGAGGCATCTGGAAGTGTAGGGCTTCATGAGGTAGATTCTGAGGGAGAAGGCATCATCCCCCACAATGAAGTAGGGCACATTTTGCGTGTCGTTGGGCAGGGGGTCTGGATCTGGAAAGCCCATGATGAGGTTGCCTTCCAGCCCCTCCTTGAGGTCACTGGCATTGTATACCTGGGCATCTGAACATGAGCCGTTGCCTGAAGCATTGATGTACATGAACTTGTAGTCAGCATCGACCATGGCAAAGAGGATGATGCTGAAGAATCCCTTGTAGTTGAAATAAGTGGAGCCCGACTTGGGTGGTCCTTTGCAGGCCACGTGCTTGCCATCTATGGCTCCAATGGTGTGTGGAAAGTTCCACCTCTGATACCACTGCTCTGCAACTTTCTTCCATCCTTCATCAGTGGAGGGGCACTGGAGGAACTCCTCCAGGTATTCTTCGATGATGGCCTGCACCACTTCTCTGACCACAATGCTGATGGTGTTGGATGGCACCCTCCAGCCGTACTGCATGCTCCTGTATGTAGTCCCTGAGGCCAGGTGGCGCAGAGTGAGTGCCTCCTTGAGCCCAGGGTCCAGGCTGGGCCGGAAGTTGTTGTTTGCCTTGGTCAACCTGGGTGTCAGCCGCTGCACAACTTCATCAAACATGGCTGGAGGCATCCTCATGAAGTTCTGGAGTGTCTTCGTTTCTGAGCTCCACCATCAGCTTGTTTTACAGTCCATACTCTGCTCTTCTCCCAATCCATCTTCGTACCCAGATGCTTCTTGGCCGCCTCTTTTTCTTCCTGTAGTAGAGTTCACAGAGCCTGTAGATGGCTTCGCACTGTTGCAGAAGGATGGTGGCTGCCAAAAGGACTGTGTTACGATCCACGATGGACATGACTGGATGCTGTGGAAGAGCAAGAGTCAGATGAAGGCTGCAGAGGTCTGCACAGCTGGGCTGCTGGTCTGAAAGTGAGATGCAGGTGAGTTGCTCCCCCTTTTTATAGGCAGTATAGGTGTCCCTTTGCATCCTCTAGGCGTCCTCTTGGCATCCTCTAGACATCCTTAATATCCGATATAGGTCCCCTCTGTGAACGTTTTTTCCATTTTAAATGCTTTGTTTTCATGCTGCATCCGCTAGGCATCCGTTCTGCATCCGTTCTGCGTCCATTCCGCTTCCTCCCTGTGTCCGAGTGGATGCGAGTTGCGCGGATGCAGAACGGATGCCTAGCGGATATAGCGGATGCGTAACGGATACAGAACGGATGCATAGCGGATGCATAGCGGATGCAGAACAGACGAATTGGATACATTTTCTGCCCAAAAGTTTTGAGCAGCTCAAAACTTTCTGAGCAGATGAAATGTCCATAAACGTATGCTGGACGGATAGAGAGGAAGCAAAACGGAGGCAGTGAGTACAGAACGGATACATCGCGTTAACCAATGGATGGCAAGCTTTTTTGTCTGTTTTACATCCTCTTTGCATCCGTTGGTGCAGTGTGACAGGTGCTTTAACCCACATCAATTTTGTAGCTTGATAGTACCGTTCCTAATTAGCCAAGCCAAATCCTTCTCTTATTCTAGCATCTTGCAAAAGTTTTAACTTTATTCTTGCCTTCTTCCCTTGCCATATATATTTCAACACAATTTTATTTAAATCTTCAAAATAATCTTTTCCAAACCTAATTGGAATTGTTTGAAACAAATATAAAATTCTGGGTAATATATTCATCTTGATTGTTGATATTCTCCCTATTAGTGACAGTTATAAATTTTCCAATTTTGTCAGATCTCGGGCTGTCTGCTGCTTAAGTTTAATATAATTATTCTCTTTCAGTGTACTGCATCTTGCTGTCAAATATATCCCCAAGTATTTGATATTATTTGTGACCTGGATTTTCAATAGGTCTGCTAATTCTTCCTTTTGTCTTGATAACATGTTCTTTGTCATAATCTTTGTCTTAACTTTGTTTATTTTCAAGCCAGCCACCTTTCCATATGTCTCTATCCTTTCTATCAATTTTGATGCTGTGTCTAGTGGATCTTCTAAGATGAAAACCAAGTCATCTGCGAATGCTTGCAATTTATATTCTTCCTTTTTAATTTTCATCCCTTTTATACCTTTTCTTCTCTAATATTTCTGTTTAACACTTCCAAGGTTAACACAAACAACAAGGGTGATAGTGGCCATCCTTGTCTTGTTCCTTTTATTATATCAATAGAGTCTGTCAATTCTACCTCTATCATTACCTTTGCTGTTTCGTTATGATATATAGCTTCTAGTGATTGAGTAAATTTTTTAGTAAAGCCCATCTGTTCCAGCACTAAAAACATGAATGCCAGTTCACGTTATCAAATTCCTTCTGTGCATCTAGAATTATCAGAGCCATTTGTTTTTCAGGGTGAGCCTTCTAGTATTCCAAAGTGTCCAAAATTACTCTCATATTGTCTTTAATTTGTCTCTTTGGCAGAAATCCATTTTGATCAGGATGGATAAAATTGGTTTAGTATTTTTTAAGTCTTTCTGCCAACATTGAAGCAAAAATTTTACAATCTGCATTGAGTAAAGCAATAGGTCTATAGTTCTTAATTTGTAATGAATTGGTCTCCTGTTTTGGAATAATTGTAATATAAACTTCTAACTAGGTTTTAGGTATCCTCTTCTTTAACATAACTTCATTCATAACTTCTAACAATGGAAGATTCAACGATTCTTGTAATGTTTTATAAAATTCTGCTGGAAATCCATCTCAACCTGCTACCTTTCCATTATTTTGCTTCTTGAGTGTTTCAGTTGGCTCCATCATCGTGATATTGCTTTCTTACATTGTTTCAATCTCTTTAGGTATCTGCGGTAGATTAGCATTCTGTAGATACTTTTTAACTCTTTCCTCATCAATATTCTCTTGTGTATATAATTTCTCATAATAGTCTTGTATGATTTCCTTCTTCTCTTTGCTACCATAACAAACTTGGCCTTGTTCATCTATTAATTGCAATATTTTCCTTGATTCTTTCTCCTTTCTCAATTTATATGCTAACCATCTACCTGGTTTATTTGCATCTTCAAAATAGTTCTGTTTAAAGCCCTGTCACACTGGCCGACGGATGGAAAACATTTGTAAAAAGGACACAGCGGACGAGAAAAATGTTCCATCCATTGTTATCTGCTCTTAAAAGGGGCAAAAATTTGCATAACCAGAGCAGACAACACGTAAATGAACAGACGGGGGGGAGGACGTAGGGCAGATGGAAAGCGGATGCTCCACGGAAGCCTAGCGGATGGAAGTGGATGGGAGTAGATGGCACATCCACAAGGCTTCTGGGGGAGTGCAGCAAAGCAGACGTGTAAAGGAAAGAGTGGATGCAGAGCGTACGCCGAGCGGATGAAGCAGATGCAGAGCGGATGCAGAGCGGATGAAGCGGATGCAGAGCAGAAGCCTAGCAGATGCCTAGCGGAAGCCTAGAGGATGCCTAGTGGATACCTAGCGTTCACTGGGCATGCGGAAGGATGCATTGCGTCAGCCCCGTGGATATAAAGGGAAGCAGCTCGCAAGCAGGTCACCATTCAGAGGAAAGACCTGCTGCCAGACACAGTTCCAGCCAGCCAGCCAGCCAGGCAGCCAGCCAACAACCCAACAACCATGGGGAAGAAGAGAAAGCCTCTGCCATCTGCTGCCAGCCCTGGCAAGAGGGACAGGGACACCCTCCCACCCCCTGGCCCCCACTCTGCTTCTGCTGGGGCTTCTGCAGCCCGGGCTTGCTCTTCTGGGGCTGGCGCTTCTGGTGATGCTGCTTCTGGAGGTGGTGCTTCTGCGGGTGCTTACTCTGCTGAAGCTGCTTCTGGTGGTGGTGCTTCTGCTGGTGATTACTCTGCTGGCACTGCTCCTGGTGCTGGGGCTTCTGCTGGTGCTTACTCTGCTGGCGCTGTTCCTGGTGCTTGTGCTTCTGCTGGTGCTTACTCTGCTGATGCTGCTTCTGGCGGTGGTGCTTCTGCTGGTGCTTACTCTGCTGGCTCTGCTCCTGGTGCTGGGGCTTCTGCTGGTGCTTATTCTGCTGGTGCTGCTCCTGGTGCTGGTGCTTCTGCTGGTGCTTACTCTGCTGGCGCTGCTCCTCGTCCTGCTGGTCCTGCTGGTGCTCCTGGTCCTGCTGGTGCTCCTGGTCCTGCTGGTCCTGCTGGTGCTCCTGGTCCTGCTCCTAGTGCTGCTGGTGCTGCTGGTGCTGGTGCTGCTGCTGCTGGTCCTGCTGGTCCTGCTTTTCCTGTTACTGTTGCTGCTGCTGCTGGTGGTGGTGGTGTGGAGGAGCAGCCCCTACAACCTCGAAGCCCTACTGATGAGGGCCCATATGGCACTGCTAAAAGGAGGAAGAGCCAGACGTGAGAATGGGAGAGGAGGCAATACAACATAGAAGAGGAACATGAGGAGGAGGTGCTGGAGTGGCTGAGAGAGAATGAGTATCTATGGTGGAAGGGACACAGGCTCTACAGAGACACCAAAAGGAAGCAGGCTGCTTGGAGAGAGAAGGCAGAGAGCCTGGGCTACACTTCGGAGGTGCTCCTCGGCTGGTGGAAGCACATGCACACGTGGTACGGGAAGCTGCACCTCAAGAAATCTGGCCAGGCCGCGGTCAAGCTGACGGACAGAGAGACCTACGTTATGGCCAAGTGCAGCTTCTTGGAGGATGAGATCCACCACCGAGGAGCAGCCCCTCTCACAAGCCTCTCTCTCAGGCAGCCTGCTGTGAGCCAGTCCTCTTCTGGCAGAGAGTCAGCTCCTGTCTCCAGGGAGGTATCTGTGGAGCGTGCCACGACGGAGACCCCCCCGACAGATGTACTGCCTGTGGCGGAGCACATGGAGGACCCCCTGACACAGTGGGAGAAAGAAGATGGCCCTTCCGCCACAGCCCAACCCGCATCCATCCCCAGCTCCACCTCAACTGAAAGGCAGAGAGGCAAGCTGGAGGGACAGAGCCACACTGTCCTGCTGGAGATAAGAGACACCATCATGAGCAGCGTAGATCTCCTCTCTCAGCTGGTACACACCAAAGCCCCATCCTCCAACCGCAAGCCCTTCCTCACCTATGTCAACCAGACCCTCATGAACATGGCGGAGCCCCAGTACCAGGTGGTGAAGGACAGAATCACCAATCTTCTTCACAACCCTCCAGACCAAGATGAACCTGCTCCCACCCAGTCCAGGTCTGCTCCTCCACTCCAGGTGATGTCACTGCCCTTCCAAGGCTTTCCACAGGCCCTCTCCTACAAGGCTACCAGGAGGTTCAGCAGCACAGGCAGCAGCCCTTCCCAGTCCAGGCACAGGTACATCGGATGCCACCGGTGCCACTGATGCCACCGATGCCACCCACGCCACCGATGCCACCCACGCCACAGATGCCACCAACGCCAGTCCTCACCCAGCTGCAGACCAGAAAGCCCGACTACACTGCTCCTTCCTCCACCCCACAGCCAAGCCCGGCCTCAGTATATCTGACATCGGTATTGGGGCTGACACCCCATGTCATTGAGGAAGGGGCTCTCAACATCACGGGGCAGAGCCAGCTGTCTGAGAGCTTCCTCAACACACCATCCCCTGTTGTCCTCTCGGGGCCAGGCACCCCAATGGCGCCTGAGACCAGCACTCCAGCAGCAGCCACCTCCACAGCACCTGGACCCTTCACCCCTGAGACTGGGCACACCTCCGAGTGACAAAGAAGAGTACCAGAGACTGGGTGGCTACCTGTTGACTTTATTTTTTCTTTGGACACTTGACTTGGGTCATTTTTCTTTTACAGCCTGTTGTTAATAAAGATTATCTTTGCTTCACACACTTGCTTTATTTATTTTAGTCAATAAAGTCTTGGTGGAAACTTTTAGAAATGGTTTAAGCCTTTGCATGCTTGCGGGATGGGTTAAGATAGCTGTGGGACGGGCAGGGATACCTTTGGTATGGGTAATAGCTGTGGGATAGATAAACCTCCAGTGCAAGCATAGTGGGAATCTATGGTCCACCCTCCCAGGTGCCACCCTTATGGCCCTTTATTATCAATAACAATGTAAGCATTGATCCACACATTTGAACATAAACAGAACTCTTTATTAAATGCCCTGTTCATTGTAGGCCCACCCAACATACATGGCCCAATCTCATCAGTGTGATGAGACAGGCTGATGGAAGCATCCATTAATCATCTATCATCCTGTCTTGCCACTCCATTGCTCCAGCTGGGCATTTGCACCAGTGTCTCAGGAGGTTGCGCTGCTTCTTCCCTTCACGTGAAGCTCTGTTGGGGCCTTGCACATCCTCAGTGTCTATCAGGTTTCGCCCTTGCCTCCATTCCATGTCCCCATTGCCTTGTTGAAGGTCCACGAGCCTGTTCTGCAAGACTGGGTAGCGGGTGTGCATGAGATTGTGCAGGATGCAGCAAGCTTCCACGACTCTCCTCATGGTCTGTGGGTGATGCTTCATGGTGGTGAGAAGTACCTGGAACCTGTTGGCCAGGATGCCAAAGGCATTCTCCACCACCCGCCTTGCCCTGGACAGCCTATAGTTGAAGATCCTCTCTTCACGGGTGAGGAGTCTAGAAGTGTAGGGCTTCATGAGGTAGGTTGTGAGGGAGAAGGCGTTATCCCCCACAAAGAAGTAGGGCACCTTTTGTGTGTCATTGGGCTGGGGGTCTGGATCTGGGAAGCCCATGATGAGGTTGCGTTCCAGCCCCTCCTTGAGGTGACTGGCATTGTATACGTGGGCATCTGAAGATGACCCGTTGCCTGAAGCATCGATTTACTTGTTGTACATGAACTTTTTGTCAGCATCAACCATGGCGAAGAGGATGATGCTGAAGAAGCCCTTGTAGTTTTGATAAGTGGACCCTGAGTTGGCTGGAGCTTTGCAGGCCACATGCTTCCCATCTATGGCTCCAACGGTGTGGGGGAAGTTCCACCTCTGATACCACTGCTCTGCAACTTTCTTCCAGCCTTCTTCAGTGGAGGGGCACTGGAGGAGCTCCTCCAGGTATTCTTCGATGATGGCCTGCACCACCTCTCTGACCACAATGCTGATGGTGTTGTGTGGCACCCTCCAGCCGTACTGCATGCTCCTGTAGGTGGTCCCTGAGGCTAGGTGGTGCAGAGTCAGTGCCACCTTGAGCCCAGGGTCCAGGCTGGGCCGGAAGTTGGTGCTCTGCTTGGTCAACCTGGGTGTCAGCCGCTGCACAAGTTCGTCAAACATGGCTGGAGGCATCCTCATGAAGTTCTGGAATGCACGAGTGTCTTCGTTCCTCAGCTCCACCATCAGCTTGTTGTACAGTCGGTACTCTGCTCTTCTCCTGATCCATCTTCGGACCCAGACACTTCTTGGCTGCCTCCTTTTCTTCCCGTAGAACAGTTGAAAGAACCTGTAGATGGTTTCACACTGTTGCAGAATGATGGTGGCTACCAAAAGGAGTGTGTTACGATCCATGGTGGACAGCAATGGATGCTGTGGAAGAGCAAGAGCCAGATGAAGGCTGCAGATGTCTGCACAGCAGGGCTGCTGGACTGAATGTGAGATCCAGGTGAGTTGCTCCCCCTTTTTATAGGCAATATAGGTTTTCCACTATGTGTCCTTTTGCATCCTCTAGGCATCCTCTAAACATCCTTAATATCCGAGAAAGGTCCCCTCTGCGAACGTTTTTTCCATTTTAAATGCTTTGTATGCGAGCTGCATCTGCTTTCATCCTTTCTCCATCCATGCTACTAACGCTGCGCATCCGTTCCGCATCCGTTTTGCTTCCTCCCTGTGTCTGCTTTCCGTTGGAGCGGATTTGAGTTGTGTGGATGCGCAGCGGATGCCTAGCGGACGTAGCAGACACGTAACGGATGATGACGGATGCAGAACGGATGTTCCCCATATGCGTAGCGGATGCAGAATGGATGCGTTTGATACATTTTCCGGTCAAAAAGTTTTGAGCAGCTCTAAACTTTTTGAGCAGATGGAACCTCAGTTGACGGATGCTGGGCGGATAGAGAGGATGAAAAACGGACGAAGTGAGTACAGAACAGATGAATCACGTTAACCAATGGATGGCAAGTGTTTCTCTCCAATTTACATCCTCTTTCCATCCTTTGGTGCAGTGTGACATGGGCTTTAGCACCTCTATTTGCAAGCTCTTCTTTTTCTGTTAGACCCATTTTATGTTTGGTTATATCCATTTTTAACTTGATATCCTTTTTCTGTGGCATTTTCTGTAACTCTTTTTCAAGTCCTTTGTACTCATCCTCTAATCCCTTAGAGGCTAATCTTTTCATAGTATTTCTTTTCCTTGTATAGTCTATTATCAAGCCTCTGGCATATGCCTTCATTGTATCCCATACGTTCTGCATTGATGTATCTTCTTTTTTATTTTCTCTAAAGAAAAAGGCCAGTTCTTTCTCCATCCACTGTGTAAAGTCTTTTTCCTTTAGAACAGTATTATTTAACATCCATCTTGATCTTCTTCTTTTTCCTTTCCATTTAATTATCATTGGATTGTGATCTGCCCAAGTACTTGTTTCAATGTTTACTTCTTGAATATTGGTTAACAATTCCGCTGACATCTATATCATATCTATTCTGGACCATGATAAATGTCTATTTGAATAGAAAGTGTTTTGTTTGGTTTTGGCATTTCTTTCTCTCCATGTATCTTTTAAATTTATTTCGTCCACCATTTTAAAAAAGGATTTAGAGAGGATCTTTCTGCTTTGCAGAAAGGAGTGTTTTTGTATTATTATCTATTATTTCCACCATTAGTATTCTTCCATCATCATGAGAATTTATCAATTTCGTTGGGATCATATCTTTAATATATAGGACCAATCCTCTTTTCTTGCATTGTGTCAAAGAAGTAAATATTTTCCCTAAATTTGGCTGTCTCAGCAATTGTTCCTGTTGCTTTTTAATGTGTACTTCTTGGAGAGAAATTATATCAAATTTTATTTTTTCTAATTTATGAAAAAATTTCCTTCTTTTAACAGCTGAATTAAGTCCATTTATGCTGATTGTAATTAATGTTTTTTCTTCCATGGTTAAATTTTGTAGTTAGGTTTAACAGCTCTCATAGATCTTGGTTCACGTTGTTCTTTAAGTCTCCTCCTTTCCGTCTACTGCACCTTCTTCTTTTCCAGTCGTCATTTGGTAGTCCTCTTGGAATTCAATTAGTGAAATTTCTTTTTCTGCCTCCTTCTCCTGTTTAAAAAATTATGCATAAAATAATTCAGCTTTCTCAATTGAGTCAATTCTATGTCCCTGTTCTTGCCATGTGAACATTAAACCTTCTGGAATCAGCCATCTCTAATTCACCTCTTTTTTAAGTAGAATTTTAGTCAGGAATCAGTATTCTCTTCTCTTCTCATCTCTCTCACTCTTCTGGGCACTTGTTTCAAGACCACAATCTCCTTGTCTTTATATTTCAGTGTTTTCTCTCTTGCCACTTGTAATATTTGTGTTTTAATGGCTTTCTTTGTAAATCTGATGTGAACTTCTCTTGGTAAACTATTTCTCATCATATTAAAGACTCAATAAACCTTGTCTATTCCATCCATCATCTTCTCTTGAGTTCTTTCCAAAGCTTCAGCCAGTATATCTATCATTATCTCCACTAGGTTTTGTCCTTTTTCTTCCTCTATGTTTTGAAATCTGAGATAAAATTCTGATCTGTCCATCTCCCATCTTAGCATACCACTTTTATCTTGTTCAATCACAGTTAATCTGTTATCAATGTCTCCAATCTTCTTATCTCTTTGTTTACCTTCTTCAATTTCTTGGAGCATCTCATCATACTTCATCATCATTTGTTGGATGTTCTCTACTTTTTTATTGGTTTTCCCTGTTCTTTGTTCAGTGTTCTCTGTTCTTTTTTCAATGTTCTCTGCTCTTTGTTCAATGTTCTCTATTCTCTTTTCAATATTCAGAAGTGTTTCATCACTGGAGTTTTTTGAGAAGGGAATGGACTGTCACTTGAATGGAATACAGGGTCTCCTTCTTGAACAGGGATTTGGACTAGAAGATCTCCAAGGTACCTTCCAACTCTGTTATTCTGTTAAAATTAATTACTGTAGGGATAAACTGGGCCTCTGGTTTTCAGGACAAAGACTTGATTCTGTCCTCAATCAACAACTGCTCAGTTTCCAGACAATGAAGCAAAGGGCAACCCTTGTAAACAAGAATTGGTATACTGGTTAAGAATATACAAGGACTTCACTGACTGAAGGTATAAAAGCATTGAAATGCCCTATTTTGAATATATTTTAAATATATCCTATTCTCATTCAAACCTTCAGTTTCCTCCTCCAATTTTCCATTTTCTCCTTTCCAATCCAATTTATTCTTCTTCCTTTAACAATATATCCCATTTTTTCTCTTGTTTAAGGACAATAGTGTTTAAATTACACTTCATTGATACACTTTTTATTTAGTCTTCTTGCTTCATTCATTTATTATTTCCAGGAACCTTTCATTACTTTTTTGATCTTCTGTTTATATAAATTGATAAATTGTTGTCTTGTGTGTGGAATATTTTATTTTTATAGCTTCTTGGACTATGATAAAAATATCCATCTATTTAGAATGGTAAACAATGTACTGTGGAAGATGTCTATTAATAATTTAAAACTCTCCTCCCAAGATTCCTATGGTTAATATAGGCTGCTACCAATCAGGATGAATCTCCTGATTGATCCCTGTTGTCCAACGAAGGAGTCTGTAGGTCTTCTACTCACAACTTCTTCTTTCAACTCAATTCTAAGAATGTAGAATGATTAATTCAAGTGTGGGGATTATTCTTAGCTTTTAACATATGCACATTGAAGACAAGATGGTTGGCAGATATGGTTTCAGCCTCCCTCTTGATGTTTGTGGCAAACCTTTCCCTCCCTCCCTCCCTTTCTGTTTTATATGAGGTAGTGGGAAAAGCCAGCCTCTTTAGGAACATTGAATATTGGCTTACACTTCAAAGACAATATTCTATAACATCCTGAATCTAAACAGCAATCAGAAATTGTCTTAGAAATCATCTTGCTCATTTCCTTAGGAAATGATACAATCCAATCCAATTTATATTTGTTTTCCATTGGGGTTTGAAGCAAAAGAGTGGGAGGGAGGGACAGAGACAGAAAGAGTCAGACAGAAAGTGCAGTGTGAACAGTGCATGCAATGTGACTGAAAAGCTTGGGAACAGGTAAGTGGGAAGAGCCTCAAACAAATTCCTTGGCTAAATATTACTTGGTTGCTGTTAAGGATTTCATGGCAAATTTGGCTGCTAGTGGGGCATCAAAACTAGGCATGGATATGCACATTGTCCTTAAAGAAGCTGCATTTTCCCTGAATTCACATGGTAGATGTACAGTTCCAGGAAAATGTTTTGTTTTTTTTAAAGTTAGGAAAACATTGACATAGATGAAATAGAGAAGACATGGGGATGCTAATTGTACCTCCATAGCTCAAATGCACATTTTGTGGGGATTATGAAAGCCCAGGGAAATACACAGCTTGCTTATGAGGCATTGATAGATAAGCATGCAAGCCCATGCCTCTCCAGTGTACACATTCCTAGATGATATGTTCAAAGAACTGTAATCTGAAAGCATCAGATTAATATCATTTGATATACTTCAGCTTCTCCTATTGATATTTGATATATTTCGATCTGTACCTTTCTTGTAGCATTATTCTTTTCTGGGGAATGAATGAATAATCCTTGCACAGTTCTCTGTGAAATTTGACAGTGCACATTTCATCATAATGATCTAACTTTCTAGTAAAACTTTAGTTGTACAAAAAAACAATCAAGCAAACTAACCAACCAACCAAAACCTTATAGGTTTTGTATTAGCAAAGTCATGTCTCATCCCCAATGCCTGCAGGGAGCTGTCATTATAACATTGGAGTTTAAGCCTAAGATAATTTCTGATTTATTGTCTAAATTCAGAACATCATAGAAGATTGTCCTTGATGTGGAAACCAATATTTATTCCTAAAGATGCTGTTTTCACTTTCCCCCCATATTGTATAAAACTGAGAAGAAATGCTGTGAAGGAAAAGGCAATGGGTATGATTTAACCAGAGCCTGTATACAGTGCAC
Source organism: Laticauda colubrina (assembly GCA_015471245.1). Taxonomy (NCBI): domain Eukaryota; kingdom Metazoa; phylum Chordata; class Lepidosauria; order Squamata; family Elapidae; genus Laticauda; species Laticauda colubrina. The sequence goes on from BLBF01000052.1 coordinate 21,239,275, forward strand.
ACATCTCTGAATAGAGTTTTTAAATGCTATATTTCTGCCTGACACATAGCTGTTAAAAGCACTATAAACCTATCAAGATGATGTAACTATTGGAGGGTGGAGCGGGCGTCGTGATGACACGGCATGCGATCTTGGAGGTCTGAGATCGCTGCCGATATCTTTGCTCCTGGACAGTCCAACCGGATCTAAACCATCCCAAAGAGATGGCGAATGTTAAGAGTGCATTCCTGACGATCCCAGGGATATCGCAAAGTCCCTGGTAGATCCAGGAGAAGCTCTTTTTGCCAGCAGCAAAGAGGCAGCCATTAAAGCTGCTGAAGTTGGGACAGCTCTGAAACAGAAGAGAAGAGAAGGAGAGACTGTGCCGGTTTGGTGAGAACATTTTTTATATTTTAAGATTTGAAAGGACACCCAAAAGGAAAGAAAGAATCTGTTAAAGTTTTGACAGAAGTAATTAAGCGGCGATTTTAAACAAGAATGTCAAAGTAATACTTTTTTTTTTTGATTGCTGGATTTTTTATACACGATTTTATATTTTGAAACTGGACTGATTTCTTTTTTTCTTGTTATTTATTCTTTTCTCCTTTTTGATTTTATAATATCTTAAGCCAGAGATTCCCTTATAGTTATTTTTTAAATACCTTTTTTCTTTTTTAATTAATTACTACTATATTTTGCTTGGAAAAGGAGAGGGGGAAAGTGAAAGCAAAAGAAACTTTGTAACACTGCCAACTAGAGGTTTGGAAGTATCCTGTTTTTTTACCAGACAAAGCTGAGAAAGAACTGAGACTTTGTTTCAAGGACATTGCCTGGTTGATAGAGGGAAGAGCATTGGAGAGTATTATTGCAGGTGCTCTTCTGAGTTTCTATTAGTAGCTGGAGTCTGTTGTTGAAACTTAGGAAAGGAAAAGGTGATAAGCCCTTGGAGAAGAGAGCTACAATAACAGCCTTGGATAATTAAACAAAGTGCAGTGTGCTTTTTTTCATTTTTTCTAAGCTGTGCTACCCCCCGCCCCTCATCAGTTTATTTCTTTTTTGTTTCTTTTTGGAAATAGCAATTTGGCTTTTTGGCTTTCTGGAACTTGTCTACCTTTCATATTGGTTACTTTAAGGTTTCTTTTTATGTAGTTTTTTATATTTGAGATCTTTTAATTGGATTAAGTTGTTGAAGAACCTGAAGAATCTTTTTCTTTTCCTTTCTTTTTAGTTTTTTTTCTCACCTCTTTGCCTTTCTTGGGACTTTACAATTTTTTCTTTTTTTCATGCCTATTTATGGTGTACTTATGCCCTTTTTCTTTACTTTAGAATTTTTATTGTTATCGAATTAATCAATTGGATTAAGGTATACAAAAGCCTGAAGAATTTTTTTTCTTTTTAATTATTATTACCAATTGGTTTTTTCTTTTTTTCCACTATTTTTACTTGGAATTGTAACTGGTTATTTCACAACTGGATTAAGGTCCAGAAGAATTTGAAAAATCTTGAATTTCTCAAAATGAGTAGGAAGCTAACAACTCCTGGTTCTTCAACTTCTGCTTCCTCCTCTTCACCATCTGGAGAACAATACTCAATACAGACAATGTTAAAGCAAGAAAAAGAACAAGAAAAAGTGACCCTGCAGATGATTATGCAAGGAATTCAAAATATTCAAACAAGATGAGAGAATATTGAAAAGAGAATAGAGAACATTGAACAAAGAGCAGAGAACATTGAAAAAAGAACAGAGAACACTGAACAAAGAACAGGGAAAACCAATAAAAAAGTAGAGAACATCCAACAAATGATGATGAAGTATGATGAGATGCTCCAAGAAATTGAAGAAGGTAAACAAAGAGATAAGAAGATTGGAGACATTGATAACAGATTAACTGTGGTTGAACAAGATAAAAGTGGTATGCTAAGATGGGAGATGGACAGATCAGAATTTTATCTCAGATTTCAAAACATAGAGGAAGAAAAAGGACAAAACCTAGTGGAGATAATGATAGATATACTGGCTGAAGCTTTGGAAAGAACTCAAGAGAAGATGATGGATGGAATAGACAAGGTTTATTGAGTCTTTAATATGATGAGAAATAGTTTACCAAGAGAAGTTCACATCAGATTTACAAAGAAAGCCATTAAAACACAAATATTACAAGTGGCAAGAGAGAAAACACTGAAATATAAAGACAAGGAGATTGTGGTCTTGAAACAAGTGCCCAGAAGAGTGAGAGAGATGAGAAGAGAAGAGAATACTGATTCCTGACTAAAATTCTACTTAAAAAAGAGGTGAATTAGAGATGGCTGATTCCAGAAGGTTTAATGTTCACATGGCAAGAACAGGGACATAGAATTGACTCAATTGAGAAAGCTGAATTATTTTATGCATAATTTTTTAAACAGGAGAAGGAGGCAGAAAAAGAAATTTCACTAATTGAATTCCAAGAGGACTACCAAATGACGACTGGAAAAGAAGAAGGTGCAGTAGACGGAAAGGAGGAGACTTAAAGAACAACGTGAACCAAGATCTATGAGAGCTGTTAAACCTAACTACAAAATTTAACCATGGAAGAAAAAACATTAATTACAATCAGCATAAATGGACTTAATTCAGCTGTTAAAAGAAGGAAATTTTTTCATAAATTAGAAAAAATAAAATTTGATATAATTTCTCTCCAAGAAGTACACATTAAAAAGCAACAGGAACAATTGCTGAGACAGCCAAATTTAGGGAAAATATTTACTTCTTTGACACAATGCAAGAAAAGAGGATTGGTCCTATATATTAAAGATATGATCCCAACGAAATTGATAAATTCTCATGATGATGGAAGAATACTAATGGTGGAAATAATAGATAATAATACAAAAACACTCCTTTCTGCAAAGCAGAAAGATCCTCTCTAAATCCTTTTTTAAAATGGTGGATGAAATAAATTTAAAAGATACATGGAGAGAAAGAAATGCCAAAACCAAACAAAACACTTTCTATTCAAATAGACATTTATCATGGTCCAGAATAGATATGATATAGATGTCAGTGGAATTGTTAACCAATATTCAAGAAGTAAACATTGAAACAAGTACTTGGGCAGATCACAATCCAATGATAATTAAATGGAAAGGAAAAAGAAGAAGATCAAGATGGATGTTAAATAATACTGTTCCAAAGGAAAAAGACTTTACACAGTGGATGGAGAAAGAACTGGCCTTTTTCTTTAGAGAAAATAAAAAAGAAGATACATCAATGCAGAACATATGGGATACAATGAAGGCATATGCCAGAGGCTTGATAATAGACTATACAAGGAAAAGAAATACTATGAAAAGATTAGCCTCTAAGGGATTAGAGGATGAGTATAAAGGACTTGAAAAAGAGTTACAGAAAATGCCACAGAAAAAGGATATCAAGTTAAAAATGGATATAACCAAACATAAAATGGGTCTAACAGAAAAAGAAGAGCTTGCAAATAGAGGTGCTAAAGCCCATGTCACACTGCACCAAAGGATGGAAAGTGGATGTAAATTGGAGAGAAACACTTGCCATCCATTGGTTAACGTGATTCATCTGTTCTGTACTCACTTCATCCGTTTTTCATCCTCTCTATCCCCCCAGCATCCGTCGACTGAGGTTCCATCTGCTCAAAAAGTTTAGAGCTGCTCAAAACTTTTTGACCGGAAAATGTATCAAACGCGTCCAGTCAGTGAAATCCTTGTATATTCTTAACCAGTATACCAATTCTTGTTTACAAGGGTTGCCCTTTGCTTCATTGTCTGGAAACTGAGCAGTTGTTGATTGAGGACAGAATCAAGTCTTTGTCCTGAAAACCAGAGGCCCAGTTTATCCATACAGTAATTAATTTTAACAGAATAACAGAGTTGGAAGGTACCTTGGAGATCTTCTAGTCCAAATCCCTGTTCAAGCAGGAGACCCTGTATTCCATTCAAGTGACAGTCCATTCCCTTCTCAAAAAACTCCATTGATGAAACACTTTTGAAGGCAAGCTGTTGCATGGGTTAATTGTTCTTATTGTTTGGAAATTTCTCCTCAGTTCTAGGTTGCTTCTCTCCTTGATTAGTTTCCATCCATTGTTTCTTTCATTGCCTTCTGGTACTTTGGAAAATAGGTTGACCTTTCTTCTTGGTGGCATTCCCTCAAATTTTAGAACAATGCTGTCATGTCACCCCAGTCCTTCTTTTCACTAGACTAGACATACCCAATTCCTACAACTATTCTTTATATATTTTCACCTCCAGACCCCTAATCATCTTTGTGGCTCTTTTCTGCACTCTTCCAGAATCTCAGCATCTTCTTTATAATATGATGACCAAAACAGGGTGCAGTATTCTAAGTGTGGTCTTATTAAGGCTTTATAAAGTGATACTAATATTCACATATCTTCACTTTATTCTTCTGTTAATGCAGTTTAGGATTGCACTGGTTTTTTTGGCTGCCGCTGCATACTACTAGCTCATATTTAAGTGACTGTCCATTAGAACTCCAAAATCCCTCTCATAGTTACTGCTATTGAGAAATGTTTCATCTAATATGTACCTGTAAAATTTGTTTTTCTTGCCCAACAGTAAAACCTTTCTTTTCTCTATATTACACTTCATTTTGTTAGATTTGTTTTTGGATTTTTCTTCTATAATGCACAATCATGCAAACTTATGTCATCATTTTTAACTGGGGAGCAATGATGAAAAATTAAATGTATGTTTTGAAAGATAATTCATTTTTCAAGAATTGCTCCAAAAGTAAAACAAAAAACTAGGTTTACCCACATCACACCACATCACAGACTAAATTTCTCCTTCTGCCCTTTTCTCAATGGATATTTGTCTTTGCAAATCATGGGTTTTATCACCAGAATTGGCATTAATTTAGCTTTCAGGGAAGCACGTCTCAGAATCAGCAAACTTCATCTTCCTATGTATATTATGGGGAACAAAGCACTGTGACTGAAAAGGATCATCTAAAAGATTTTGAAGTCCTTAATAGAAGTTTTTTGACATGAATTAGTGCAATATAGCATTGTTCCTCTTCCCACAGTTTGAGGTACATATCACTGAATTCTAGAAACCAAATGGCAAAATAGGACCTTCAAAGAATCGGCTTTGATACAGCTGTATTATCTCTTCTAATTAGTTTCCCAAATGAGAAGCACAACTGCTAGACCCTGTACAGTGAAAGTGCAAGAAATAGATTTTTTCCCCATGCTAAAACATTTGTTTAAGAAAAATTAGAACTGTAAGAAATAGAGATAAAAGCCTCACCCGCGACATATTATTAGAGGTTTGTTCATCGAAAGGCAAAGCTATTTGATTTGGTCCATTAAGCAGAGCAATCGAAATTGCTCTTATGCTGCTTGTAAGGAAATGCATTTCATCAGATTCTTTCTTCTTGGTGTGTCAAAAGAAAAAGAAGGGAGGAGAGGAATTAATGAGCAAAACATTGATGCTGTCATGTAACAGAAGGCCATTTGTTTTCTCTCTGCTGAATCAATCTCTGAATAAGTATCAATTCCATATTTAAACCCTGCAGAGTTGTGTGGCTCAAGGAGACTTTGCTTAAGGCCCAGTCCCACTGGCCGACGGATGCAAAACGTATGCATAAAGGACACAGCAGACGAGCAAAATTTTGGGGGTGGCTTCATCTGTAGTCATCCGCTCCAAAAAGTGGCAAAACTTTGCATAAACAGAACGGAAAAGAACAGAAAAGAACAGACATGGGTAGTATGTAGCGGGGATGTTAAACGGATATTCATAGGAAGCCTAGCGAATGAAAGCAGATGGAAGCAGATGATACCTCCGAAGGGGTCCGGGGGACAATTTTGAAGCAGATGCATAGCGGAAGGGGCGGATGCATAGCGGATGAAGCGGATGCATCACGGATGCCTATAGAAAACAAAGGGGATGCGCGCGGATGTATATTGGATGCAAAGCATTCACTGTGCATGCGGGGAGTATGAATTAAGTCAGCTCCGTAGATATAAAAGGATGCAGCACACAAGCAGTCAGCATACTGGGGAAAGATGTGCTGCCAGATACATCTTGCAGGAACACCATGGTTCGTCAGTCAGGCAAGAAGAGGAAGCCCATGCCTACTCGTTTAAGCCCTGGCAAGGTGAAGAAGGGCAGAACCAGCATCCCACCCCCTGGCACTGACTCTGAAGCTGCTGCTGCTGCTGTGGTGGACCAGCCCCAAGGCCCTCAATCCACTGAAAGCCGTGGTGCTGAAGACCCTGCTGCTCAAGCCCCTGAAGGCCCTGAACAATCTCCAGAAGGCCCTGATGCTGAAGCCCCTGAAGGCCCTGCTGAAGGCCCTGCCAGAGGGAAGAAGAGGCAAGGGAAGGAGAAGGGAAAGAGGAAACAGTACACTGTTTCTGAGGAGCATGAGGATGAGGTGCTGGAATGGCTGAGGGAGAACAAGTACCTCTAGAGAAAGGGCCACAGATTGTATCAGGACACCAAGAAGAAGCAGGCAGCTTGGAGAGACAAGGCAGAGAGCCTGGGGTACACTGCAGAGTACTCCTTGGATGGTGGAAGCACATGCACACCTGGTATGGCAAGCTACGCCTCAAGAAATCTGGTTAGGCCGCTATCAAGTTCACTGACTGGGAGATGTACATCATGGCCAAGTGCAGTTTTCTGGAGGGTGAGATCCACCACAGAGGAGCAGCCCCTCAGAGACCCTCTCCCTCAGACAGCCCACAGACAGCCAGTCCTCTTCCAGCCAGGAGCCAGCTACCCTGTCCAGGCAGGTGTCTTCAGAGGGCCCCACGGCAGAGACACCCCCCCCAGACAGCTGCACTCCCCATGCCGGTGGACTTCGAGTATCCCGTGGTGGATGATGCCCTGCTGTCACAAATGGAGGAAGAAGAAGCAGCCACCAGAGGCCAACCCACCCCCACCAGCTCCAGAGGATACAGGCAGAGAGGAAGACTGGAGGGCCAGGACCACAGTGTGCTGTTGGAGATCAGGACACAATGAAGACCAGCACAGAACTTCTCTCTCAGCTGGTCCACTTGGACAGAGCATCCTCAGGCCAGAACACCTTCATCACCTACATGAGCCAGACTTTGAGGTACCTGCACGAGGCTCAGTACCAGGTGATGAAGCAGAAGATCACAGCACTTCTGCACAATCCTCAAGGCCCAGTTGAACCTGCTCTGACTCAGTCCAGGTATGCTCCTCCACCCCAGGTGATGTCACAGCCCTTCCACGGCTTTCAACAGCCCCTCACCTACCAAGGCTACGATTACCAGGACTTCCCACAGCAAAAACAGACCTTCCCAGTCCAGGCCCAGGTTCATTGCATGCCACAGATGCCACTCCTCACCCAGCTACAGACCAGACAGCCCCACGACACTCCTCCTCCCTCCACCCCACAGCCAAGCCCGTCAATGGACAATCTGTCATCAGTATTGGGCCTGACATCTCAAGTCCTTGATGAAGGGCCTCTCAACCTCACGGGACTGAGTCAGCTCTCGGATAGCTTCCTGAATACACTACCACCTGTTGTACCCTCGGGGCCAAGCACCCCAATGGTGCCTCAGACCAGCACTCAAGCCACAGCTACCTCCAAAGTCCCTGCCCGCTGAACAGCTGAGACCATGGACATGACTCAGAGTGACTGAGAATAGTGTCAAAGACTGAGTTGTTTACTTGTTAAGTTTATCTTTGCTTAAGACACTTTACTTGGTTCATTTTGCTTATTTAATAAAGTCAAAAAGTTTACCTGAGAAAGTTAATAAAGGTTATCTTTGCTTAACACACTTAATACAGTTTACTTGGTTCATTTTGCTTATTTAATAAAGTCATAAAGTTAAGAAAATTAATAACAGGTTATCTTTGCTTAAGACATTTGGTTCATATTTTTTCCTTAATAAAGTGTTGGAAAAACTTTGAAAAAATGGTTGAGCCTTTGCATTCTTGTGGGATAGATAAGGATATTTGTGGGATAGATAAACCTCCAGTGCAAGCATAGTGGGACTGTATGGTCCCCCATCCCAGCTGCCACACATATGGACCTTTATTTTCAATAACAATTTATTCATTGATCAACACATTTTAAAATAAACAAAGGTCTTTATGAATGTCCTATTCATTGTAGGACCACTCAACATACATAGCACAATCTCATCAGTGTTATGCGACAGCCTCAAGGAAGCATCCATTAATCATCTATCATCCTGTCTTGCCACTCCACTGCTCCAGCTGGGCAGTTACACCAGTGTCTCAGTAGGTTGCGCTGCTTCTTACCTTCACGTGAAGCTCTGTTGGGGCCTTGCACATCCACAGTGTCTATCAGGTTTCGCCCTTGCCTCCATTCACCAGACTCCATGTCCCCATTGCCTTGTTGGTGGTCCACAAGCCTGTTCTGCAACACTAGGTAGCAGGTGCGCATGAGAATGTGCAGGATGCAGCAAGCTTCCATGATCATCCTCACAGTCTCTGGGTGATGCTGCATGGTGGTGAGAAGTACCTGGAACCTGTTGGCCAGGATGCCAAAGGCGTTCTCCACCACCCGCCTTGCCCTGGACAGCCTGTAGTTGAAGATCCTCTCTTCACGGGTGAGGAGTCTAGAAGTGTAGTGCTTCATGAGGTAGGTTGTGAGGGAGAAGGCATCATCCCCCACGATGAAGTAGGGCACATCTTGTGTGTCATTGGGCAGGGGTCTGGATCTGGGAAGCCCATGATGAGATTGCATTCCAGCCCCTCCTTGAGGTGACTGGCGTTGTATAACTGGGCATCTGAAGATGACCTGTTGCCTGAAGCATCGATGTACATGAACTTGTAGTCAGCATCGACGATGGCAAAGAGGATGATGCTGAAGAAGCCCTTGTAGTTGTACTAAGTGGACCCTCAGTTGGCTGGAGCTTTGCAGGCCACGTGTTTCCCATCTATGACTCCAACAGTGTGGGGAAAGTTCCACCTCTGATACCACTCTTCTGCAAGTTTTCTCCAGCCTTGTTCTGTGCTGGGGCACTTGAGGTGCTCCCCCACGTTTTCTTCAATGATGGCCTGCACCACTTCTCTGACCACTTTGCTGATGGTGTTGTGTGGCATCCTCCATGCATACTGCATGCTTCTGTATGTGTTTCCAAAGGCCAGGTGCCGCAGAGTCAATGCCACCTTCAGTCCAGGGTCCAGGTTGGGATGGAAATTGGTGCTCGCCTTGGTCAACCTGGATCTCAAATGCTGTACAAGTTCGTCAAACATGGCTGGTGGCATCCTCATGAAGTTCTGGAATGCATGAGGGTCTTCATTCCTCAGCTCCACCATCAACTGGTCATACAGTCCAAACTCCATTCTTCTCACGATCCATCCTCGGACCCCCACAGGCCTTGGACGTCTGAATAGGTTTTGATTCTGGTGATGAATGAGCACAGCTATCATATGGACTGTGTCATCATCCATGCTGGAGAACAATTGATGATGTTGAAGACCAAGACCAAGGGTGAAGAGGTCTGTACACCATGGCTGCTAGACTCATACTGAGATCCAGATGATTTTCTCCCCCTTTTTATGGGAAATATCAGTTTTCCGCTGGGTGTCCTTCTACATACTCTGGACATACTCCAGACATCCTAAATATATGAGATACAACCCAGATACAAACATTTTGCCCATTTTGAATCCTTTATATACGAGATGCATACGCTTACATCCTTTCTATTTCCATGATACTAACACCGTGTAGACGTTCCGTGTACCTTTCGTTTCCTCCCTCTTTCCATTTTCAGCTGCAGCGGATGTGAGTTGAGGGGATGGCCAGAGGATGCAGAGAGGATACAGCGGACGTTTAATGGATGATGACGGACATAGAACGTTTGTTGCCCATATATGTCGCAGATGTACATCGTACGCGGCGGAAAGTTCATCCATTCACAAAGTTTTGTGTAGCTCAAAACTTCTTGCATGGATGAAATCTCAGTGGACGGATGCTCGAGGGATAGAGCGTATGATACACATATGCAGTGAGTACAGAACAGATGCATAGCGTTTTCTAACGGATGGCAAGCTTTTTTTAAATATTTTACATCCTCTTTGCATCCGTAAATGCAGTGGGACCAGGCCTTAACACAAGATTGCATCAAGAAATTTTAACATTTAAATCACAGTCTACTTTGGGAAATGTTTAGCACTCTATTGAAGTAATGATAAGCAGAATAGATCTTTTGACAGACAAAAGTTTCAGTATGTACTTGAGAAACTACAACTAGTAAAGACAGCCATTGCATTTTTCAGTTCTAAGGGATTCTTGCTATCCAATAAATATTTTTTTCCATATCAATTCCCCTTCTGTCACAATTTCTTCTCTCCTTCTTTTCTACTCTCACAAACTTTGATTGTACTTGTACAAGCTTTTTTTTCATTGTTACCAATCCCTGCCCCCCAGTTTCAACTTGTATCTTTCTGGCAACAATTTCACTTTATTCTTGCTCTTTTATTAATTCTCTTTGCTCAAATTCTTAACTTGTATCTGCCCTGCTCCTGTCTATCTTTCATCATCCTACTTCCTTGTTCCCATCAGTTATAAGGGATTTGTGTCTCAGTTAAACTGACTAAATCTATGTGATAACAAACTGTAACTAATCTTTTTTTCATTCCTCAGATTCTGAAAACGTGGTACTCAAAGAAGTTAGCTACCTTAATTATTCTACAATTCTTGAATTATAATATAAAATATGAGGAAGCAGTATTTGATGTCATCTAAAGTAAGAGTGGAAAACTTTGGCTATCCAGATATTGCTAAACTGGCTCCTGAAAATGGCCAGTGTTGAACAATGCTGTGAGGTAGTAATATAATATACTTAGTAACTATAATGTAAAGATAGCTAGGTTGTTCTGTATGTGCAGTGAATTCCCTATTTCTACTGACATGCCTAATGTGAGTTTTATAGAAGCATCCAACCAAAATGTTGAACTAACATGTAATGGATTACAGAAAGCCAAGTTTATTTACCTTGTCTAAAAAGGGATGCCGGAAGAAGTTATAAGCTAAGTAAATCAACAGTAGAGTCCATTTATTCTTGATTTATTTCCAGTATTTATGCTCTGCTTAATAGATTGTTGGTGCACTTAAGATATCCTTCCCATAAATATACAAACACAGTCTCATACAGCTTAGTCTTCCAATGAACCTGGAGATAAATTAGTTCCTGGTAATGCTGAAACATCTCTAAATTAAACAGATAAACAAAATGAACAGAGAGGGAGTTACTTATATTGCCCTTGTAAACTGTATTTGGGAAAACGACAGGGGTTGATATATATGAAACTTTATAGATGTTTACAAAGCTATTGTCCAGGCATTCTTGAAAAAATCAAGGTTGACCATCTCATGTATTTTGGTGCACTTTTCTTATATACAAATAAACCATCAGGGAGACGAATACAATTTCATACATATGTTGAAAAATAGTCATTAACTGAAATAGAAACAGCTGTATAGGAGGCTTAAAACTGTGTGAGGAACAGCTAAACTGCTACTAAAGTGAGGTTGTGGAAGATAGTTTCATGTCAGAACTGAGCAAAGGAATAAGACAAGGTCTTATACAACATCAGCAAGGTTTCTCCCAGGCAAAGATTTCAAAGCAGACTGGAGTTTCAAGATGTAGACACAGTGATCAGCCAAGGAAACTTAATGTAGCAGATGAAAGACACATCATGCTTAATTGTCTTTGACATCAGAAGATGTCCAGCAGTGCCATCAACACAGAACCCGCAACAATCAAAGGGACCCATGTAGCCCCATTTACAGTCCAGAGAAGACTGACTATAAGTGGTCTGCATGCAAGAATTGTGGCCAAAAAGCTATATCTCCAATGTGGAAACAAGACCATATACAACTATGCAGAAAAACATAGCAACTGGCTACAGAAAAATGGTTGCAGATGCTCTGGATTGATGAATCAAAATTTAAAATATTTGGGTGTAGCAGGAGACAGTTTGTTTGCCAAATGGCTGGAGAGCAGTATTATAATGAATATTTATGGAAGCATGGTGGAATTTCCTTGCAAGTCTGGGGCTACATTTCTGCAAAAGGAGTTAGAGATTTGGTCAAGATCAATAGTGTCTTCAGTGCTGAGAAATACAGGTGGATACTTATCCATCATATCAAACCATCAGGGAGGCATGTGATTAGCTTCAAATTTATTCTGTAGCAGGACAACAACCCCAAACATAGAGCCAATGACTTTAAGAATTATTTTCAGTGTGAAGAAGAACCAGAAGTCCTGCAAATGATGGTTTGGCTCCCACAGAACCTTGATGTCTATATCATCAAGTCTGTTTGGGATTACATGAAGAGACAAAACTATTTGAGGCATCCTGCATCCACAGAAGACCTGTGGTTAGTTCTCCAAGATGTTTGGAACAATTTTGAAGGAACCCTCCAAGTTCCTTCAAAAACTGTATGCAAGTGCACCTAGAAAAATTGATGCTATTTTTGAAGGCAAAGTGTGGTCACACCAAATATTGATTTGATTTGGTTTCTCTTCTCTTCATTTACTTTCCCTTTTGTTATTTGATAAAAATAAACTATTAATACTTTTATTTCTGAACACATTCTTAATTTACAGCATTTTGCACCACTGCCTAACACTTTTATTTAGTACTGTATATCTCAAACAGAAGACCATAGGAAAGGGCTGTTCTTACTGTGAAATAATGCCCCCAAGACAGAGGTGGTCAGCAGTTTCTGACCAGTTCTGGAGAACCAGTAGCAGAAATTTTGAATCGTTCGGAGAACCAGCAAATACCACCTCTGACTGGAGATTTTACAGTATCCTTGCCCTGCTATGCCCACCAAGCCACGCCCACAGAACCAGTAGTAAAACAATTTGAATACTACCACTGTGCCAAAGGCCACTCTCATCATATGTTTAAGAAAGTTAATCCAAAAGCAAAAGTAGAGTCATACTTCTGTCTAGTTTCCAGTATAGATCAACTACTCAAAGCTCATTTTTATGAATAATATCTAATCCCTAAAAATAAATATGGGGAAAAGACTAAGAGAATTTGTCTAAAATGAGATAAGGTACATATCATGTTAAATTTACTAATCATTCGAAGTATAGCTGGTGGGTTGCATGTGCCTTCAAAGATCATGAATCAATGTCTGAGATACTTTTTTTCCTTTCTGTTTGGCTTGGCTTATGAAACAAGCTTTGAGTAATAGAACTCATTCTGGGGTTCAAATTGAAAAATAGGTTATTTTCAATAACCTTAGTTTTCATGTTTCAGCATTCGTAATGATTCTTAGCACATCACCAGGAGAAAAAAATAGACCTACAAAGCTCGTTTATCTTGCTTTAAATGATATCTTCCTTGCAGCATATGCTGACATTTCTAGGACATACAGAATTGTGTAGAAAGTGCTTTCAACCTTTAATTAGGGAGGAGACTGTGACATACAGCTTGTCTTTGTTTCTGAATTCTGCCTTTTAAGGCTACTGTAGTCATGTAAAATAGTTATTACAGATTCTCACAACATGGCTTTGTATACCAAAATTATGAGTGTACACTCCATCCTACTTGTTATCTGTATAACTTGGCTAGAAAATTGTTTTCTTTTTTATTTCTGTGGAAACATCTTTAAAACACATGACATATAATTGTAAAAAACTAAGAGTTCAAAGAAGAGTTTAAACTGCATTAACACAGATGTTATACTTCTAAGACTGATCCCAAACCAACTACACAGTCAGATGCTTCAACTAGATGGAAACCTCCAATATTCACAATGAAGGTAAAGTAGATCTATGCAGGGGAGGGCTGCTACTGGTTTTTCCCCGGTTCAGGCGAACCCTTGGCGAGCCGGAAGCTAATTTTATAGCTGGTTCAGTGAACCAGCAAATTCCACCCCTGGCTGGCCACATCTACCCCACCCTGCCCCTCCCAGGAGTTTCCTCGTGGCCCATTTTGGTTCCCAGGTAAGTGCAGCACCCACATGGAGGCTCAGAGAGGGCAAAAAAAGGCCTCCTTGAAGCTCCAGAAGGCAGGACATGGGCCATTTCCAGAGGGCCTCTGGAGCTCGAGAAGGGCAAAAACTGCCCCCCCTCCAAGGTGCAGGAGGCTGGCTAGGCCACATCCACCATGGCCACGCTCACCCAGCAACCAGGCAGAGAACTGGTTGCTAAAATTTTTGAAGCCCACCCCTGGATCTGTGGTAATAACTAATCTACATTTTATTTCTAATTGTTTTTTTTAGTGTAGAAAGGGAACATCAGGCCAGTCATGGAACAGGCTTGCATAGGAAAAGAAATCTAATAAACATGCCCCAAGACAAAAGCCACAACATACCAAACCAGCCAAAAGGCAGGAACTACAGATAGAAGATTACAAAAAGCCATTAAAAAAAAACTAAAAGAGATCAGAGGAAAAAAAACCGGTAATACAGGAAGCTGCCCCTTTCACACCTCCTTATGGTTGCCTTTTGGCAGAAAGAAAAACAAACTGACAGGATGTTAGTGTCAAAACCTTATACACAAAGGGAGGGAAAAAGGTATAAAATTGGGAACTTATCATTCAAAAGCTAGCTAACTCCGGGAATGCAGTCATGCTTCTAGCCTTCCTGAGAATAAAAGATTCCAGCTTTCGAGCAGTTGTCTGTATCCTTGCACCAGAGCTCTCCCAGCGGGAAAATTTGAACCCTCAGAGAAAGGTACTTTCAGCCTTTCAACATTAGGAAGCAGTATTGAATTTTTCAGGATCATTTTAAAAATTGTAATATATTTTGATTACTTATTCTTAATTGTTTTTTGGAGTGTGCTAATTAGTGTATTAAAGAACCAGTGAATAACATAATCAAGCTTTCAAATGACATTCTTGATGAGGAATGTGGATATCAAAATGCAAAGAAATGACTATTTAGAACTGCAAATAAGTTTAAAATGATTTCAAACAATGGCACCTCAGCATGTTCTACTGATAAAATAAAAATATTTTTCTTGAATTTATTCAGACAGATAATTCTTAAGAATCCTTTGATTTTTGTAGATTATTGTAAGATTTACATCATTTTATGTACTACTAGCTCCTTCTCTCCCTCCTCCTCCTTCTGCTCCTATTTTATTTTACAAATGTTTGAAAGTGTAAATGAGAAAACAAAGAACAAAAAAAAAAGGAAAAGTAAAAAAGAGATTTATTAGCTGCATAAAACTGAACAAACTGTTTAAAGCAATTCTAGATAAGAACTGTGTGTAAAAATGATGTTATTTCAATAAATCACTTTAAAATTGTTATTAAAATCAAATCCATATATTATAATTAGTAAAGGAACCAATGTTGTAAGAATCATAGATGAGAATAAGCAGTAGGAGCTTCAATCTGATCTGAAATTCTTTTTCCTTATCATGTTGGGAAAAACCTAATATTTTAAAATCCTGTATCAAGAAGAAGCAAACTTTTGATCTCTGTGCCAAATTATATCACATAAATATTGTCCAATTTAATTTAAATCTAATATTTGCATTTTTTTAATACAGAATTATTTTTACATTGATGCATGCCACCTTAGTTTCAGTTTCCATTCCTGTAAAGAAATAATTATGTACAATTTCCACTATGAGAATCCTACCAAATATTTCCTAAAAGAGACAAATCTATTTTATTTTTAGGAATATTAAGCTTTGTAACGCCTAACAGAAAAACAGCTGGTTCTCTGAGCCTGTTTGCTTGCTTGCAGATGTTTCATTACCCATCTATGTAACATCATCAGTGTGAAAGTGTCAGATTTGCTGTTTATATGTAATAGCTTGCCCTGCCAGTTTTGGTTTTCTCCTTGATGGCTCCTGGATCAGACTATTGCTTTCTGCCTGATTGTTTGTTTAGTGTTAATTCCTATTTATCTGAATATTGGGTGCTGGAGGCCATACGTTTTAGTCTTTTTGTCTCCATCCTAGATTATTTTTAATTATCTCTTTTGAAGTTATGTAAATGTAATTTATATATGTGTGTGTCTATTGATGGGTGTACTTTGAATCCAAGGACAATCTGAAGATGTGATTATTCACACACCATCCTGGCAAAATCATATTCATTGGAACAGGAAGAGTCAAAAGAGATTGAACAAACTTGCACAAAGAAAAGCAAAATACTAATCTTTTGCCTTTATTCAGTTAAGCATTCACCAACTTAAATATTTTTAAAGCATAACTTTTTATTTATACATTTGTACCAGTTTCCTGGAATTTTTTCTTAAGAATATATGTTGGCTTTTTAAAAAAAATAGTTTTCATATAAACTCAAAAAGAAAATAAACCTTAAGTAAAGAGAAGGGGAGAAAACAAAACAGAAACAATACTTGAAGTAAACAACTGTGAATTATACTCTGATGGTACAGAATAAAATTGCTTCCACAAGATTGGTAAAAGCTGCTTCATATGTTAATAGTGTAGACATGACTTTAATCCAAAGATTCAAATCAGGTACAGCTCAGTATTTCTTATTACAATGAAATAATCTTTTTAGCTACACATGATAAACTACAAATGATAAATCCAGAGTTCTTCATACATCAATACATTCTAAATTTTAAATATGTGATTTAATACCATAGCCAGACTGTTAAAACCTCTATTTTTGTTCCCAACAACACACCAACTGTTATAAAAGTTATGGGATTGATGTCCACTTCAGTGTATTGTGCACTTCCCAGTCAATTCTTCATTCCAGATGAGAACAAGCACACACCACTCAGTTCATCTAGCAAAAAAATATGGATCAGTGATTTTAAACATAAGGTAACAAGTCATTTTTTTGACCAAGTAGATAAAAATTAAGAAAAAAGATAGACAAAAGCAGAGAGAGAGAGAGGGAGAGGGAACACCATACTAACTGATGGAGTGAAGCCCAACACATACCTGGGGTGGGGAATCCATTCCAGGTGAGAGTGAGCTTAGCTGGTGCCAGGTGAAATGCTTTGCACCTCCCTCCTCCCGCTGCAGCCAGCTGGTTGAACTGTTGGGCCGGCATATCGGCACAGTGCTTTCCAGCTCTCAAATGGCATTTCGGAGTGGCTTGTCAGCTGACTAGACTTATGCACATGTTGATATGGAGTTTTTGGCTTTTGTGGACTGGGGTGGCAGTGCACGTAGCATGGGGGGTAACACCTGGGCACTCTTAATTGGGAATATGCACAGGGGGTAGGAGTGGGGATGGGGAGTATCACGGGGTGGCAGTGCATGCAGTGAGGCAGAAATTAACTGTTTGCCGGGAACAGGAGGCTAGGCAATGATTAAGGGTGGGGGTGACAAAGATTAAGGGTGGATATGACAATGATTAAGGGTGGGGAGGGAAATAAACAGTGCTGTGAGGCAGATGGTCAGCACTGGTTTCGCTCGGGAGTGCCATTTGTTGCTTTTGTTGGAAGAATCAAACAACAATAAATGAATCTTGCCACAACTAAGCTGTGAGTGAAGTAGTTTATTGGAAAAAGTTTCATCGTCTTCCAACAGAAGCTGACAGAAAATATACATCCAACACTGACTGTGACACTTTGCTGAGTATACTACACAAGAGATGGTTTGTACTGTAATATGTTATTATACATCTAAATGAGGTATTGCGATTTCACATCTTTTCACGTCTTAATAAGGTGGTCACTTTGTATTTATTTGCTGTTCGGATGGCCCAGGGAAAGAAACTATTTGTTAGTCTAGTGGTATAGGATTTTATTGACCTAAAGCCAATATGTCCAGATGGCATCAGGACAAAAAGATAATAGCCAGGATGTGAGGGGTCTTTATGATGGCCTTGATTCTGCTTTGGCAGTGAGACCTGGCTAAATCTTCCAGGGAGGGCAGAGGGCAACCAATGATCTTTTGAGCTTTGTTTATCACCCTCTGTACAGTTTTCCTGTCCTCAGCTGAGGAGCCTGCATACCACATACTCAGACAGTATGTCAGAGTGCTCTCCACAGAGGCTTTATAGAAAGCCAGCAACAGCTTCTTATCCAGATTGTTTTTCCTGAGAACCCGCAGGAAGTGCAGCTGCTGCTGAGCCTTCTTCACTATGGCCTTGGTGTTAGGGGACCAGGAGATATCAGCTGAAATATGGATGCCAAGGAATCTGATCATAGGGACAGTTTCCACTCATTCTCCACTGATGATGAGTGGGACATGGTCCTGTCCATGTTTCCTGAAGTCCATAATCAGTTCTTTGGTTTTATGGACATTCAGTGACAGATTATTCTGTGAACACCAGACAGACAGGTTCTCTACTTCTAACCTATATGCCGTCTCATCCTCTCGGAGATGCCACCAATCATGGTTGTGTCATCCACAAACTTTATGATGATGTTTGTTGCATGGCTTGGTGAGCAGTCAAAGGCGTACAAGGCATATAGCAGGGGGCTCAAGACACAACCCTGGGGGGAACCAGTACTGAGCGTAATATTGGAAGAAAAGTGTGGGCCAAGTCTAACAGTCTGTGGTCTGTTCTTAATCCAGGAGCACGTGGGGGTGGGGACCTGCAGATTATACAGTTTGGTTACTATTATATCTAGGATGATAGTGTTAAATGCAGAGCTGTAGTCCACAAAAAGTATCCTCACATAGCTCTGTTTGTTCTCCAGATGACTCAGTGCTCTATGAAATGTGATGACCACAGCATCCTCTGTAGAGCAGTTTGCTCTATAAGCAAACTGATGTTGATCAAAGGAGGGTGGGAGGCAGTCTCTGATGTGCTGTGAAACTAGTCGCTATGATAAATAGGTACCACTTTTGTGAGGAGGAAACAGTGCTCCATGATGTTATGCTATCCACATGATCACACAAATGTCTCTGGACAATGGTGGTTCATGGTGAGATGGAGATCAGCACTGTCCCTACAATTGGCAATGACTGTAAATCTGCAGTAAAATCTACAGGATCTTATCCTATCCTATCCTATCTTATCCTTATCTTATATAAATGGCACAGAACTTTTCAGAACTGGAAAACAATACTATGGATAATTGGCATGAATAATTCCATGGGAATAGACTTTTGTTTAGATTTTAACTCTGTAAAATATTCACACTTCTGGAAAAAAAGGTTTTTAAAAATGAAAGAAAGCTGGAAAAGACCTTCAGCTACTGAATCTTATAAATTTCACTTCTAGATTGAAAATGTCACTTCAGAAGCAAACAAATCAAAAGAATGACACTACCCTGATGTATTTATCTTTACAATTATTGACCCTCTTCTCTACCTTTGAAATATTATTAAAGAAAAGATTGGCTCCTGAAATCTTATACAAGTACTGGTATGTCATCAATTTAAAAATAGGTCAAATTTTCCTCATTCTGTTTTGGAAAACTCCAAGTGATTTTGGGGCAAAGGTGCAGAGGTGCAGAGGAATTATTTCTGCATTTTAATGATTTAGGGGTTCTTTTATTTTGCAATATAATCACCACCATCATGATCAATGAATATGTGTAAAGTTCCCCTCCCATATGAGGCTAATGATTTTATTGAATTAGTCTTTGACAGGGAACAAATATACCAGTTGTACTTTCACTCACTGTCACTTTTTCTTTTATTTATTTTTGTGATTGTTTACTTGTTTGTTCAATTTATACTCATTCACTAGGCACTTGCTGACTTATTTTCATTGGGATGTAAGACAGGCCCCACAGAAAATTTATTATATTATTTACATTACATGTTGGAATTGGACACTTCCTTACTTGTTGAAACACAATTTTTGAACATTGTTAAGTAGAAAATGTTTCTCTTGAAAAAAAAAATAACAAAATGTATTGTGATTGGCTTATGGGCCCCTGGCTTTTGATACACTTTGCTCTTCAACAACTCTATAAAACTCTATAAACAACTCTATAAAATTCTGACTGACACAACTATGTCTTGCAATTGTTTATCAATATTTCTAGCACACTGATCATATTTAGTGTTTCTCTTCTTAACTAACATAACTTCCTTCACTTTGAAAATCTAGAAATTTAAAATAATTAATAAGCTTTAACAAAATTAATTATGTTGATGAAAGAAAATAAATATGTTTGAAAGTAATAAACTGAGTTTTATTGGGATATTCCTTTCTCTTCTATAAACATTCCAAATATTTCTACAAGGCCCATTGTTGGAGAAGATGGAGACAGATGACTTATTTCCAGGAGAAATAAAGTAAAATAATATACTATCACATAAATAATAATGTGATTATTAGAATAATACTGTTTGGTCATGTTAACTCGGAGCTTTCAAGAGAAGCAAGCTAGTGGAAGTTAGTAATGCTTTCTCTCCCCCATCCCCCATTGCTTGTGAAACTCCCACTCTTCTGGATTACAGTCCATAGTTAAGATCTCAGTGACATTTTACTGAGCATTTTCTAAACCAGAATATGAACATGGACATTTCTTCTTTAATGATTTGATTGTTGCAAAGATTTGATTTCCCATGCACCCTGGGACATGGTGATATAGTTATCTAAATTATAAAACAGACATTAAACTGTATGTTGGAAAAAAACATGCACATAAAAATGTGTACTGTCAAAACTTCAGGAGACAACATTGTATTGTGGAAAACTATCAGCAGAAATATGTATCAAGTAATATGTATCTGCTGCCCAATCTCCATGCTTTCTGGTTTAATGAACTGAAAAGGATCCAGGCAAATCAACCAGCATCATTCTCTTCTCACTGACATCTTTACAAAACAATACAGTACAAAACATGGTGACTAGTGCTGCCTCAGCACAAGAAATACACACTGATAAAATGCTTGCATTCTGGTGTGGAAATACTCCTGTGGTTTCAAGCTGTGCCCAATCGTACATTACCAATTGCTGAAGGTAACCTAATGAGAACCTGTTTGTTTCAACACAGCAGACAAGTGGCACAGGAAATTTTATTTAGCATGGTAAATAATTGGCCATTTCAACTCCTATTACTTTGTCATCTTGACTGCATGGGAAATGAAAATGAGATTATCTTCTCCTACCTTGCAAAAAAAAACCTGCCTCCGAGGCATTAGGGAAGTATGCAAGTGTATGATTGCAATAATTGTAGTTTTTATTTGCTTTTAAGTTTATTGGTTTCATGGGTTTATTAATCCCTTGCCACCTGGTTGCTTTACATTACTGTAAGTGATTTCAATACACAATTAGATTAGTAAAGCTGAACATTTCTTTTATAGTCAATGTCTTGATAGTAAGATAACCGGAACGTTTGCAGTTTGCAGTGTGTTATGAGCATTATTTACCCAATCTTCTATCATACATCTTTTTCAAAATCAAGTTATTCTGTTCTATTTGGACACTTTGAGTTAGTATAGCCCAAAAGAAACCCTGCAGCTTATTCTTCCTCTTGGAAATGACATCACTTTGCCTTTCTCTGATGTG
The DNA here is from genome assembly GCA_015471245.1 of Laticauda colubrina. Taxonomy (NCBI): domain Eukaryota; kingdom Metazoa; phylum Chordata; class Lepidosauria; order Squamata; family Elapidae; genus Laticauda; species Laticauda colubrina. The sequence continues at coordinate 21,260,614 of BLBF01000052.1, forward strand.
TGGCTTTGCAAATATGTGGTACTTCTTTTCCATCAATTGCAACACTGAATTTGCTTGCTGCTGACATCAGTGGTAAAACATCTAACACAGTATATGCTAACAGAACATTTATTTATTCCTAAAAAGTATCTGCACACAAGTATATCCAATTATTTTATGCTTATTTAATTTTATTTGTGTATTTATTAGTTTTCAGAAGGATAGAAATTGGTATTTGCTTTACAAATATTGCCAATGAATGTGATTCAGACTCTGTTCTTATGTATTCTACACTGTTCATATGAAACAGAACATATAAATACTGGGGGAAAAAATCCATACAGTGTAATACTTGAGCTGGTAAATCTATTAGATAAAAAGAAGAGGGAAGGAAAGAGGGAAAGAGAGCAGGGGAAGGAGAGAGAGAGAGATTCAATTTGTAGACCATCTATATAAATACATAACTCTGGGTGGCTTACTATGGCTAAAAACTAAATAAAGACATAACACATCAATATTTGGCAGCTGAGATGGAAAATTGACAAACACATCAGTTAACATAGCCATGATAAAAGCTCAACCATATAACCAGAGTTCCAGGCTTGGTAGCAAAACCAAGATTTTCAGTGCTTTACAGAAGACAGCAAGGTCTAATTTCTAGGAAAATTATGTTTTGGAGCAGGGATGTCAAACTCAAGGCCTGCGGGCTGCATGCAGCCCATGATGTGGTCTGATCTGGCCCACAGGGCTGTAAGAGGCCAGCCCATGTCACTTCAGCCTAATCTACCCATGTCTCTTTGGCCTGGTCTACCCAGTACAAAGAGGAAACATGCCAGCAGTTTGGGGACTGGCATCAAGCTGACCAAGTCCACTCAGCCAGCCACCCTCCCCTGAGGTCAACCATAGCCCTGATGTGGCCTTCAATGAAGTTGAGTTTGACACCCCTGTTTTAGAGGCTGAGTGCAAAAAGGCTCTCAGGAAATCCCACCTGATATCATTCAACATATGTCTCCTATTTGTGCTATTTCATACAGATATTCTTTATAAATTCAAGGGACTTCAAACAGTTTAGTTTACAGTTGGACTCCCTTTCTTACATCCTGAGGGGTTGGGGTTTTTTTTGCCTTTTATTTCTCAATAGTTATAAATAAATGTAAGTTTATTTTTAAAACTTATATTTTTCAAAATGTTAATTGTAATACTTTTGAAGTTTAATGAAACACATTGCAGAAAAAAATAGCAAGTACTAATGGAAACAAGAAGATATGCATATACTTTCTTGGAAGATTCCATTAAAACTGCAGAGAGCCTTTTAGATATTTTCTTTGATTCTTGGCAAAAAATTGGCAAGTCAGCATTGCTTGGGGCTTTCTATCCAATTACAATAATACATATAATAATACATAACAATACTAACAATTATTTTTTTCCATTTTAAAAAAAAATCAAGTGTCTAGTACAAGGTTTTATTTTTACATAAAAGTAATATATCTACAAATGTTACCAATCCTATCAACTAGGAAAAACAACTTAAGGCTAGGTCCCACTGGCCAATGGATGCAAAACATATGCAAAAAGGACACAGCGGATGAGCAAAATTTCGGGGGTGGCTCCATCCATTGTTATCCACTCCAAAAAGTGGCCCAAATTTGCATAAACAGAACGGAAAGGAACGAAAAGGAACGGACGGGGTAGTACATAGCGGGCATGTCAAATGGATGTTTGTAGGAAGCCTAGCGGATGACAGCGGATAGAAGCAGATGGAAGTGGATGTCACCTCCGAAGGGCTTCCGGGGGAGAATTGCGAAGCGGACGCATAGCAGAAGGGGTGGATGCGTAGCGGATGACGCGGATGCATCACGGACGCCTATAGGAAGCAAAGCGGATGCATAGAGGATGCAAAGCGTTCACTGCACATGTGGGGAGTATGAATTGTGTCAGCTCCATGGATATAAAAGGATGCAGCTTTCAAGCAGTCAGCATTCAGAGGAAAGACATGCTGCCACAGACATCTTCGAATAACACCATAGTTCATCAGTCAGGGAAGAAGAGAAAGCCTGTGCCTACTCCTGCCAGCCCTGGCAAGAAGGACTAGAACCACCATCCCACCCCCTGGCACTGACTCTGAAGCTGTTGGTACTGCTGGTGGTGGTGCTGCTGCTGGTGGTGGTGGTGCTGGTGTTGCTGCTGGTGCTGCTGGCACTTTTCCTGCTGCTGGTGCTGCTGATGCTGCTGGTGCTGCTGGTGCTTCTCCTGCTGCTGTTGCTGCTGGTACTGCTGCTACTGCTACTAGTGCTGCTGCTGTGGTGGACCAGCCCCAAGGCCCTCAAAGCCCTGCTGCTCAAGCCCCTGAAGGCCCTGTTGCTGAAGCCCCTGACAGAGGGAGGAAGAGGCAAGGGAAGGAGAAGGGAGACAGGAAACAGTACACCGTTTCCAAGGAGCATGAGGAGGAGGTGCTGGAATGGCTGAGGGAGAACGAGTACCTGTGGAGAAAGGGCCACAGACTCTATCGCGACACCAAGAAGAAACAGGCAGCTTGGAGAGACAAGGCAGAGAGCCTGGGGTACACTGCAGATGTACTCCTGTGATGGTGGAAGCACATGCACACCTGGTATGGCAAGCTACACCTCAAAAAATCTGGCCAGGCTGCTGTCAAGCTCACTGACCGGGAGATGTACATCATGGCCAAGTGCAGCTTCCTGGAGGGTGAGGTCTGCCACCGAGGAGCAGCCCCTCTGACACCCCTCTCCCTCAGACAGCCCACAGACAGCCAGTCCTCTTCCAGCCAAGAGACAGATGCCCTGTCTAGGCAGGTGTCTTTGGAGGGCCCCACGGCAGAGGCCCCCCCAACAGCTGCACTCCCCATGCCGGACGACTTGGAGGTTCCCCTGTCACAAATGGAGCAAGAGGCAGTAGCCACCAGAGACCAACCCACACCCACACCCAGCTCCACAGGATGCAGGCAGAGAGGCAGACTGGAGGGCCATAGCCACTGTCCTGTTGGAGATCAGGGACACAATGAAGACCAGCACAGAACTTCTCTCTCAGCTGGTCCACAACAACATACCATCCTCGGACCGGATGTCCTTCATCACCTAAGTGAGCCAGACCCGCATGGACCTGTCCGAGGCCGAATACCAGGCGATGAAGCAAAAGATCACAGCACTTCTGCACAACCCTCAAGGCCCAGCTGAACCTGCTCCGACCCAGTCCAGGTCTGCTCCTTCAACCCAGGTGATGTCACTGCCTTTCCACGGCTTTCAACAGCCCCTCATCGTAGGCTACAACTACCAGGACTTCCCACAGCAGAGGCAGCCCTTCCCAGTCCAGGCCCAGGTTCATCGCATGCCACAGATGCCACACCTCGCCCAGCTGCAGACCAGACAGCCCCACTACACTGCTCCTTCCTCGACCCCACAGCCAAGCCCGTCAATGGACAATCTGTCATCAATCTTGTGCCTGACATCCCAGGTCCTTGAGGAAGGGCCTCTCACCCTCACGGGACTGAGTCAGCTCTCTGAGAGCTTCCTGAATACACCATTCCCTTTTGTACTCTCGAGGCCAAGCACCCCAATGGTTCCTCAGACCAGCAGTCCAGCCACAGCCACCTCCACAGTCCCTGCCCGCTTAACAACTGAGACCATGGATATGCCTCAGAGTGACTGAGAATTGTGCCAGAGACTGAGTTGTTACCTGTTCATTTTATCTTTGCTTAAGACACTTTACTTGGTTCATTTTGCTTTTTTAATAAAGTCATACAGTTTACTTAAGACAGTTATTAATAAAGGTTATCTTTGTTTCACACACTTGATTCATTTTATTTACTTAATAAAGTGTTGGTGAAAACTTTGAAAAAATGGTTAAGCCTTTGCATGCTTGTGGGATGGGTAAGGATAATTGTGGGATCGATAAACCTCCAGTGCAAGCATAATGGGACTGGATGGTCCACCCTCCCAGTTGCCACACACATGGCCCTTTTTTATCAATAACAATTTATTCATTGATCAACACATTTCAAAATAAACAAAGCTCTTTATTAATGCCCTATTCATTGTAGGGCCACTCAACATACATGGCACAATCTCATCAGTGTTATGAGACAGGCTTAAGGAAGCATCCATTAATCATCTATCATCCTGTCTTGCCACTCCACTGCTCCAGCTGGGGAGTTGCACCAGTGTCTCAGTAGGTTGCGCTGCTTCTTCCCTTCACGTGAAGCTCTGTTGGGGCCTTGTACATCCACAGTGTCTATCAAGTTTCGTCTTTGCCTTCATTCACCAGGCTCCATGTCCCCATTCCCTTGTTGACGGTCCACAAGCCTGTTCTGCAACACTGGGTAGCGGGTGCGCATGAGATTGTGCAGGATGCAGTAAGCTTCCATGATGCTCCTCACAGTCTCTGGGTGATTCTGCATGGTGGTGAGAAGTACCTGGAACCTGTTGGCCAAGATGCCAAAGGCGTTCCCTACCACCTGCCTTGCCCTGGAAAACCTGTAATTGAACTTCCTCTCTTCACAGGTGAGGTATCTTGAACTGTAGGGCTTCATGAGGTAGGTTCTGAGGGAGAAGACGTCATCACCCACGATGAAGTAGGGCACATCTTGTGTGTCATTGGGTAGGGGGTCTGGATCTGGAAAACCCATGAAGAGGTTGTGTTCCAGCCCATCCTTGAGGTCACTTGCATTGTATTCCTGGCTATCTGAAGCTGACCCATTGCCTGAAGCATCGATGTACATGAACTTGTAGTCAGCATCAACCATGGCAAAGAGGATGATACTGAAGAAGCCCTTGTAGTTGTAATAATTGGACCCTGAGTTGGCTGGCGCTTTGCAGGCCACGTGCTTCCCATCTATGGATCCAATGGTGTGGGGAAAGTTCCACCTCTGATACCACTCTTCTGCAACTTTCCTCCAGCTTTCTTCAGTGGTGGGACAATGGAGGAGCTCCTCCACGTTTTCTTCGATGACGGCCTGCACCACTTCTCTGACCACAATGCTGATGGTGTTGTGTGGCACCCTCCACGCATACTGCATGTTTCTGTATGTGGTTCCAGAGGCCAGGTGCCGCAGATTCAGTGCCACCTTTAATTCAGCGTATGAAACACGTATGCAATGAGTACACAATGGATGCATCGCGTGTTCCAACGGATGGCAAGCTTTTTTGTCTGTATAACATCCTCTTTGCATCCATTGGTGTAGTGGGACATGGGCTTTAGCTTCTTGCTGATTTCCTGTGAAAATTCACAGTCAGATTGGAGATTGATGTTGCAAATCAATATTTAAGTTTTGACCAACCAGAATGAGGTTGGCAAAAAAAATCTTCAGGTTTGCAAAGAATGGCTCTTTGGTTCGGTTTCTTAAAAAACCTATTGTATTTTTAAAAGAAATTAAGAGACTAGATCCAATTTAGCTTTGCAGTGGGAAATCTCAATATTGTGTACATCAAGGGCTTAAAATGGCCCTTGGTATGTTTTAATCTCTGAATGAGAAAGATAAACAGCCATCTGTTGACCACTTGCAACCCAGCCTAACAGTATGAAAATTGAGCCAAATATTAAAATCTTTTCCAACAGTTCGAATAAAATAGTTTGCAAAACCAGAAGTAAAAGAATAAATTACACATCCTTACGTAAGGATATCCTGGTGTCACCATGATGTTGATATTAAATCTTTAGAAGATGAGGAATTTGGGAGTCCATAAATGAGAAGTTCAATGTAACAGCAGAAATAGAATCAGTTTAATAGAGTCATTCTAAAGACATTAGTGCAATAAGGAATACTGTTTTCTGGCTTTAAAACACATTTCAGTATCTTTTTTATGAGTTTTTTAATGAGTTGCCAAAAGACAAAGTGAAATATATTTTATGCACATATATCAGATTCTTTGTCTTCATTTGAAGAGGGCAGAGATACACTTGACACATTCTACCCATTACAAATATTGAAATATATAGTAAGACACATGTACACATGTATCCTTGTAGGGAAAAGGGTAAATATGTGCCTACTGCTGCATTTTAAAATAGGAGCTTAAAGCCCTGTAACACTGCCCAATGGATGCAAAATGGACACAACAGACGAGCAAAATGTTCCATCCGTTGTTATCTGCTCTCAAAAGGGGCAAAATTTTGCATAACCGGAGCGGATAACACTGACGCAGGGAGGACGCAGAGCAGATGGAAAGCGGATGCGGAACGGAAGCCCAGCGGATGGAAGCAGATGGGAGCGGATGGCACATCCGCTAGGCTTCCAGGGGGCCTCAGCAAAGTGCATGCAGAACGGATACAGCAGATGCACAGCGGATGAAGCGGATGCAGAGCGGAAGCCTAGCTGATGCACAGCAGAAGCCTAGCGGATGCCTGGCATTAATTGCGCATGCGGGGGGGATGCATTGCGTAAGCCACACGGTTATAAAGGGAAGCAGCTCGCACATGGCCAGCATTCGGAGGAAAGACCTGCTGAAGGATACATCGAGTCCTTGCCTGCCCTGCCTGCATGCCTGCCTACAAGCCTTGCTGCCAGCCTTGCTGCCAGCCTGCATCCAAGCCTCCTGGCCAGCCTCCCTGCCAGCCTTGCTGTCTGCCTGCCTACCAGCCTCCCTGCCAGCCAGTCTGCCTGCCAGCCTTGGTGCCTGCCTGCCTGCCTGCCTTCCTGCCAGGCTTCCTGCCAGGCTTCCTGCCAGGCTTCCTGCCAGGCTTCCTGCCAGGCTTCCTGCCAG
>BLBF01000052.1:21275033-21316065 GCA_015471245.1 Laticauda colubrina
GGAAGGAAGGAAGGAAGGAAGGAAGGAAGGAAGGAAGGAAGGAAGGAAGGAAGGAAGGAAGGAAGGAAGGAAGGAAAGACTTTGTTTTGGTCTCAAGGATTCTACAATTAAGTTTTTCTACCTTTGAATTATGTCAATAGATGGGGGGAAAGTGAAAAACAAATTGGCAATAAAAAGATGCATAAAAGATACATAAGATGTAAACATGTCAAGAAGTTAAATATGAAAAGTGCTAAAGAGGTATCTGTTAACAACAATGGGTTGATGACATACAAATCTAGTTACAGATATTGCTATATCTTACACTATATCAATAGTGTAAATTGATGCTATAAGTAAAAGTTTGCATTTATAAGAGCTTTCTTTATACTGAGCAATCTTTTTATAATAGCTGGAGTACACACTTTAAAAATATAGCTGAAATAAAAAAAATATGATCATTTAATTCAATATATCTTAAATTGTTAGTATGATGCATTTACTATACATTTATTGATTTTCTCTATCACATTTTTAATGGCATTTTTGTGGAAACTTGTGGAGGAGTTCTGTAATCACACCCAACACATTCACAAATCAAATATAACCTTGCATAGTTCTGGTTGATGATAAAGATTACATTATAAAGGCTGAGAAACATTTAACTTCATTCTTAAGGCCCTGTCACATCGGCCGATGGATGCAAAACGGATGTAAAAAGGACACAGTGGATGAGAAAATGTTCCATCCGTTGTTATCCGCTCTCAAAAGTCCCCCAATTTTGCATAAACAGAGCGGACAACAACGGAAAGGAACGGACGGGGAGAGGACTAGTGAGGATGTTAAGCGGATGCTCCATGGAAGCCTAGCAGATGGAAGCGGATGAAAGCGGATGACACATCCGCAGGGCTTCTGGGGGAACACAGCAAAGCGGACGCAGCGGAAGGAGCAGATGCCGAGCGGATGACACAGATGCATCACAGATGCCTAGCGGATGCCTAGCAGATGCCTAGCGGATGGAAAGCATTCACTGTGCATGCGGGGAGGATGCATTGAGTCAGCCCCACGGATATAAAGGGAAGCAGCTCGCAAGCAGGTCACCATACAGAGGAAAGACCTGCTGCCAGACACATCTCCAGCCAACAACCATGGGGAAGAAGAGGAAGCCAGTGCCTACTCCTGCCAGCCCTGGCAAGAAGGACAGGACCACCATCCCACCCCCTGGCGCTGACTCTGATTCTGCTGGTGCTTCTGCTGGTGCTTACTCTGCTGGTGCTGCTCCTGGTGCTGGTGCTTCTGCTAGTGCTTACTCTGCTGGTGCTGCTCCTGGTCCTGCTGGTCCTGCTGCTGCTGCTGGTGGTGGTAGTGGTGGTGGTGGTGTGGTGGACCAGACCCTAGAATCTCAAAGCCCTACTGATGAGGGCCCAGAAGGCCCTGCCAGAGGGAGGAAGAGGCATACACGCGATAGGGAGAGGAGACAGTACTCCATTGAAGAGGAACATGAGGATGAGGTGCTCGAATGGCTGAGGGAGAATGAGTACTGTTAAGCCTGGGTTCCCCAACCAGGGTTAGGTAGACAAGCTAAACAGAATGTGCAGCGTTAGTCAGATAGGCACACAGATAAATGAGTGAGCTAAGCTTGTATGTTTATTAACATACAGTAAAAATAACAGATACGCTTGTGCTATCAAGAATATATTTTATTCCAGTATAAGTTTATGGCATAGTCAAATAACAGTCCAATATTCATTTACCATGTAGTCAGTCCATTCAGGGGTATTCATTTAGCAAAGTCCATGTAGAATATCCTATGTCAGTTCACTTACAAAATCAGTCCTTTGTTGTCTCTCCCGTTCGAGCTATGCAGTCTTGATTCCAAGCAGTAATCAGGGATCATCAAAGCCAGAGAGAGAGAGCAAGCCGTAGTCTTGCTACTTTTATATTGTTTTCTTAACCACTCCTTTAATTGCTATTTCACAGTTAAAGCTGTATACACTCTAACATACACTAACTATGATTCATAGTTATTATTTCACCTAAACCAGTTAGGGTGAACAATTGCAACATTTTCCCCTTTTAGGTTACATAATAACTATGAATCATTTACATTTTTAATTTATATTTTTCACAACTTTCTTTAAACTTAGTTGCTCCTTGAGCTTTTGTAAATTGGTCTGCAATGTTTTCTTCTGACATGCAGTATACCAATTTAATTAATCCATTTTTCACTGATTCTCTTACATTCAAATATCTTAGATCAGTATGTTTTGATCTAGTTTTTACAGCAATACTAGTAGCTAACTTTATAGCTGCTTGGTTATCCTCATACACCATAATGGAATCTTTTACAATTATACCCATGTCCAACAATAACTGTTTGTAGAAAATCAAATCAGTGCATAATAATGACAGACATGAAAATTCTGCTTCCATTGTGGATAAACTAATATGCTGTTGTCTGATTGACCTCCATCCTATTAGTGTCTTACCAAATAATATAGCCATCCCAGATGTTGATTTTCTAGTGTTTATATCAGTTGCAAAACTTGCATCTGCATAAGCACTAAGACTCAAATCACCCTTTGGTTCTATATATAATGCATGGTTCATTGTTCCCTTAAGATATCTCAATATTCTTTTTAAGGATTTCCAATGACATTCTTTAGGATCTGAATTGAAACGTGCCAGCTGATTTACATTATAAGCTATATCCGGCCTTGACCAATTGCTTATATATGATAAGCTACCAATCAAAGATTGATATATGGACTTATCAAATTTGGGACTTTGATCATTAGTTTGGCAAACTTCCTGACTCATTGGAGTCTTTGCCAGTTTACAAAGTTCCATTTTATACGTTTTAATTAATTGGCAAATTTTATCTTCTTGAGATATCTTAAAACCATTATTTGTTTTATTTATTGTCAATCCTAGATACCTTTTAATTTCACCTAAATGCTTTATTTTTATCTTTTTGGCTAATAATGATATAATCTCATTAGCTTCATTATTAGTTTTAGTTATTAAAGCAATATCATCAGTAAATAATAACAATAATGACACCGTTCCATTATTTTCTCTTTTAAACACACACGGATCTGCTAAACCAGATTTAAAACCTATATTGTTTAACTCTTTCACAATATATTGGTTCCACTCAAACCCAGATTGTTTCAACCCGTAAAGACTCTTTTTGAGTTTCCAACAATCATTACTATTTATTTTATTTTCTTTTATACCAATTGGTTTTCTTAAATATATAGTGTGCTGCAATGGTGCATGTAGATAAGCAGTTTCTACATCTAAATGGTTAATGACATAGTTTTTCTTAGCTGCCCACACTAATGCTGCTCTTAAAGATGGAGCTTTAAGGCTTGGTGCAAAAACTTCATCGTAATCAGATGCAGTTTGATTAAATCCTTGAGCTACTAACCTAGCTTTATGGGTAACAGTCCCATCATTTCCAGTTTTTACTTTAAATATCCATTTACACCCAATGGATTTTTCTCCTGGAGGTAATTTGGCATCTTCATACACTTTCATTACCTTTAATGAATTTAGTTCTTTTTCCATTGCCTTTTGCCAATTCTCCTGATCCTTAGCAGGATACATCCTAAGTTCATCTACACTAGTTGGAACTTTAGTTACTTGGCAAACTATGCTTGCTTGATACCTATCAGGTGGTCTAGTTACACGTGTAGTACGTCTAGGTATTATAGGACTTACAGGTGGACTTTCCTCTATTAATTGTTCTTGAACATGTAACTCTTCCTGATCAACTATTTCCTCTTGCTCTGGTCCAATTTGCTCTTTGTGGACTTCTTCTTTAATTGGACTCTTCTTATAGCTAATCTCATCTTTCTGCCTTTTGTAGGGTTCAATAAATACTTCATTATTTAAATCTTGCTCTAATCTATTCCATCCTACATGTTCTAGGAATTTTTCACTAGCACTGGTGTAAACTCTAGATGTACCTGGTTCCCAGAATCTATAAGATCTATGATTAGATGTGTATCCTACAAAAATCAATCTTTTAGCTCTATGCTGTCCTTTGTATCTAAGTTGTGTAGGGATATGCACCCATGCTGGTGCTCCAAATGTGTGCATGTAACTTAAATCAGGTTTTGTACCATGCCACAGTGTGAAGGGTAATTCACCTGTTGTTGAATTAACAACATTATTTAATATATGATTACCACACATTATAGCTTCTCCCCATAAATTATCAGGTAATCCTGAATCAGACATCATAGTTCGTGCCATTATCTGTGATGAGAGTTACTAATTTCTTTTTAGTTTTCCTTTCAGCGAATTTTAGCCAATTAAATAGATTTTGATATGTTTCAGTTTTGTTCTTCATTAAATAGCAAAACCCATATCTTGATATCTTGAATAGTGATCCATTATACTTAGTATGTAGCAAGCTCCTCCTACACTTGGTTTTTTCGGACCTATTAAATCAGCAAATACTACTTCTAAAGGCTCTTTAGTAGTAAATCCATCAACTCTATTAGCCGGTATAACCCTGCTCTTATTTTGATTACAGGCATTACATTGCAAATACTTATTAGTCAAAGAAAGACTTCAACCAGGATTCTAATAAAATTGGTAGTAAGATTGACAGATTGGATAATTGGGTGTCTCCACCTTTCTTTATATATTTAAGCCTATTATTTCTTTTCAGATGCTCCTTTTCAAACACATATATACATGTAGAGAAATGCACTAATTTTGTGGTTTCAATAACTCATTTCAAGAACCTCTATGGAGCAGGGTAAACTTGTGAGGAGATTCTGCCACTGTTCTTATATAGATTTCCCAAAAAATGTTTGAAGACTGAACATTCAGGTTTTTGATTCATGAAAAAATCCACTAATTGTAAAATAAATTCCTCCATTCAGGATTATCTCCTCTTGTTTGAGATAGGAAATACCTGAATTGAACTTTGATATAATATGAAAGTTTCCACAGTCTGTGTTGATTTGGGGAGCCATGTCATCTGCTGGTGTTGGTCCACTGTACTTCATTAAGTCCAGAATCAACGCAGCCATCTACCAGGAGATTTTGGAGCACTTCATGCTTCTTTCTGCAGATGAGCTTTATGGGGATGCTGACTTCATTTTCCATCAGGACTTGGCACCTGCCCACACTGTCAAAAGCTGGTTCAATGATCATGGGATTACTGTGCTTGATTGGCCAGCAAACTCACCTGAGAATCTATGGGGCATTGCCAAGAGAAAGATGAGAGACATGAGACCAAACAATGCAGAAGAGCAGAAGGCCACGATTGAAGCATCCTGGTCTTCCATAACTCCTCAGCAGTGCCACAGGCTGATAGCTTCTATGCCACGCTGCATTGAGGCAGTAATTGCTACAAAAGGGGCCCAAACCAAGTACTGAGTACATATGCATGCTTATATTTTTCAGAGATCCGATATTGTTCTATGTACAATCCTTGTTTTATAGATTGCATGTAATATTCAAATTTTCTGAGATTGTGGATTTGGGGTTTTCATGAGCTGTAAGCCATCATCTTCATAATTATGATCAATCATGGCTTGAACAATCTTGCTTTGCATGTAATGAATCTATCTCATATATTAGATTCACCTTTTAAGTTGCATTACTGAAATAGATGAACTTTTGCATGATATTCTAATTTTTTGAGTTTCACCTGAATGTGCATGGGTCTATGTTAGTGTGAGCATGTGTGGAGAGAGAAAGAAAAGTGTACACATACATACATGCACACACATATGTATGTGTATTGTATCATGTATATATACATGCATACACACATACATGCATATACATTTTGACTAATTTGATGCATGATTTGATTATGTGCCTTCACATTCTTATCAATCTTATTGACTACATAGGTATTTTTTGTCCATGATGATCTGTTCCTAACCTGGTCTTTCATGATTTCCAGTGTGTATTCATTGCCATTGTATCTGACCAACTTGGTCATGGTCATCCTCTTCTTCCCTTTGCTTCCACCTTTCTCATTTCAGAAAGCTGATTCTTTACATAACCTGTCTGCAATAGATTAACTGGGATCTGGTCATTTGTGAGTTAAGTAAAAACTTGGGTTTATCTGTTTGATGATCCATTATTTTGTTTTCTTGTCTGTCCATGATATACTCAAGAATCTCCTCTATTTTACAATCCTAGGTTTGTCAAAGTTTTGCACAAATATCTTTGGAAGAAATTTGTATATATTTTCTGGATTTTATTAAGCATTTTAATGGGTAATTGTATGATCAGAATTCTTCATATCAGACCCCAGTGCAAAGTAACTTAGTTCTGAAGAAACAAATACAAATAATAATGTTTGATGTGTGTGTGTTTGTTTCTATTTTTCTCTATAAATTGTTGGATAGTGAATGATTCATGTGACCCAAATAACCAAGGATATTTATTTGTAAAAAATATACATGCTGCTAGGAAATCACACATTCATGGATAATCAAAGAAATTAATTAAATTAATGTAAACTTCTGACTGGAAAGTTAGAAAATTAGCAGTAACTATGTACTGCTTGTTGGATAAAATTTTGTAAAAAGTAATGTGGACTCTTTCCAGAACAGTTACTATGTCATTTCCCAAAAACGATAAAAAAGGAAACCAATATATTCAGTGGATATTTAAAATTCAGTAGGAACAAAAGCAATAAAAAGAGAAATGTTTGCATCATGCTGCCATCTATTCATTATGAGATCTTGATTAACATCTGGAATATTTGGCAGGAATTGTTTGATAAAGAATATGCTCCAAGAATGTGATGGCTCGTTGATTATTGTGTTTGTTTTTACAATTGTCCACCATTCTTCTTATGGAGCAAAGCAGCTGATACCATATCCACAATATATAGCTGTGTGTAATAAAAGCAAATGTCCCAAATAGCAATTATCATCTGAACACTGAATTCAAAAGATTCAGAATTACGAAAACACATTGTATCACATCCAGTCTTTGTCATACTCAAAGTAATTTTTCTGAAATCAATGGCTACTCAGTTACTTAAATTTAGTTAAATTGAGGGTCTCCTTTAATCATGACAAAGTATGAAAGCATCCATTACCCTTGATGCAAAAAGAAGCTATCAAAATGCTGGTGGTCTTATCATGTATGTTAAACTATGTTCCATAGACCAATCATGTTGTCTATTTGAATAGAAGCAGTTTTTTTCAGTTTTAGCAAGAAAAAAAAATCACAGACCCATAGACAACTCTTCATGGTTTCCAAAGAGAAACTCCATATAAGTACAGTGACACAGTATCTATTTCTCTCTCTCTCTCTTTCTCTCTCTCTTTCTCTCTCTCTCTTTCTCTCTTACAATTAACCTTCAACATTTCACAGTGAAAACTTCTGAGATTCTAGAAAAAGGCTAATTGTGCTTTTTGGAGGGGGGGGGGATTAATTTCCTTATAGCCCAATCTGGAAGCTCTCATAGACATAAACAATGGAGGTCTCATCAGGTGATGATAGCTGTAATTTCCAAAACCAGTCCTTTGTCTGAGCCATACCATGCCTTTTGAACAAAGCAAGAATGTATTCAGCCCACTTCATTGTTTCCAAATCTTCCAATAATCATTTGGGACTATGTGTTAAATGAAATATACTGAAACTGTCCATCCTTCCTCTTATCATCTTATGATTATGAATTGAAAGCTTTTATATCGCCTTTTTTTAAAAAAACACATGACTGTAATACTCACCTTAAAGGCTACAACTGGGCCCATTAATGGTAGCCTGATCAAAGAGTTACTTTGATCTGAGAATAGACCTTCATCAATATTTCCTTTTCTTTTTATTCTCCTCAACACCCAAAATAAATAGATATCCTTGCCCTCTATATTCTGGGGGGATTGCCATGAAAACAAGAGAAATCCTGTATTACATACTATCATGCTAGAAAGAGTGTTGATAGACATTTTTTGAACTAAAGAATAGATGGATGAAAAATGGCCATGTTATCATATTTTTTTAAGAATTTTTATTGGTTTTTAAAACAAACATAAACAAACAAAACATAAAAACATCAAGCCATCTTCCATATATGTACATACAGTGTGTCGGTTGGTTTAAAATTTTTGCCATTTCTCTAGATCAATCCCAAATCCAAAATTCTTCCCCCAAGCAATCATAGTTTCTTTAACTTGTTCTTCTTCTAGTTTAATTTCTAATAAATATCCATACAATTTATTAATCACCTTTTCATCAGTACCTGTCAAAATCTTGTCTAAGTCAGTCAGTTTATCATAAAAACCTTCTGTTTTGGAATTTTTATCATACCTTGAATGTATTTGCACGTATGAAAACCAATTCATCTTTATACCTTGTTCCTCTAGTTTTTGTATAGATTTAAGTTCACCCTTTTCATTCAATATTTCACCATATCTAACTGTTTGTTCCTTTTTATATATTATAGGATAAGAAAAAGCTTCAATAGTCAATAGCCAGACTGGAATTTTCAAATAACATTGTCTTTTAGTCTTCTCCCAATTTAACCACAGAGACTCCCATATATAATGTCTTCTAAAATACCCCTGTATTTTAATTCCTTTGTACCATAAAAAGGCATGCCACCCCAACAACAAATCATGTACTTCTAATGTCAACAATCTAGTATTTCTTAATGTTATCCATTCCTTAACCCACATCAAATTTGTTGCTTAGTAATACAACTCCCAATTAGGCAAGTCAAATCCACCTCTTATTCTAGCATCTTGCAAAAGTTTTAACTTTATTCTCACTTTCTTACCTTGTCATATATATTTCAACACAATTTTATTCAAATCTTCAAAATAATCTTTTCCAAGCCTAATTGGAATTGTTTGGAACAAATATAAAATTCTGGGTAATATATTCATCTTGATTGTTGATATTCTCCCTATTAATGAAAGTTGTAAATTTTCCCATTTCGCCAAATCAAGTGCTATCTGCTGTTTAAGTTTGATACAACTATTCTCTTTTAATACTGCATCTTGCTGTCAAATATATCTCCAAGTATTTGATCTTATTTGTGACCTGGATTTTCAATAAGTCTGCCAGTTCTTCTTTTTGTCTAGATAGCATGTTCTTTGTCAGGATCCTTGTTTTACCTTTATTTATTTTTAAACCAGCCACCTTACCATATGTCTCTATCTTTTCTATCAATTTTGATGCTGTTTCTCGTGGATTTTCCAAGATAAAAAACAGGTCATCTGCAAATGCTTGCATTTTAAATTCTTCCTTTTTAATTTTCATCCTTTTTATATCCTTTTCTATTCTAATATTTCTGTTTAACACTTCCAAGGTTAACACAAACAACAAGGGTGATAGTGGACATCCTTGTCTTGTTCCTTTTATTATATCAGTAGAGTCTGTCAATTCTCCCTCTATCATTACCTTTGCTGTTTGCTTATGATATATAGCTTCTATTGATTGAGTAAATTTTTTAATAAAGCCCATCTGTTCCAGCAGGAACAACATGAATCACCAGTTCACATTATCAAATGCCTTCTGTGCATCTAGAAATATCAAAGCCATTTGTTTTTCAGGGTGAGCCTCCTAGTATTCCAAAGTGTCCAAAATTACTCTCATATTGTCTTTGATTTGTCACTTTGGCAGAAATCCATTTTGATCAGGATGAATAAAATTATTTAAGTATTTTTTAAGTCTTTCTGACAATATTGAAGCAAAAATGTTATAGTCTGTCTTTAGTACGGAAATAGGTCTATAGTTCTTGATTTGTAATTGGTCGGTCTCCTCTTTTGGAATAAGTGTGATATAAGCTTCTGACCATGATTTAGGTATCCTATTCTTTAACATAACTTAATTCATAACTTTTAGCAATGGAAGGTTCAACGATTCTTGTAATGTTTTATAAAATTCTGCCGGAAGTCCATCTGGGCCTGGTGCCTTTCCATTATTTTGCTTCTTAAGTGCTTCAGTTAACTCCATCATCGTTATATTACTTTCTAACATTGTTTCAATCTCTTTAGGTATCTGGGGTAAATTAGCATTCTGTAAGTACGGTTTAACTCTTTCCTCATCAATATTCTCTTGTGTGTATAGTTTCCCATAATAGTCTCGAATGATTTCCTTCTTCTCTTTATGACCATAGCAAACTTGACCTTGGTAATTAATTAATTGCAATATTTTCCTTGATTCTTTCTCCTTTCTCAGTTTGTATGCTAACCTTCTACCTGGTTTATTTGCATCTTCAAAGTAGTTCTGTCCAGCACCACTAATTTTCTGTGATAGTTCTTCTTTTTCTATAAAACCTATTTTATGTTTAATTATATCCATTTTTAGCTGAATGTCCTTTTTCTGTGGTGTTTTCTGTAGCTCTTTTTCAAGTCCTTCATACTCATCCTCTGATGCTTTAGAGGCTAATCTTTTCATAATATTTCTTTTCCTTGTATAGTCTATTACCAAGCCTCTGGTATATGCCTTCATTATATCCCATGCATTCTGAATTGATGTATCTTCTTTTTCGTTTTCTCTGGGGAAAAAAGCCAATTCTTTCTCCATCCATTGTGTGAAATCTTTCTCCTTTAAAATAGTATTATTTAACATCCATCAAGATCTTCTTCTTTATCCTTTCCATTTAATTGTCATTGTATTGTGATCTGCCCAAGTACTTGATTCAATATTTATTTGTTGAATATTAGTCAACAGTTCTGTTGACATCCATATCATATCTATTCTGGACCATGATAAATGTCTGTTTGAATAAAAGGTGTATTGTTTAGTTTTGGCATTTCTTTCTCTCCATGTATCTTTTAAATTTATTTCATCTACCATTTTAAAGAAAGATTTAGGGAGAGTCTTTCTATTTTTCTTTATTGTTTTCTGTGCTGTATAGTCCAATTTGTTGTCTACAATTCCATTAAAATCTCCCATCATAACTATATTAGCATAGTCCAGTTCAATTATTTTCATATATAATTTTTTATCAAATTCTTCTTCTTTATCATTCAGGGCATAAATTGCAATCAGGAGTGTTTTTATATTGTTCTCCATTATTTCCACAATTAGGATTCTTCCATCGTCATCAGTATAAATCAATTTCGCTGCAATGGTTTCTTTTATATATAAAACCACTCCTCTTTTCTTGCTTTGTGTCAAGTGTAAAGTTGTAATTGCAGGAATGTTCTTATCTCAGATGGCAAACCTCAGATAAAGAATGTTTACAAGCAAATACAACTCAGGCAAACAAAGTCACTAATCTAAAGGAGGATTAGAGAGAGGAAGTAAACATATGTTAGACTTTAGCTAGAGATAATTAATTGTATTAATTACTGTTATGCTAAACAGTAACGAAAGTTAAGCAGTAACCAAAGTTAACCAATGATGGAGGATAACTAAAAATGTGTATAAATAAAAGACTAGACTCCAATAAAGTTCATCATGATTCAGTTGATCATGATCAAACACCTTGACTGCCTCATCATTAAAACAAGTGGCGCATGAACAGGGACCCTCTTACTTCATCCAGCAAGGATTTGGTGCACCTTCAACCCTTTGTGGTTTCTTCAACCTTTTGGTTTCTGTAAGTATGGGGTTTTCACTTTCTGGGGAACAAAGGAAGCATGTAGATAAGTTTGGCTATTTGTTGAAGAAAAATAATACTAAGATACCACAGAGAAATCTCTTAAGGCTGGTCCAGGAGATTGCAGCTCCATGCTTATGGTATCCAAAAGAGGGGTCTTTAAAATTAACTGATTGGGAACGTATTGGGAAAACATTGCACACTGAACCTCGAGCAAAAATAGAAGTTTTGCAGGTGTGGCATTTATGTAGACATGCAATTGAAAAATTTGGTCACAATGAACTTTCTCTTTTAACACCTCCACCTTCATGTTTTACTAATGCTCTCATTTATCCCCCTTCTTCACCTAAATATATGTCTTCAATTTCCTCAGCTCCTGCAGATACAGGGCAAAAGCCTCCTGACTCTATTGTTCAGTCTTCTTTTCAGGAAATGGTTGAGAATTGTAAAAAGGATGCCTCTGTCTCAGGAACAGAACTTGCAAAATTACTGTCTGTTTGTCCAGTACAATGTCGTCCTGGTCAGGGGCCACAGCTTGGACTGCAAGTAGCAGAATGGGAGGGTCTGCCTTATCAGATCTTAAGAGAATTTAAAAAAGCAGTTACAGATTATGGGATTAGTGGTAATTTTACAAGAGGACTTGTAGAAGGAATAAAAAAATGGTTATACAATGATCCCTGAAGATTGGAAACAAATATTTCACATGATTTTAACATTCATGCAATATGTGGTTTGGGAGAGTGAATATATGAGACATGTTTAAGCTGCTGCTTTAGGAGGGGGAGGAGCATATACAGTTGAGCAGCTATTTGGTTCTGGACCATTTGGTACAATTCCTACTCAAGTTGTTCTTCCTCCAGCTCCGTTAACTATTGTTTCTGAATGTGCCTTTTGTGCTTTTCTTAAGGTACCCCAAGCTGGAGAACCTAGAGCAAATTTTTCAAACATTCAAGAGAATGCCAATGAGTCTTATGCTGATTTCGTTGAGCATCTGTCCAAATCAATTAGACAGCAGTTTGATCATCAGGAAGCTGCTGGTGAACTTCTTCACCAATTAGCTATTGAAAATGCTAATGCAGATTGTAAAAGAGCTTTACAGCCATTAAAGGCTACTGCTCATTACACTCTGGCAGATATGCTGCGAGTCTGCCAGGATATTGGATCACAAACTTATAAAATGCATTTGTTAGCAGCTGTTATTCAGGAAGGACAGATACCAATTGGTAACCGTTTTAAGTGTAAAAAGCCTGGACACTTTCAGAAGGACTGTCGTTCTACACCTTCTATGTCTCAGAATTGTCCTTCTAAGAAGTGCCCTATTTGTAAAAAGGGATTTCATTGGGCCAATCAATGTCGGTTTTGGTTGGGAAACTTGTCAATGGGTGTGGCGCCCACCAAAAATCCAAAGCGTGCCTTTCCCATCACTCTGATTCCTCCAGCAGTCTCTTTCACTCCTCCCCAGCCACAGCCAGTAGCGCTGGGATCAATTTAATCACTCAAGAGGAAATTGAGTTTAAATTTCTCTTGGAAGTTAAAATAGTTCCATCTCAAAATAAAGGTCCTCTTCCTTCAGGATTAATTGGCTTACTTTTGCCTCATTCTTCTGCACACAAAAAGGGCTGTTTTGTTGTGCCTGGGGTAATAGATTCAGATTACACTGGTATCCTCATGATTCAAATTTGGGTGAATCTTCCTCAAGTTCTTCCTTGTAATTCTTCTGTTGCTCAATTGCTTCTTCTTCCATGTGAAATCCCATCTCCTGGTATAGGTAATCGTGGGGATGCAGGATTTGGATCAACTTTTTTATCTATAGGCTTACTTCATCAACTGAACTCCTCTCGTCCTTTGTTAACACTCTTCCTTAATAAACAACCATTTCAAGGGTTATTGGATACTGGAGCCAATGTTACTGTCATCTCCTCTTTACAGTGGCCAGTACAGTGGCCAAAAATGACAGTTCCTTCATTGTGGGGAATAGGAGGTTCTACAGCTGCTTGGCAGAGTGTTCAGGAAATTAATGTTCCAACATCTGCTGGTAAGTCCTTTTTCCTACAATCATACATTCTAGATATTCATACTAATATTTGGGGCCATGATATCCTTTCTTTTCTTAATGCCTATTTAATTCTCTTCCTCTTAAATGGCTCTGTTCTACGCCAGTTTGGATGGAACAATGGCCATTATCAAGGGAAAAACTCGCTGCTTTTCAACAATTGGTTCAAGAACAATTGGCTGCTGGTCATATAGAACCTTCTACTAGTCCTTTGAATACTCCTGTTTTTGTTATGAAAAAGAAAAATGGGAAATGCTGTTTCCTTCAGGATTTAAAGGAAATTAATAAATGTATCCAGCCCATGGGTCCTTTACAATGTGGTCTACCAAATCCTAACTTAATTCCTAATTTTTAAAAATTATTGGTAGTTGATCTTAAATACTGCTTTGTTACTATACCTTTGCAGCCTCAAGCCAAAGAAAATTTTGCATTTCCTGTCCTAGTTTTTAATAATAGCATGCCCACAAAATGATATCATTGGCGAGTGTTGCCTCAGGGAATGGTTAATTCTCCTACACTTTGTCAATATTTCATGGATAATGCCCTTCAACCCTTTCGGAATAAATTTCCTTCTTATTTAGTCTATCATTATATGGATGATATATTGATAGCAGCCCCGGATTTTGATGAATCTAAGTTGTTAAAAAAGTTAACGGATATTGTGGCACAACAGAGATTGTATATAGCCTCAGACAAAATTCAAAAGGTAGAATCTTATACCTACTTAGGACATAGAATGTTGCACAATTCCTCCATTCCAATTCTTCCTGAATTACAAGTACAGAAATCATATAAATTAGTACAATGGCAAAAATTACTTGGCATTATTAATTGGGCACGCCCATTCTTCTACATTACAACTGGTGATATGTTACCCTTATTTCAGTCTTTGAAGGGAGCACAATCACCAGGAGATCTAGTTGTATTAATTGATCCTCAAAGAACATGCCTTCAAGAAATATTGAATAAGTTTAAGCATTGACATGTGGACAGGATAAAATCCTTAACAATAGGACTTTGTTTAGCTATTCTTCCCATTACACCCTTACCCATGGGATGTCTTTATTCTAATGCATCCCCAGAAGCAGTCAACATTCATGAATGGATTGCTTTGTCAGCTACTCCGCCGAGAAACATTTATCCTTATCAATCAGCATTAGAGGATTTGATTATTAAAGGTCATAAACGAGCCTTACATTTTACAGGACAGGATCGCATTAGCATAGCTTTCACTCATACAAAAGTTGAACATGAGCATTTGATGATGATTTCAGAATCATATCAGATTGCCTTTTCTCAATATGTGGGAAACTTCTTGTATTCTTTACCCAAGGATCCTAGAATAGTGGTTACTACTACTTTAAATCTGGCCTTTTCTTCCATTTTTGTGTGAAATCCTATTTCTAAAGCTCTTACAGTCTTAACTGATGGATCACCTACAAGGGGTGTGGTTGTCTGGCAGATTCAACAACAATGGTATTCTAAATTTACTGCCATGCAGATTTCAGTTCAACACGCTGAACTGGCTGCTGTGATTTTGGCTTTACGATTGTTCAGTGACTAATCTATTAATTTGATCGTTGATACTCAAAATGTGTATTTAGCTATGCAATCTCTTCCTTTTTCTTAGTGTGCTCTCTCTTTGGATAAGAATTTGTCATCCTTGTTTTTATCTTTAAAGAATAGTTTGGAAACTTTCTTGTATTCTTTGTCTGTAGAACACATTCGAAGTCATACTCCCTTTACTAATGCCTTGACTGAAGGAAATCGAAAGGCAGATGAATCCTTGAAGGATGTTGCCTCTTTGTTTGTTGATCCTGTTGATAGTCCTTATTTTCATCAAAATGCCAAATCGCTTGCAAAGCAATTTAAAATGTCATTATCTCAAGCCCGGGATATTGTCTGTGCTTCTCCAGCTTGTCAGCAACTGGCAGTTCCCTTTCCAGTGGGTGTCAACCCACGAGGAACCCAAGCTAATCAAATTTGGCAAATGGATGTAACTCAATTTTCAACCTTTAAGCCATACTGTTATCTTCACATGTCTATTGACACCATTCACATTTCCTTTGGGTTAGTGTTTCAAAACATCAAAGTATTTCAGATGTTATTTCTCATTGCCTATCCTCTTTTGCTGTAATGGGTTGGTCTTCTCAGTTGAAAATTGACAATGGCCCCGCTTATATCAGTAAGGAATTTCAAACCTTTTGTCAGAAATGGAATATTACTTTTGTGCACGGAATTCCTTAAAACTCTCAGGGTCAAGCTATAGTTGAGCGAGCTCATCATACTTTTAAGGCATTGCTACAGAAACAATTACAAATTGAGTCTGGCCCTTACCATCTGCGAAAGATTCAAAATCTCATTGCTATAGCATTATATATTTGGAATTATTTAACCTTTTTAGATTCTCTTGCAGACTCACCTGTTAATTTGCATTTTCGAACTACTGAATCTTTAGCAAGGCCTTTGGTAAAATATCGCCAAGCTCCAGATCCAACATGGAAAGGCCCTACACCACTGATCACCTGGGGTCGTGGTTACGCTGCCCTGGAAGATCCTTCTACTGGACAAGCAGTGTGGGTTCCAGCGTGCTGTGTTCATCCATATCATGGCATGGCATCAGGGCCTTCACAACCCAATTCCAGATTTCAATCTTCATCTGAACACAGAAGTCCATCTTCCAAGGTCAAAGTGCCCGCAACCCATCACTTGGGGCCAGATTAAATCTACTACATATCAAGCTCAACAACAACTGCAACAGGCCTCATTTCCTCAGACTCCTGAAAATCTTGTTGGTGCTGTTTTTGCTATTATTACTGCTAACTCTGTTACCATTTTACTTTGTATTTTCTTGTTTATGGTAAATGGTGTTTCTGCTCAAAATGACACTTCTGTGGTTCGTCTTAACCCTAATTTGTGGGTTGGTCATGCCCAATACATGTTTATTACCCATGGCACAAATATTACTTTATACTATGAGCCCCCAATGGCATTTGGTCATTTTTTTTTTACCCCTAACTTGATCATGTCTTCTACATTTATTGTCTCACAACTACAATCTATTTCACACTCCTGGCTATTTTCTAAACCCCCGATGCAATTGAATTCTGTCCATTGGTGTTATTTGAAAGTTAGTCAATTTACAAGAGGTCTGTTTTTCTGTTGTCACACTAAACACACTTGGGTTCATAATTGGTCTGATTATGATGCTGCCCAGCACATATTAAAAAAAGCTGGAGAATTATAGTTATTATTCTAACTACTATTGGTTGTCAGGTACCTTTAATTCTTCTTTGCATGGCATTAATATAGCTCCTAATATGTATCCTGACAATTTTCCTATTTTTCATGCCTCTGATCAGTCTAATACAGTGTTAAGCCTGGGTTCCCCAACCAGGGTTAGGTAGGCAAGCTAAACAGAATGTGCAGCGTTAGTCAGATAGGCACACAGATAAATGAGTGAGCTAAGCTTGTATGTTTATTAACATACAGTAAAAATAACAGATACGCTTGTGCTATCAAGAATATGTTTTATTCCAGTATAAGTTTATAGCATAGTCAAAAACAGTCCTATATTCATTTACCATGTAGTCAGTCCATTCAGGGATATTCAGTTAGCAAAGTCCATGTAGAATATCCTATTGTCAGTTCTCATAAATCAGTCCGTTGTCTCTCCCGTTCGAGCAATGCAGTCTTGCTTCCAAGCAGTAATCAGGGATCATCAAAGCCAGAGAGAGAGCAAGCTGTAGCCTTGCTACTTTTATGTGGTTTTCATAACCACACCCACAATTGCCATTTTACATTTAAAGCTGCATACATTAACTATGATTCATAGTTAGTATTTCACCTAAAAACAGTTAGGGTGAACAATGTTATCCCTAACATACAGGATCGATATGCACTAGTTGGCAGCTTAAGGATCCTAATATGTGGGTTTTTTTAAAAAAAATATGCTACTAATGTTCATCCTCAGAATTATCAATGTGCAGCCATAGGTTATTTTACTCTACCTGTTCAAATAGGTACTCTCCCATCAACTTGACAGTGGCGTTCTTCTCTGGGGCCTACATGCAATGATGAAGTCATTATTGACACAAAATTGTCTTCTGGTTCTACATTTGGCCGTGCATTGGCAAGGGCCGTTACAGGAGTCCTTACTCTAGGCTCTTATCCTGGCATAATTGCTCAAGAAAGCAGACGATCTATTCTTGGTCTCACCTGCAGACTTGAAAAATCCATCAATGCTACTGCTGCTATTATTCGTGATTTGCAGCATGAAATAGAAGATTTAAATCAAGATGTCTTACAGCAGCATTTTGCCATAAACTGTCTTTTAGCCCGTCAGGGAGAGTTCTGTAAGTTAGTTGGACATTGTAGATGTGCTGTGCATTTTCATTCTTTGAATAAAACTATTGAGGATGAGCTTGCCAATTTACAATCATACATTCGAAATAATATCCATGCTCATTGCTCACCTTTTGAGTGGCTAACCAATTGGCTCCCTGATTAGTCTTGGCTCAGACAGTTTTTGTTTTATGTTATAATTATTATTATTGTACTAACTGCAACCTGTTGTTTTATTCAATGTATTCCAAATTTATTCACATTGTTTCATCCTGCTTCCCCCTCTCTTAATCCTCTACAATTGCGATACATTCATAAATCTTTAAAATAAAAAACGGGGATATGTAGTGTTGTAATTGCAGGAATGTTCTTATTCGGATGGCAAACCTCAGATAAAGAATGTTTACAAGCAAATACAAGTCAAGCAAACAAAGTCACTAATCTAAAGGAGGATTAGAGAGAGGAAGTAAACATATGTTAGACTTTAGCTAGAGATAATTAATTGTGTTAATTACTATTATGCAAAACAACAACTTAAGTTAAGCAGACCAAAGTTAACCAATGATGGAGAATAATTAAAAATGTGCATAAATACAAGACTAGACTCCAATAAAGTTCATCATGATTCAGTTGATCATGATCAAATACCTCAACTGCCTCATCATTACAACAGTCAAGGAGGTAAATATTTTCCCTAATTTTGGCTGTATCAACAATTGTTCATATTGCTTTTTAATATGTACTTCTTTTAGACAAATTATATCAAATTTTAATGTTGCTAATTTATAAAAAGTTTTCCTTCTTTTAAAGGCTGAATCAAGTCCATTTATATTAATTGTAATTAATTTTTTCTCTTCCATAATTATATTTTATAATTAGGTTTGGCAGCTCTCGTAGATCTTAGTTCAAGTTGTTCTTTGGCTTCCTCCTTTCCACCTATTTCACCTTCTTCTTTTTCAGTCGTCATTTGGCAGTCCTCTTGGAATTCAATTAGTGACATTTCTTTTTCTGCCTCTTTCCCTCTGAAAAATTCTGTATAAAATGATTCAGCTTTCTCAATTGAGTCAATTCTATATCTCTTTTCTTGCCATGTGAGCATCAAACTGGATTTCTGGATTCAGCCAGAAAGATCTATAAATCACCTCTTTCTTAAGTAGCAATTTAGTCAAAAATCAGTATTCTCTTATCTCTCTCACTCTTCTGGGTACTTGTTTCAAAATCACAATCTCCTTATCTTTATATTTCAATGTTTTCTCTCTTGCCACTTGCAATATTTGCGTTTTAATAGGCTTTCCTTGTAAATCTAATGTGAACTT
The DNA here is from genome assembly GCA_015471245.1 of Laticauda colubrina. Taxonomy (NCBI): domain Eukaryota; kingdom Metazoa; phylum Chordata; class Lepidosauria; order Squamata; family Elapidae; genus Laticauda; species Laticauda colubrina. The sequence continues at coordinate 21,294,271 of BLBF01000052.1, forward strand.
ATTTTGGTAGGCTATTTCTCATTATGTATCTTGTGAAAACATGATAAACCTCATCTATTCCATCCATCATCTTCTCTTCAGATATTTCCAAAGCTTCTGCCAATATTTCTATCATGATCTCAGCTAGATTTTGTGCTTTTTCTTCCTCTATGTTTTGAAATCTAAGGTAGAATTCTGATCTATCCATCTCCCATCGCAACATACTACTTTTCTCTTGTTCAACCATCATTAATCTATTATCAATGTCTCCAATCTTCTTATCTCTTTGTTTATCTTCTTCAATTTTCAGTAGTCTCTCATCACACTTCATCATCATTTGTTGGATGTTCTCCACTTTTTCATCAGTTTTCCCTGTTCTTTGTTCAATGTTCTCTGTTCTTTGTTCAATGTTCTCTGTTCTTTGTTTGATGTTCTCAATTCTCTTTTCAATATTCTCAGATCTTCTTTGAATGTTTTGAATTTCTTGCAAAATCATCTGCAGGGTCGATTTTTTTTTCTTGTTCTTTCTCTTGCCTTAACATTATCTATAATGAACGTTGTCCTCCAGATGGTAGAGAGAAGGAAGTGGAAGTTGAAGAACCAGGAGCTGTTAGTTTCCTACTCATTTCAAACAATTCAAAATCTTCAGGTTCTTCTAGACCCTAATCCAATTATGATATAACCAATTGCAATTCCAAATAAAAATAATAGGGGGGGGGAGCCAAATAGTAATAATGATAAAAAGGAAAAAAAAAAGAAAAATTTATATAGGTTCTTGTATACCTTAAGCCCATGTCACACTGCCCAACGGATGCAAAAAGGACACAGCGGACGAGCAAAATATTCCATCCGTTGTTATCCGCTCTCAAAAGGGGCAAAAATTTGCATAACCGGAGCAGATAACACGGACGCGGGGAGGATGCAGGGTGGATGCAAAGCGGATGCGGAACGGAAGCCTAGTGGATGGAAGTGGATGGAAGTGGATGGCACATCCGCAGGGCTTCCGGGGGGCCTCAGCAAAGCAGACACGGAACAGAAAGAGCGGATGCAGAGTGGATGCACAGCAGATGAAGCGGATGCAGAGCGAAAGCCTAGCGGATGCACAGCGGAAGCCTAATGGATGCCTGGTGTTAATTGCACATGTGAGGGGGATGCATTGCGTAAGCCCCCCGGATATAAAGGGAAGCAGCTTTTCACGTGGGCAGCATTCGGAGGAAAGACCTGCTGCAGGATACATCGAGTCCTTGCCTGCCCTGCCTGCAAGCCTTGCTGCCAGCCTTCCTGCCAGCCTGCCTCAAAGCCTCCTGGCCAGCCTCCCTGCCAGCCTTGCTGTCTGCCTGCCTGCCAGCCTTGCTACTAGCTTGCCTTCCAGCCTCCCTACCAGCCAGTTTGCCTGCCAGCCGTGGTGCCTGCCTGCTTGTCAGCCTTCCTGCCAGGCTTCATGCCAGCCTTCTTGCCAGCCTTCCTGCCAGCCTTCCTACCAGCCTTGGTGCCAAATTTCCTGCCAGGCTTCCTGCCATCCTTGGTGCCTGCCAGCCTCCCTGCCAGCCAGCAACCCCAGAACCATGGGGAAGAAGCGAAAGTCTCAGCAACCTGCCACCATCCCTGGCAAGAGGGACAGGCAACCCTCCGACCCCCTGTCCCTGACTCTGCTTCTGCTGGGGATTCTGCTGAAGCTGCTCCTGGTAGTGGTGCTTCTGCTGCATACTCTGCTGAAGCTGCTGCTGGTCCTGATTATCCTGCTCGTGCTCCTGGACTTGCTCGTACTGCTCGTACTGCTCGTGCTCCTGGTCTTGCTCGTCTTGCTCGTCCTGCTGGTGCTCCTGGTCCTGCTGGTGCTGCTAGTGCTGGTGCTGCTGGTGCTGCTGGGGCTCCTGGTGATTACTCTGCTGCTGCTGATCCTGGTCCTGCTGATCCTGCTGCTGCTGCTGATGATGATTATGATCCTGCTGGTGATGATGATGATGATGATGATGATGATGATGATGATGATGATGATCCTGCTGCTGCTGTTGCTGTTGCTGGTGTGGAGGAGAAGCCACTACCACCTGGGAGCCCCTCTGATGAGGGCCCATCTGGTCCTGGGAAAAGGAGGAAGAGGCATATGCAGGGACGGGAGAGGAGGCAATAATTCATTGAGAAGGAACACGAGGATGAGGTGCTGGAGTGGCTGAGAGAGAATGACTATCTGTGGTGGAAGGGACACCAGCTGTACAGGGACACCAAGCGGAAGCAGGCTGCTTGGAGAAAGAGGGCGGAGAGTATGGGTTACACTTCGGAGGTGCTCCTCGGCTGATGGAAACATATGCACACCTGGTACAGGAAGCTGCACCTGAAGAAATCTGGCCAGCCCACAGTAAAGCTGACGGACAGAGAGACCTACGTCATGGCCAGGGGAAGCTTCCTGGAGGGTGAGATCTACCACCAAGGAGCACCAGGAGCCCCTCTGTCTACCCTCTCTCTCCGGCAGCCTGGTGCAACCCAGTCCTCTTTTGGCCGAGAGTCAGTCCCTGTCTCCAGGCAGGTTTCTGTGGAGCGTGCCATGGCGGAGAACCCGCGGACAGCTGTTGTCACCATGGTGGAGCGCGTGGAGGACTCCCTGGTGCGGTGGGAGAGAGGAGACATCGAGTCCACCACAGTCATAGCCGCATCAACCCCCCCCCCAGCTCCGCCTCCAAAGAATGGCAGAGAGCCAGACAGCAGGAGGGGCAGAGCCACACTGTCCTGCTGGAGATCAGGGACACCATCTGCACCAGTATAGATCTCCTCTCACAGCTGGTCAGCACCAACTCCTCATCCTCCAACCGCAAGCCCTTCCTCACCTATGTCAACCAGACCCTCAAGAACATGGAGAAACCCCAGTACCAGGTGGTGAAGGACCGGATCACCGAGCTGCTTCACAACACTCCAGACCCCGAGGAACCTGCTCCCACCCAGTCCAGGTCTGCTCCTCCACCCCAGGTGATGTCCCTCCCATACCAAGGCTTCCCACAGCCCCTCACCTACCAGGGCTACGGCTACCAAGAGGTGCAGTAGCACAGGCAGCAGCCCTTCCCAGCCCAGGTACAGAGTCATCGGGTGACACCGTTGCCACCTGTTCCGCTGATGCCACCGATGCCACCCACGGCAATTATGCCACCGACGACAGCGATGCCACCCACGCCAGTCATCACCCAGCTGCAGACCAGACAGCCCCACTACACTACTCCTTCCTCCACCCCACAGCCAAGCCCGGCCTCAGTACATCTTTCATCAGTACTGTGGCTGACACCCCATGGCATGGAGGAAGGACCTCTCAGCATCGCGGGTCTGAGCCAGCTATCTGAGAGCTTCCTCAACACACTGTCCCCTGTTGTCCTCTTGGGGCCAGGAACCCCAATGATGATACAGACCAGCACTCCAGCACCACCCACCTCCACAGCACCTGGACCCTTCACCCCTGATACTGGGCACACCTCCGAGTGACCAATAAGAGTGCCAGAGACTGGGTAGCTGGCTACCTGTAGAGTTTATTTGGACACTTGACTTGGGTCATTTTTGTTTTACAGCTTGTTGTTCAATCAAGTTTATCTTTGATTCACACACTTGCTTCATTTCTTTTTTTTAATAAAGTCTTGGTGGAAACTTTTAGAAATGGTTTAAGCCTTTGCATGCTTGTGGGATGGGTTAAGATAGCAGTGGGATGGGCAGGGATACTTTTGGGATGGGTAATAACTGTGGGATGGGTAAGGATAGCAGTGGGATAGATAAGCCTCCAGTGCAAGCATAGTGGGACTGTATGGTCCACCCTCCCAGGTGCCACACCTATGGCCCTTTATTATCAATAATAATGTAAGCATTGATCCACACATTTGAACATAAACACAACTCTTTATTAAATGCCCTGTTCATTGTAGGCCCACCCAATATATATGGCCCAATCTCATCAGTGTGATGAAACAGGCTGAAGGAAGCACTCATTAATCATCTATCATCCTGTCTTGCCACTCCACTGCTCCAGCTGGGGAGTTGCACCAGTGTCTCAGGAGGTTGCGCTGCTTCTTCCCTTCACATGAGGCTCTGTTGGGGCCTTGCACATCCTCAGTGTCTATCAGGTTTCACCCTTGCCTCCATTCACCAGGCTCCATGTACCCATTGCCTTGTTGGAGGTCCACGAGCCTGTTCTGCAAGACTGGGTAGCGGGTGCGCATGAGATTGTGCAGGATGCAGCAAGCTTCCACCATCCTCTTCACGGTCTCTGGGCGATGCTGCATAGTGGTGAGAAGTACCTGGAACCTTTTGGCCAGGATGCCAAAGGCGTTCTCCACCACCTGCCTGTAGTTGAAGATCCTCTCTTCACAGGTGAGGAGTCTGAAAGCATAGGGCTTCATGAGGTAGGTTGTGAGGGAGAAGGCGTCATCCCCCACGATGAAGTAGGGCACCTCTTGCGTGTCGTTGGGCAGGGGTTCTGGATCTGGAAAGCCCATGATGAGGTTGCCTTCCAGCCCCTCCTTGAGGTCACTGGCATTGTATACCTGGGCATCTGAACATGAGTCACTGCCTGAAGCATCGATGTACATGAACTTGTAGTCAGCACTGACCATGGCAAAGAGGACGATTCTGAAGAAGCCCTTGTAGTTGAAATAAGTGGAGACCGACTTGCGTGGTACTTTGCAGACCACGTGCTTGCCATCGATGGCTCCAATGGTGTGAGGGAAGTTCCACCTCTGGTACCACTGCTCTGCAACTTTCTTCCAGCCTTCTTCAGTGGAGGGGCACTGGAGGAGCTCCTGCAGGTATTCTTTGATGATGACCTGCACCACTTCTCTGACCACAATGCTGATGGTGTTGTGTGGCATCCTCCAGCCATACTGCATGCTCCTGTAGGTTCTACCTGAGGCCAGGTGGTGCAGAGTGAGTGCCACCTTGAGCCCAGGTTCTAGGCTGGGCTGGAAGTTGGTGTTTGCCTTGGTCAACCTGGGTGTCAGGCGCTGCACAACTTCATCAAACATGGCTGGAGGCATCCTCATGAAGTTCTGGAATGCCCGAGTGTCTTTGTTCCTGAGCTCCACCATCAGCTTGTTGTACAGTCCGTCCTCTGCTCTTCTCCCGATCCATCTTCGTACCCAGAGGCTTCTTGGCCGCCTCTTTTTCTTCCCTTAGTAGAGTTCACAGAGCCTGTAGATTGCTTCGCAGTGTTGCAGAAGGATGGTGGCTGCCAAAAGGACTGTGTTACAATCCACGGTGGACATGACTGGATGCTGTGGAAGAGGAAGAGTCAGATGAAGGCTGCAGAGGTCTGCACAGCTAGGCTGCTAGTCTGAAAGTGAGATGCAGGTGAGTTGCTCTCCCTTTTTATAGGCAGTATAGGTGTCCCTTTGCATCCTCTAGGCATCCTCTAGGCATCCTCTAGAAATCCTTAATATCTGAGATAGGTCCCCTCTGCTAACGTTTTTTCCATTTTAAATGCTTTGTTTCTGCTTGGCATCCATTCTGCATCTGTTCTGCATCCGTTCTGCATCCGTTCCACGTCCGTTCCACTTCCTCCCTGTGTCCGAGCGGATGCGAGTTGCGTGGATGCGGAACGGATGCCTAGCGGATATAGCGGATGCGTATCGGATGCAGAACAGATGCGTAGCGGATGCGTAACAGATGCATAATGGATGAATTGGATACATTTTCCGCGCAAAAGTTTTAGGCAGCCCAAAACTTTTTGAGCAGATGAAACATCAATAGACGGATGCTGGACGGATAGAGAGGAAGCAAAACGGAGGCAGTGAGTACATTGCGTTAACCAACGGATGGCAAGCTTTTTTGTCCATTTTACATCCTCTTTGCATCCATTGGTGCTGTGTGACATGGGCTTTAATCCAATTGGTTGAGTAGATAACGGTAAAAAATAAAAAATGAAGAAAAAGACCATAAACACACACAAAAGAGAAAAGGTTGTAAAATCCCAAAGAAGACAGAAAAGTGAGGAATAAAAAGCTAAAAAAGAAAGGGCGGGGAGAGAATTCTTCAGGTTCTTCAACACCTTAATCCAAATTAAAAGGTCTCAAATATAAAAGGCTGCATAACAGAAGAGGAGGAGAAAAAAGGCCAAGATGATTAAAAAAAGGAAAAAATCAGTATGGGAGGTAGATGGAAAAACAAAAATACCAGCAAGGCAGAAAGAGAAAAAGAAAGAAAAAAAGGCTACTCCCTTAAAAAATAATTATTTTGTTATAAAATAAAAAGTAAGCATAGAAATTTAACCTATTTCAAAAAATAAACTGCTGAGGAGGGGTTTCAAAATATAAGATCATGTATAGAAAATCCAGCAATGAGAAAAAAACATTACTTTGACATTCCTGTTTAAAATCACTGCTTAATCACTTCCGTCAAAAATTTTACAGATTCTTTCTTTTCCTTAGGGTGTCCTTTCAGATCTTAAAATAAAGAAAAAGTTCTCACCAAACCAGCACACTCTCTCTTTCTGTTCTCTTCCATTTTGGAGCTGTCCCAACTTCAGCAGCTTTAATGGCTGCCTCTCTGCTGCTGGCAAGAAGAGCTTCTCCTGGATCTACCAGGGACTTTACAGTATCCCTGGGATTGACAGGAAGCGCTCTTCACTTTCACCATCTCTTTGGGACCATTTAGATCTGATTGGACCGTCCAGGAGCAAAGATATCAACAGCAATCTCAGACCTCCAAAATCACATGCCGTATCGTCGCAACACCAGCTCTGCCCCCCCTCCTGTTATCATATTTTTTTAAAGTCAGAAACAATGAGAAGAGGTTCCTCCTCAGATTTTTTTATTTTACTACTTCGAGAAAATATTATGTTGTTAATATTTAGAGTGCAAGATCAACATATCCTACTATAACACAAGCAGATTTGAACTATTCTACTTCAACTTAGTCTGAACTGATTTTCAGAAACTTGGAACTAGAACACTTGTAGTAAAAACAGAATGAGTTTAAAAAGGGAAGACTGACTAATTAAAGGAGCAAATTACTCAGGTTTGTGTTTTTAAGAAATGAAAATACCTGTAATTAAAAATCTTTTCAATGAATAGGGTAAGGGATCAAAATTGTAAAAAAAATAAAAAAAGGCTACAGCCCCACAGATAAATTAAAACCAATCTCACTTTTACATGCATTTTACCATAACAGATCTAATAAAAAAGGAGCTTTGGCATTGACTGTGTAGAATTGTTGCAGCATCACCTTAACTTTACTTTCCTTGGATATATCATGCCTCTGCCTGTATTTTGTGTTAGTCTGGAGGGAAATTAGATCATATTTGTAGCCATGATTACTCCCTTCATAGCAGATAATCTCCTTATGTTTCTAATATATAAGAACAGGGAATTTTTCTCCACTAGGAGGAAATTTCCTAATTTGGGGATTGTAGTTGAATGGTTGAATACTTTGAAAAAGTAAGAAAATTTCTTCATATATTGATAAAAGTGAGGTATTTTTATTTATTAATGATGGAGCAACTGTTGGTAGATATTGTCAGTTGGTACATGAAGCTATTGAAATTCTTCTCCTTTGCAAGTTAGTGAATAGATAAATAGCTGAGCTAAACTGGCATATTAGATTAGCTGACTCTTCAAGAACGTAGATTGTCTCTTAGGATTCATCTTCAAATATTGTCTTCAGTTTAATATAGGGGTTAAATCGTTGCTCTCAAGAGAACACACATTCTGATTGTTCTTCATGTGACATTAGCCAGCTAGATGAGCTTAGAACAATCTCTTTCTTTCAGCCTTTTAAAACAAATATTTTCCGAAAATTTTGCTAGGAAGGGAGGAAGGAAGGACATTTTTCACAATGGGTTTTCATGTTAGACTTCTTCCTCACCAAAAAATAACTGAAATAATTGGTGTCAATTTCACCACAATTGAAAACAATGAAAAACATCCTTTGAAAATCTTGCCAAGAAAGCTGCAAAAAGTTGTCTAGACAGTCACCAGGAAGTGACAATGATGCAAAGGCACAAACACATTGTCTTCAGAATGCTCTTCTCCAATTTTTAGTTTTAACTATTATGAAACAAGTAACCTAGTACTTCACCAAATTCATTCCTTCTTCTCCTATTCATTTACATCCCTGGAGGTTTTTTAGTTGAAACCCCCTCTCCCCCCCAAAAAAAGCTTCAGGCAAACTGTGAATTGTGTTGGAAATTTTACATTGAGATGAATTAGCTTAGATCCTTTTCTCAATATATTTTAAGCGCGTATTAATCATTACAAGTGAATTGGATGCATATTTGATGATGAAAGATGAGATGAATAGAGAATTAAAACTTTGTAATGGTTTCCACATCCTATTGTTTGGACAGAGCACTCAAAATATGTGTATTATATAAAACAGTGAACCATTTTACCTTTTTCAAACCATATAATAGATTCTATGAATAATGCACTTGAGTGATTTAATACATAAACTCTAAAACATAAGCAGTATATCTTGGTTGTCAGGAAACTATTTTTCATAAAATGACATCTTCTCCATAAAATCCTGATGCTTCATTACAGCATTTAAATAAATACCCCTGAAGAGGCTACACACTGTTATCTTAAGCCCATGTCACACTGGCCAACGGATGCAAAAAGGACACAGTGGACGAGCAAAATGTTCCATCCATTGTTATCCGCTCTCAAAAGGGGCAAAAATTTGCATAACCAGAGTGGATAACACGGACATGGGGAGGACGCACGGCAGATGCAAAGTGGATGCGGAACGGAAGCCAAGCGGATGGAAGCGGATGGGAGCGGATGGCATATCCGCTAGGCTTCCGGGGGGCCGCAGCAAAGCGGACGCGGAATGGAAATAGCGGAAGCAGAGCCGACGCCGAAAGGATGAAGCGGATGCAGAGCGGAAGCCTAGCGGATTCACAGCGGAAGCCTAATGGATGCCTGGCGTTAATTGCGCATGTGGGGAGGATGCATTGCATCAGCCTCGCGGATTTAATGGAAGCAGCTCGGAAGCAGGACGCCATTCAGAGGAAAGACCTGCTGCCGGACACATCGACTGCCTTGCCTGCCCTGCCTGCATGTCTGCCTGCCAGCCTTGCTGCCAGCCTTGCTGCCAGCCTCCCTGCCAGCCTTGCTGCCATCAGGTCTGCCTGCCAGCCTTGCTGTCTGCCTTCCTGCCAGCCTTGGTTCATGTCTGCCTGCCAGCCTTCCTGCCAGCCTTGGTTCATGTCTGCCTGCCAGCCTTCCTGCCAGCCTTGGTGCCAGCCTCCCTGCCAGCCTTCCTGCCAGCTTTGGTGCCAGCCTCCCTGCCAGCCTTCCTGCCTGCCTTGGTTCATGTCTGCCTGCCAGCCTTGGTGCCTGCCTGCCTGCCTGCCTTCCTGCCAGCCTCCCTGCCAGCCTTTCTGCCAGCCTTGGTTCCTGCCAGCCTCCCTGCCAGCCAGCAACCCCACAACCATGCGGAAGCACAGTAAGCCTCAGCCATCTGCTGCCAGCCCTGGCAAGAGGGACAGGGCTACCATCCCGCCCCCTGGCCCTCACTCTGATTCTGCTGGGGCTTCTGCAGCATGGGCTCGTTCTTCTGGGGCTGTCGCTTCTGCTGCTTCTGCTTCTGGAGGAGCTGATGACAAGCACTCCAGCACCAGCCACCTCCACAGCACCTGGACCCTTCACCCCTGAGACTGAGCGACCAAGAGGAGTGCCAGAGACTCATTTTTGTTTTATAGCTTATTGTTAATAAAGTATATTTTTGATTCATAAACTTGCTTCGTTTCTTTTTTTTAATAAAGTCTTGCTGGAAACTGTTAGAAATGGTTTAAGCTTTTGCATGCTTGTGGGATGGGTAAAGATAGCTTTGGTATGGGTTAGGATACCTGTGGAATGGGTAATAGCTGTGGGATGGGTTAGGATAGCCGTGGGATAGATAAACCTCCAGTGCAAGCATAGTGGGACTGTATGCTCCACCCTCCCAGGTGCCACACCTACGGCCCTTTCTTATCAATAATAATGTGATAATTATCCACACATGTCAACATAAACACAACTTTTTATTAAACGCCCTGTTCATTGTAGGCCAACCAAACATACATGGCACAATCTCATCCATGTGATGAGACAGGCTGAAGGAAGCATCCATTAAGCACCTACCATCCTGTCTTGCCACTCCACTGCTCCAGCTGGGGAGTTGCACCAGTGTTTCAGGAGGTTGCGCTGCTTCTTCCCTTCACATGAGGCTCTGTTGGGGCCTTGCACATCCTCAGTGTCGATCAGGTTTCGCCCTTGCCTCCATTCCCCAGGCTCCATGTCCCCATTGCCTTGTTGGAGGTCCACGAGCCTGTTCTGCAAGACCGGGTAGCGGGTGCGCATGAGATTGTGCAGGATGCAGCAAGCTTCCACGATCCTCCTCACGGTCTCTGGGCGATGCTGCATGGTGGTGAGAAGTACCTGGAACCTGTTGGCCAGGATGCCAAAGGCGTTCTCCACCACCCACCTTGCCCTGAACATCCTGTAGTTGAAGATCCTCTCTTCACGGGTGAGGTATCTAGAAGTGTAGGGCTTCATGAGGTAGGTTGTGAGGGAGAAGGCGTCATCCCCCATGATGAAGTAGGGCACATCTTGTGTGTCATTGGGCAGGGGGTCTGGATCTGGGAATCCCACCATGAGGTTGCGTTCCAGCCCCTCCTTGAGGTGACTGGCGTTGTATACCTGGGCATCCGAAGATGAACCGTTGCCTGAAGCATCGATGTACATGAACTTGTAGTCAGCATCAACCATGGCAAGAGGATGATGCTGAAGAAGCCCTTGGAGTTGAAATAAGTGGACCCCGACTTGGCTGGAGATTTGCAGGCCACGTGCTTGCCATCTATGGCTCCAACGGTGTGTGGTAAGTTCCACTTCTGATACCACTGCTCTGCAAATTTCTTCCATCCTTCAGTGGAGGGGTACTGGAGGAGCTCCTCCTTGTATTCTTCGATGATGGCCTGCACCACTTCTCTGACCACAATGCTGATGGTGTTGTGTGGCACCCTCCAGCCTTTCTGCATGCTCCTGTAGGAGGTCCCTGAGGCCAGGTGGCACAGAGTGAGTGCCATCTTGAGCCCAGGTTACAGGCTGGGCCGGAAGCTGCTTTTTGCCTTGGTCAACCTGGGTGTCAGGCGCTGCACAACTTCGTCAAACATGGCTGGAGGCATCCTCATGAAGTTCTGGAACGCCGAGTGTCTTCACTCCTGAGCTGCACCATCAGCTTGTTGTACAGTCCGTCCTCCGCTCTACTGGCGAACCATCTTCGGACCCAGACTCTTTTTGGGTGGCTCCTTTTCTTCTCGCAGTAGTGTTCACAGAGCCTACAGATGGCTTCGCACTGTTGCAGAACGATGGTGTCTGCCAAAAGGACTTTTTCTTCCCTTAGTAGAGTTCACAGAGCCTGTAGATTGCTTCGCAGTGTTGCAGAAGGATGGTGGCTGCCAAAAGGACTGTGTTACAATCCACGGTGGACATGACTGGATGCTGTGGAAGAGGAAGAGGAAGATGAAGGCTGCAGAGGTCTGCACCACTGGGCTGCTGTTCTGAAAATGCGATGCAGGCGAGTTCCTCTCCCTTTTTATAGGCAGTATAGGTTTTCCACTAGGCATCCTCTAGGCATCCTCTAGGCATCCTGTAGACATCCTTAATATCTGAGATAGGTCCCCTCTGCGAACGTTTTTTCCATTTTAAACGCTTTGTTTCCATGCTGCATCTGCTTGGCATCCGTTCTGCATCCGTTCTGCATCCGTTCCGCTTCCTCCCTGCGTCCGTTTACTTCTGGAGCGGATGGAGTTGCGCGGATGCATAGCGGACACCTAGTAGATATAGCGGATGCATAACGGATGCATAATGGATGCGTAGCGGATGCGTAGCGGATGCAGAATGGACGAACTGGATACATTTTCCGCACAAAAAGGCAGCCCAAAACTTTTGGACCGGATGAAACGTCCATAAACGGATGCTGGATGGATAGAGAGGAAGCAAAACGGAGGCAGTGAGTACAGAACGGATACATCGTGTTAACCAACGGATGGCAAGGATTTTTGTCCATTTTACATCCTCTTTGCATCCGTTGGTTCAGTGTGACATGGGCTTTAACAATGAACCTGCACCTCTGACACCTTGTTTTAGACACATTTTCATAAGGGTGTTTAAGCAATTCTTGCAGTAATTTTTGATTAATCCATGCAAGTCATTATCTGCATTTGGATTAATTATGCAACATGTTCTTTATTCAACATCTTTTCAAGCACCATAACCCAGATTTGAAGCATTGTTAATGTCATTTACTGATGAAACAGCTTTTGAAACTGATCAACATTTGAAACAAGTGGAACCAACAAAAATGTCACTATTAAAAATACTGTAATTAAACATGCAAAAAATAGCGGGGGGGGGGGCCTTACATGAAATAGCTTTGTCCTTGATGTTGTACATACTGCATGTCACAGCCCACTACAGAAGAAGATTGATGAGGGGGTTGCAGGGGAAAAACGAATGAATGTATGGAGATTTTCACATATTTTCAGGGAAACTTCTGAATATTGCACATAGCTGCATTCTACAGCTGATAGTGACAGTTACATTATAAGAATTATAGTTGCTTTCTCATGTAGACTAAGTTAACTTTTACACACAGGAAGTGAAAAACAAGTTATTGTTCTATGTGTATATTTGTATTGCCACCACCCCTCTAAGGGCTCCGTTTTATGTGGATTCTCCCTTCATTTTTCCCCCCTAAAGCTATCCTATGAGATAGGTCAGTTTGAGAAACTGCTTCAGACTGATTTTCAGTAGTTGAAATCAGATTTGAATTAAATCTTCCCAATCTTAATCCAACACCTTCTTCATAACAGAAATAGTTTCAAGAAAGTGAGGTAATGTTGGCTATATTTAAACCTCTGCCCCTCTTAAACAGCACTTGCTAGTGGTTTTCATTATGGTCTCAGGTCTACTATTATGTGATGCATCAACTACATTGTAAAGAAGGATGGTGATGGATCAAGAATTGCTGTTGCTATGGAAAAGTAAACAAAACCAAAAGTTTAAAAGAAATAAAAGGAGAAGGTTTATAAAGGAGAATTCACTATTGAAATTCACTGCATACAGCAAATAAAAATTGAAAAGGTGTTGGACATTGGTGTCTCCTTTGGTTGTTTCCATGAAGTTGCCAGTAGAGCAGGGCTGTCCAACTTGTGGCCCACAGACTGGATGCATCATGCTTTGGCCATGCCCATGCCCAGTTTAGCAAAGGGGGGAAGGTCACAATATGTCACCTAAAGCTGCCATGGTGACGAGAGTTTGACACCCCTGCAATAGAGTAATAGCAATGCGCCCAAGAGATTGCAAATTGTTCCTCCAAGATTCAAGTTGGGGGAAAGCATAACTGCTTTGTGTTTCTCCAGATCACTGCTCTCAATTACTGGTCTCAATTAGAAAACTGGTTGGTATCCCCTGGCTGCCAAACTCCCTGACTTCCATAATATTTATTGAAGACAGTTTGCAAGCTACTCTTGAAAGACCATTCCAGATGATAAGCAAGACTGCTTTGTTTTTCCTGGGGGACAGTTTGCAAGCTTACCATCTCTGACTGATACAAGAAAGTTCTGCATCTTCCCTATCTACAATGGATCAGAGTTGTGATATATATTGTTAATTCTTGTAATGAAAGCAAATATGCAGCTAGAGGGCATGTGAGAAGAATTGTGGCTTTCTGTGTGAATGCATTAATCATTTTTTAATTTTTTTTCCTCAGTGATCAGAAAAAAGTCCCTGAATTTTTAACATTAGCCTCATTCAGGTGATGAAAGATAAATTTATTTCAAATGAAAGGACAATTTTGGTGATTTTTTTTATGGGTAGAGAATGATGTTCTGATAATTATTCATTTACTATTTGTCTGAGTCAACTTTCCAGTCATCTGAAGCCCCCTTGGCTCTTTGTTTTGGTAGGAAGGTTAGAAAACTTCTCAGAAATTGCAAAGCATATTTTGTTACATCATCATTATCACCATCACTAAAGCTTTATAAAGGCCATTCTCCATTTTCATTAATTTTTTTTTCTTTAAAAGTAAAAATGGTGATATCTGGTTGAGAGAAAATCTCTTAACAATTTTGGGTCTTTTTGTACATTTTTCCAAAGGAAAAACAAACAAACAAATGAAATGAAATACAAGAAAAAAGAGAAAAGGAAAAAATATGTCAAATATTTTTTTCTTGCACAAATTCATATATGGGAATAAAAGAATTGATTGATCTAAAAAGGACAATCCATAATTATACAGAGATGCTTTACAGCAAAAAAGGAATGCTGCCCTCAGTGGTGGAAAAACTAATTAGGATAATGAAATACTCATAGTGTGAACATCTGTGACAGGAAACAGAAGATCGCTACAAAGATACATATCAATATCATCTAAATAAGTAACTGAAATCTCAGAAGAAATTGGGCATGTCAAAGACAATGTCAAAACTTGTCATGCCAATGTAAAGGTTGCATAGTAGAGCCTATGTGTAAATTCTCTACAACAAATCTAGAACTGAACTATTTTCTCAATAAACCATTGGGATTAGATTTATCTAGCAGCTGGTTAATTTCTCACAGTTCCTCCAAATGTGTAATCCAGGTCATGAATGGACACAGGTTAGTGCCAAACATGCCTACTACCTGATCCAATTGATCTAAAGGACCAAAATTTGTTCTCTGGCATAGAGGGAACCACACTCCTTCTTAGCAATGCTCATTTGAAATATAATTGTCCCTTAGAGCAAATTATGATGAATGGCTTTCTATAATGAACCTGAAAAGAACTGGGCTTTCTCGCTAATAGTAGAATGTTTAGTACAACACAACTTCTGAAGGACTTATTTAAATGGTTCCTATTTTTAGCATTTACCCTTCACATTTCATGAGAGAGTACAAGTTCACTTTGAACAACAATCTAGTGGGAATAGCAAAAAAAAAAGACAGGTTGTGTGAATAATAAAAAATGTCTCAGCAGTGACAGGCAGACTCATTTTACATATCTGTGATGAGCAGGGTTTAATCTCCCACTGCCTTTTATAATGTGCATCGGATATTGCTTCTTTTTTCACTTTCTAGCAGACCAGCATGAAGCTTAATCATAAAACAATATCTTGCTGCCAAAAGGCCTCTGAAGATCTACTGTCAAAATAACAGTGATATCTGACTTGGCTAGAAAGAATGGATAGAATAAAATCTTATATGCTATAACTTGTTCAAAGCTTTCTCTCATTAAACACTTATTTATCGTATTTGTATTCTCCTTTCATCTCTTCTACCTCTTTCCATTTTTCTCTGAAAGTCAGGACACCATACTATTTTACCCTTGTAACTCTCTTGTGTGATGGGAGTTTTGATGCTATCATTTTGGTGCCGCTATTTTACATAGAAGAATTGTCTATTTAATATATCCACAAGTCATATTTCAATGATTTTTTAAAAAATGGGACTGTATGTATATGCCTAAATCCACATTTTTCTGAATGATACAATTTGCAGAAAGACACGCAAAACCATATACATTTGGGAAAGGTCTGCATTATATATTTACAGGATTGGGAAATGCTTCAGCTTCAAGTCCAAAATAAGTGCTTTCAAATGAATAAAGGAAGCAACATTGCACTAGTCTTCAACACTTTAATAGAGTTGCATCTTTCCACAGATTCTCATGGCTGTCAAAATAAGCCCTAATGGAATAATGTTACAATAGGTTCTTTTTAAATGTTTTCTATTGAAACGGATCCACTACACACTCAGTATACAAAATACTGTGTTGACTTGATGAAGTAAAGTGAACATTTCCAAATTAAAGCCCCTGTCACACAGCACCAACGGATGGAAAGAGGATGTAAAACGGAGAGAAACACTTGCCATCCGTTGGTTAACGCGATGCACCCGTTCTGTACTCACTGCATCCATTTTTCAAACTCTCTATCCGTCCAGCATCCGTCTACTGACATTTCATCTGCTCAAAAAGTTTTGAGCAGCACAAAACTTTTTGAGCGGAAAATGTATCCAATGCGTACATTCTACATCCACTACGCATACGGGGAACATCCGTTATACGTCCATCATCATCTGTTACGCGTCTGCTATATCCTCAAGGCATCTGCTGGGTATCCACACAACACGCATCTGCTCCAGCGTAAAACAGACACAGAGAGGAAGCAAAACAGACATGGAACGGGCACGCAACGTTAGTAGCATGAACGTAGAAAGGATGAAAGCGGATGCAGCTCACATACAAAGCATTAAAACGGAAAAAATGTTCGTATAGGGGACGTATCTCGGATATTTAGGATGTCTGCAGGATGTCTAGAGGATGCAAAAGGACACCTAGTGGAAAACCTATATTTCCTATAGAAAGGGGGAGAAATCACCTGGATCTCACTTTCAGTCCAGCAGCCCTGCGGTGCAGACCTCTTCAGCCTTCATCTGGCTCTTGCTCTTCCACAGCATCCAGCATCTCCACCATGGATCATCACACACTCCTTTTGGAAGCCGCCATCGTTCTACAACAGTGTGAAGCCCTCTACAGGCTCTTTCACCTGTTCTACGGGAAGAAAAGGAGGCGTCCAAGAAGTGTCTGGGTCCGAAGATGGATCGCCAGAAGAGCCGAGTACAGACTGTATAACAAGCTGATGGTGGAGCTGAGGAACGAAGACCCACGTACATTCCAGAACTTCATGAGGATGCCACCAGCGATATTTGACGAACTTGTGGAGCAGCTGAGACCCAGGTTGACCAAGGAAAACACCAACTTCCAGCCCAGCCTGGACCCTGGGCTCAAGGTGGCACTCACTCTGCACCACCTGGCCTCAGGGACCATGTACAGGAGCATGCAGTACGACTGGAGGGTGCCACACAACACCATCAGCATTGTGGTCAGAGAAGTGGTGCAGGCCATCATCGAAGAATACCTGGAGGAGCTCCTCTAGTGCCCCTCCACTGAAGAAGGCTGGAAGAAAGTTGCAGAGCAGTGGTATCAGAAGTGGAACTTCCCCCACACCGTTGGAGCCATCAATGGCAAGCACGTGGCCTGAAAAGCACCAGTCAACTCAGGGTCCACTTATCACAACTACAAGGGCTTCTTCAGCATCATCCTCTTCGCCATGGTCAATGCTGACTACAAGTTCATGTACATTGATGCTTCAGGCAACGGGTCATCTTCAGATGTCCAGGTATACAACGCCAGTCACTTCAAGGAGGGGCTGGAACGAAACCTCATCATGGGCTTCCCAGATTCAAACCCTCTGCCCAATGACACACAAGAGGTGCCCTACTTCATTGTGGGGGATGACGCCTTCTCCCTCAGAACCTACCTCATGAAGCCCTACACTTCCAGATGCCTCACCCGTGAAGAGAGGATCTTCAACTCCAGGCTGTCCAGGGCAAGGCCTTTGGCATCCTGGCCAACAGGTTCCAGGTACTTCTCACCACCATGCAGCATCACCCAGAGACCGTGAGGATGATAATGGAAGCTTGCTGAATCCTGCACAATCTCATGCGCACCGACTACCCAGTGTTGCAGAACAGGCTCGTGGACCACCAACAAGGCAATGGGGACATGGAGCCTGGTGAATGGAGGCAAGGGCGAAACCTGATAGATACTGTGGATGTGCAAGGCCCCAACAGAGCTTCACGTGAAGGGAAGAAGCAGCGCAACCTCCTGAAATACTGGTGCAACTCCCCAGCTGGAGCAATGGAGTGGCAAGACAGGATGGTAGATGCTGAATGGATGCTTCCTTCAGCCTGTCTCATCACACGGATGAGATTGTGCCATGTATGTTGAGTGGCCCTACAATGAACAGGGCATTTAATAAAGAGTTGTATTTATGTTGAAATGTGTGGATGAATGATTAAATTATTATTGATAATAAAGGGCCATAGGTGTGGCACCTGGGAGGGTGGACCATACAGTCCCACTATGCTTGCACTGGAGGTTTATCTATCCCACAACTATTACCCATCCCACAGGTATCCTAACCCATCCCACAGCTATTACCCATTCCACTGCTATCTTAACCCATCCCACAGCTATTACCCATTCCAAAGGTATCCCTGCCCATCCCACTGCTATCTTAACCCATCCCACAGCTATTACCCATTCCACAGGTATCCCTGCCCATCCCACTGCTATCCTTACCCATCCCACAAGCATGCAAAAGCTTAAACCATTTCTAAAAGTTTCCACCAAGACTTTATTGACAAAAAGAACTGAACCAAGTGTGTGAAGCAAAGATAAACTTTATTAATAACAAACTGTAAAAGCAAAATGACCCAAGAAAAGTGTCCCAAGCAAAGATAAAGTCAACAGGTAGCAACCCAGTCTCTGGCACTCTTCTCAGTCACTCTGAGGCATGCCCATAGTCTCAGGGGTGAAGGGTCCAGGTGCTGTGGAGGTGGCTGCTGCTGGAGTGCTGGTCTGAGGCACCATTGGGGTGCCTGGCCCCGAGAGAACAACAAGGGATGGTGTGTGGAGAAAGCTCTCAGAGAGCTGGCTCAGTCCTGTGATGTTGAGAGCCCCTTCCTCCATGACATGGGGTTTCAGTCCCAAGACCAATGACAGTTGTTCTGAGGCCGGGCTTGCCTGTGGGGTGGAGGAAGGAGGAGTGTAGTGGGGCTGTCTGGTCTGCAGCTGAGCGAGGTGAGGCGTGGGTTGCATCTGTGGCGTCGGTGGCATCGGTGGCATCAGTGGCATCTGTGGCATAGGTGGAATCTGTGGCATTGGTGGCATCGGTGGAATCGTTGGCTTTCGATGAACCTGTGGCTGGACTGGGAAGGGCTGCCTGTGCTGCTGGAACTCCTGGTAGCCATAGCCTTGGTAGGTGAGGGCCTGTGGAAAGCCTTGGAAGGGTTTTCATATCACCTGGGGTGGAGGAGCAGACCTGGACTGGGTTGGAGCAGGTTCAGCTGGGCCTGGAGGGTTGTGAAGAAGACCGGTGATCCTCTCCTTTATCACCTGGTACTGTGATTCAGACATGTCCATGAGGGTCTGGTCCTGAGGAAGGGCTGGCAGTTTGAGGATGGTATGTCGGTGTGTACAAGTTGAGAGAGGAGATCTACGCTGCTTTTGATGGTGTCCCTGATCTCCAGAAGGACAGTGTGGCTCTGCCCCTCCGGTCTGGCTTTCTGCCTGCTTTCTCTGGAGGTGGAGCTGGGGGTGGGGGTGGCTTGGTCTCTGGTGGAAGTGTCCTCTCCTTGCTCCCACTTCACCAGGGTGTCCTCCACGCGCTCCGCCACGGGGAGTGCAGCTGTTGGGGGGGGGGCTCCATCGTGGCACACTCCACAGATACCTGCCTGGACACAGGAGCTGACTCTTGGCCAGAAGAGGACTGGCTCTCTGTGGGCTGCCTGAGAGAGAGGTTTGACAGAGGGACTGCTCCTCAGTGGTGGATCTCACCCTCCAAGAAGCTGCACTTGGCCATCACTTAGGTCTCTGGGTCGGTGAGCTTGACCGTGGCTTGGCCAGACTTCTTGAGGTGCAGCTTCCCATACCAGGTGTGCATGTGCTTCCACCACCCAAGGAGGACCTCTGAAGGTCCTGGAGCTCTGAGGCTACTGGAGAGCCTGGAGAGCCCAGGCTCTCCACCTTCTCTCTCCAAGCAGCCTGCTTCCTCTTGGTGTCTCGATAGAGCCTGTGTCCCTTCCACCATAGGTACTCGTTCTCCCTCAGCCATTTGAGCACCTCATCCTCATGTTCCTCTTCGATGGAGTATTGCCTCATCTCCCGTTCTCGCATTTGCCTCTTCCTCCCTCTGGCAGGGCCATCTGGGCCCTCATGAGAGGGGCTTCAAGGTTGTAGGGGATGCTCCACCACACCACCAGCAGCAGCAGCAGCAACAACAACAGTAGCAGCAAAAGCAGGACCAGCAGGACCAGCAGCACCAGCAGCACCAGCAGGACCAGGAGCAGTTCCAGCAGAGTAAGCACCAGCAGAAGCAGCAGCACCAGGAGCAGCACCAGCAGAGTAAGCACCAGCAGAAGCCCCAGCACCAGGAGCAGCACCAGCAGATGCCCCAGCACCAGCAGAGTCAGCCCGAGCAGCAGAAGCCCCAGCAGAAGCAGAGTCAGGACCAGGGGTTGGGATGGTGGCCCTGTCCTTCTTGCCAGGGCTG
Source organism: Laticauda colubrina (assembly GCA_015471245.1). Taxonomy (NCBI): domain Eukaryota; kingdom Metazoa; phylum Chordata; class Lepidosauria; order Squamata; family Elapidae; genus Laticauda; species Laticauda colubrina. Next base: position 21,314,354 of record BLBF01000052.1, read on the forward strand.
GCAGCAGATGGTACAGGCTTCCTCTTCTTCCCCATGGTTGTTGGCTGGAGCTGTGTCTGGCAGCAGGTCTTTCCTCTGAATGGTGACCTGCTTGTGAGCTGCATCCTTTTATATCCATGGGGCTGACACAATGCATCCTCCCCGCATGCGCAGTGAATGCTTTGCATCCTCTAGGCATCCGATAGGCGTCCGTGATGCATCCGCTTCATCCGCTAGGCATCTGCTCTGCATCCACTCCTTCCGCTGCCCGTCCGCTTCGCTGTCCTCCCCCGGAAGCCCTGCAGATGTGCCATCTGCTTCCATCTGCTAGGCATCCGTGAAGCATCCGCTTTACATCCTGGCTACGTCCTCCCCCCGTCCGTTCCTTTCCGTTGTTGTCTGCTCTGCTTATGCAAATTTGGGGCACTTTTGAGAGCAGATAACAACGGATGGAAAATTTTCTTGTCCGCTGTGTCCTTTTTACATACTTTTTGCATCCATCGGCTGATGTGACAGGCCCTTAATGAATGTTCTTTTTTCATTAATTTTATTTCTACATCTAACAGGGCTGTCATGTGTCCTTTTTTCCTTGTTTTTATACTGGTTAATTTTGATTGGAGAACATAATGCCTGATGTCTATTTTTCTAACCATTTAAAGTCTTTTCAAGTATTCATAGGGCCAGGCAAAAAAAAATGCAAAAGTATTTAGTCCAATGAAGAAAACGAGATTGGCATCTCACTTTCCCTAAAATATTTCAGTGGGAAGTTAGAAGCAATAGACATTAACAAAATTGTTCAGGAATTCTCCAATTTGCATTACGACCACACAATGTTTTTGTAGACATGTTCACTTCAGCTGCAAAATATGTTGTAGTACATAAGATTTGTACTATCAAGAAACATATCTGCACATTTTTCCAAGGGAATTTCTCTAGCAGTTGGCATCAATTAACATTAAGCAAGAGCCCGTTATGAGGTATGGATGAACCTAGAAATATTTATCATAACTGACAAATTATGCTTTTTAATTAGTTTCTTATATTTGCTGCATGGTTCTATTCTGTTGTAATATTACTTGTTGTCCAGGTGAGCATACTTGTTTTATGCTAATAGATTGACACTGGGAATTACTTAGAACGTTATTTTTGTACCTGTCTCTTGTTAAATATATTAGAAAATCAGACAAAAGTTTTAGTAAAGGGCAACAAAGCAATCAGTTTAGTTTTTCCTTTTTATTTGTAGCTGTAGCAGGTTTGGGATAATGTTTTCCCATCTCTATGTAGTCTGTAGTCTGTTCTCTAGCAAAGAAAATTGAATGGCACATATAAAAGTACTTCTTTCAAATACACTTATGCTACTATGATTTGTTGATCCACCCCAATGAGGATTCCTTGTTGGAGCAACATCATTACAAGGTTGATGAAGAGCTCCTCAATTTGAGGAGGACAAAACTCAATTCTTTTTTGATGGTTTCTAATGGACTTACCCCCCCATACTGGATAACAATAAGCAGCACTGGTGATAATAGTTGTGTTCTGAACAACATGCTGAATTAAATTAAAATGACAGTTTGATACTGGAGTTTTGAAATTGGGCCACAGCTGAAATTAGTGGTAGGATCCATGAGTGAGTGAGTGAGTGAGTGAGTGAGTGAGTGAAAGGAAGGAAGGAAAGAAGGAAGGAAGGAAGGAAGGAAGGAAGGAAGGAAGGAAGGAAGGAAGGAAGGAAGGAA
>BLBF01000052.1:21316075-21328190 GCA_015471245.1 Laticauda colubrina
GAAGGAAGGAAGGAAGGAAGGAAGGAAGGAAGGAAGGAAGGAAGGAAAAGAAATTGGCTTGCCTAGAGTAGGAAGCAGCTTGGAGAGAATTGTCAAGTTAAGGAGGAGCAGAAAGATTATTCATGACTGGGAGGTGAACAAAATGAATGAAAATAAAAGATTGAAAGCAGATTGCAGCACCATGACCAGTTAACAATCTACTCCCAACATTTCTAAGGGAAGTTGGCAACTTAGGGTGGTACGAAACATCCTATGAATAAAAAGGTTGACAAAGTTTATGTACAATGGAATGCCCCATGGATTTGAGCAGGATCAAGATGCTGATTTTACAAGCCAAGAGGTAGAGATCAGACAGGTCCAAAGGAAGAATGATTGTCAAGGCTCATGAATCTGGACAAGATCAAAGAAGCAAGAACAACCTAGATGTTAAAAAGACATCTTAAAAAGTAGTCTAGATTAAAGAAAATAAAACAAAACAAAACCAAAGCAAATAACACTTAGATTTTTATTTTGCTTCACAGTGTTTACAGCCCTGTCTAAGTGGTTGACAGAGTCTGACTATTGCCCCCAACAATCTGGGTCCTCATTTTACTGACCTTGGAAGGATGGAAGGCTGAGTCAACCTTGAGCCTGGTGAGATTTGAACTGCCAAATTGCAGGCAGCCAGTAGTCAGTAGAAGTATTTAGTGTTTTCAGCAGGAAGCAATTCAACCTTTCCCTCCAATATTACTAACAATTAGATGTCTTCAAGTCAATCTTGATTCTTAGCAACTATGTTGGCAAGTTTCACGCAGTTTTCTTGGCAAGCTTTTCAGAAGTGGTTTGCCATTGCCTTCTTAGAACTGAGAGTGAGTGACAAAAAGTCACCCAGCTGGCGCGAAAGCAGGACTACAAATCATGAGCTCCCAGTTTTTAGCCTGGCACTTTAATCAGAATACCAAATCATTAGTACATTTCTATTTCCTGTACTGTATAAAAATTATCGACAATACTAAATTGGTCATGCCTTTAATATTCCCATAATGTTTTAACTTCCTATAAGCAATTGTGGCATAATGCATCTTTCTGGCACCCTTTCTCCTTTTTTTTTACACAACTACATTATTTGAATACCAGGATTGCGATAGTGATAAATCTTTGTCTAGTTTGGAAATGAAAGGTTTATCTTTTTTGTTGTTGTTGTTGTTGTTCTGGTAGTGTGCCTGAAGTATTTTCTGTTGGAGTGTGTTTAAAACACTTCCCCTTTCCTAAGTGGTGGATTCATTTTTTTTTACTACTGGTTCTGTGGGCGTGGCTTGGTGGACGTGGAAGGGAAAGGATACTGTAAAATCTCTAGTTAAAGGTAGTATTTACTGGTTCTCCAAACTACTCAAAATTTCCATTACCGGTTCTCCAGAACTGGTCAGAATCTGTTGAATACCATCTCTATGACAGCAGAACCAAATTTTGAAACACATATATGTACACAAAGTTCTAAAATCATCTTGATAGAAACAGCTTTAAAGAGAGAAAGCAAATATGAAAAGAAACAGGTCTTTCCCAGGTAGACTGGAACAAGACAATACTCCCTGAGATTAAATAAGCCACAACTTTACCAGCCTTTTGCAAAGCATAGGAGAGCTGGATGTGCTCTAGAGTATGGGAGTTGGGAGGTTAGGTGGCCTATGCATTTTTGTCTTGTCAATTGTTTGGGGTTTAGTCTCAGCATAATTATCACTTTGTTTCATTGATTTTGTTCTTTTTATTGTTTGTAATGTGTTCTGAGCCACTCAGAGAGTTGTATGTACAAGGTAGGCAGCCATATACAGTAAATCAATTAAACAAATAAACAGCTACTGGGTCACTTATGACAATTAAACTGGATAAATAATGTCCAAGCAAGGACTCTTTGATATCATGACTAATAGAATCAGAGTTACAGACAATTAATAGGATTGTGTTTTCATAGAATATATCTGAGCAGAGAGCTAAAATTTGGTGGAAAAGGATCCTCTTTTTTCTAATCATTCCTTTCTTTTCTCTTTCTTTCTCTCTCTCTCTCTCTCACATCCTTCTCTCTCTCTCTCTCTCTCTCTCTCTCTCTCTTTGTGTGTGTATGTATGTATGTATGTATGTATGTATGTATGTATGTATGTATTATACTAATTGATTCTGAAATAGTGTAGGAAGTTATAATAATGAATTTTATATTTGTGCTTCTACTATGTGAATATGTTTATGAATGTGTATTCTGATATTCAAACAATAAACAAACAAAAGCACTCTACTACAGGAGTGTTGGACGGGGTTGTTCAACAGAATTAAAATGTGGACATGATGAGATATTCAAAGTTCTAGCCCTTTTTAACATATATCATTTCAAATGGGTGAAGCTTTCATAATTCAATTATGTCTTTTTTAACATTATTGATGAGGACATTTACATGTAAACTCTAGTTGATTTATTTATTCATATTAGGCTTATAATGCCAATATAGCTGACTCCAAGAGGTTTATACAACACCATCAATATACTTTTCCAAGTCCAAGAAATATACATACATATAAAATAGTCACCCATGAGGAAGGAACAAAAACAATTTCTTCAAAAACCTACTGAAATAGTTAACAGCTTTGTGTGAGTGTCAACACTTCTCTTATATCAAAAGAAAACTTTGTTATTTAACATAGAGTTCAGCAATCTGGAGTCTGTATGGCACATATAAATATTTCCCATTAAAAGTAACTTGGCACTCCCAGGTTTTATTGCCAAAATTTGATGTTTGATGTGACTTCAGGAAGGCAGATGGAGTTAAAAGTAATGATAGAAACAGTTCACTTCTAAGAGAGTTCACAACATCCATTTTCCCACTTCAAACAGACCAAAGACCTTCAGCCCATTTCTTCCAGGGATGTCAGTACTAAAAATACATGGAAAAATTAAATGAAACAAAACAAAATTAAGGGGCTAATTGCATTAATGGGAAATATCAGTTAGTGGGTCTAAAAAAAATCATGTCAAATGGATATACTTCCAAATTACTACATTGGTATCCAGAAGATCCCATGTTGAATGGTCTTCTCATATGGTCCAGATCTTCCAATCTTAGCATTCTGATCATAGTTAGACACATGTTGTTACAGACTCTCTGTATACTGAATTAAACATTATATATTTTGTTTTTGGAGGTGAATGACAAAAGATTGTCTGCTTCCATTCATGTCCCAGAGCCAAACTAGAATAATTCTTTGAATATTTGAGCTTCATTTTTTTTAAAAAAATAACATTATATGTCTTATGTCTTTGCGCTTAGTGATGATGGGAGATATAAGCTCACTCATCTTGAGGACACAAAGTTGGGAAAACTGATTTATAGAGTCAATCTTTTTCCTTCCCTGGAGGAAGTAGAAGCTCTGACCAAGTATCATTTCTCTAAATGCTTGCAGTGACAGCTAAACAACCAGTTCTCAGATATTTTTAAGCTTTTGTTTTGCTTTTGCTTTTGAAAGATGTCATGAATCAAATCAATGATTAAAATTCAACCATTCTCCAAGATCATCTAAGTTAAATATTAACTGTGAAAAAGGATCTTTTCAAACAAAGTGTAAGTTCAAAGCTCAAAAAAAATGAACCAACTTCATTTATAGATTGTTTAAAAAGGTTGTTAGAATATTGCCATTACTGCCACAACTTGTGAACTTGTACTATTATTATATTTGCTTTTTGTTTAAATAGAAGGGGAGGAATACAATTTTAAAAAGATTTTTGTGCTGTTATTTTTTTCCTCAAATCTCTCTAAAGCCCCTGTCACACAGCACCAACGGATGGAAAGAGGATGTAAAACAAAGAGAAACACTTGCCATCCATTGGTTAATGCGATGCTTCCGTTCTGTACTCACTGCGTCCGTTTTTCATCCTCTCTATCCATACAGCATCCGTCTACTGACATTTCAACCGCTCAAAAAGTTTAGAGCTGCACAAAATTTTTTGAGCGGAAAATGTATCCAATGCATCTGTTCTGCATCCGCAATGCATACGGGGAACTTCCGTTCTACATCCGTCGTCATCCGTTACACATCCGCTATATCCGCTAGGCATCCGCTGCGCATCTGCGCAACTCACATCCACTCCAGCGGAAAACAGACATAGGGAGGAAGTGAAACGGATGCGGAATGGACACGCAGCGTTAGTAGCATGGACGGAGAAAGGATGAAAGCAGATGCAGCTCACATACAAAGGATTAAAATGGAAAAAAGGTTTGCATAGGGGATGTATCTCGGATATTTAGGATGTCTGCAGGATGCCTAGAGGATGCAAAAGGACACCGAGCGGAAAACCTATATTTCCTATTAAAAAGGGGGAGGAACTCACCTGGGTCTCATTTTCAGTCCAGCAGCCCTACTGTGCAGACCTCTTCAGCCTTCATCTTGCTCTTGCTCTTCCATAGCATTCAGTCATCTCCACCATGGATCGTCACACATTACTTTTGGTAGCCACCATCATTCTACAACAGTGCAAAGCCCTCTACAGGCTCTTTCACCTGTTCTATACAAAGAAAAGGAGGCGTCCAAGAAGTGTCTGGGTCCGAAGATGGATTGCCAGAAGAGCAGAATACGGAGTGTATAACAAACTGATGGAGCTGAGGAATGAAGACCCTCGTGCATTCCAGAACTTCATGAGGATGCTGCCAGCCATGTTTGACGAAGTTGTGGAGCGGCTGAGACCCAGGTTGACCAAGCAGAGCACCAACGTCCGGTCCAGCCTGGACCCTGGGCTCAAGGTGGCACTGACTCTGCGCCACCTAGCCTCTGGGACCACCTACAGGAGAATGCAGTAGGGCTGGAGGGTGCCACACAATACCATCAGCATTGTGGTCAGAGAAGTGGTGCAGGCCATCATCGAAGAATACCTGGAGGAGCTTCTCTAGTGCCCCTCCACTGAAAAAAGCTGGAAGAAAGTTGAAGAGCAGTGGTATCAGAGGTGGAACTTCCCCCACACCGTTGGAGCCATAGATGGCAAGCATGTGGCCTGCAAACTCCAGCCAACTCAGGGTCCACTTATCACAACTACAAGGGCTTCTTCAGCATCATCCTATTCGCCATAGTCGATGCTGACTACAAGTTCATGTACATCGATGCTTCAGGCAATGGGTCATCTTCAGATGCCCAGGTATACAACACCAGTCACCTCAAGGATGGGCAAGAATGCAACCGCATCATGGGCTTCCCAGATCCAGACCCCCTGCCCAATGACACACAAGATGTGCCCTACTTCATCGTGGGGGATGACGCCTTCTCCCTCAGAACCTACCTCATGAAGCCCTACACTTCCAGATGCCTCACCTGTGAAGAGAGGATCTTCAACTACAGGCTGTCCAGGGCAAGGCGGGTGGTGGAGAATGCTTTTGGCATCCTGGCCAACAGGTTCCAGGTACTTCTCACCACCATGCAGCATCGCCCACAGACCGTGAGGAGGATTGTGGAAGCTTGCTGCATCCTGCACAATCTCATGTGCACCCGCTACCCAGTCTTGCAGAACAGGCTCGTGGACCTCCAACAAGGCAATGGGGACATGGAGCCTGGTGAATGGAGGCAGGGGTGAAACCTGATAGATACTGTGGATGTGCAAGGCTCCAACAGAGCTTCATGTGAAGGGAAGAAGCAGTGCAAGCTCCTGAAACACTGGTGCAACTCCCCAGCTGGAGCAGTGGAGTGGCAAGACAGGATGGTAGATGCTTAATGGATGCTTCCTTCAGCCTGTCTCATCACACGGATGAGATTGGGCCATGTATGTTGAGTAGGCCTACAATGAACAGGGCATTTTATAAAGAGTTGTGTTTTTGTTGAAATGTGTGGATCAATGATTACATTGTTATTGATAATAAAAGGCCAAAGGTGTGACACCTGGGAGGGTGGACCATACAGTCCCACTATGCTTACACTGGAGGTTTGTCTATCCCACAGCTATAACCCATCCGACAGGTATCCTAACCCATCCCACAGCTATTACCCATCCAACAGGTATCTCTGCCCATCCCACAGCTATTACACATCCCAAAGGTATCCCTGCCCATCCCACAGCTATTACCCACCCCAAAGGTATCCCTGTCCATCCCACAGCTATTACTCATCCCAAAGGTATCCCTGCCTATCCCACAGTTATTACCCATCCCAAAGGTATCCCTGCCCATCCCACAGCTATCCTTACCCATCCCACAAGCATGCAAAGGCTTAAACCATTTCTAAAAGTTTCCACCAAGACTTTATTTAATAAAATAAATGAAGCAAGTGTGTGAAGCAAAGATAATCTTTATTAATAACAAGCTGTAAAAGAAAAATGACCCAAGTGTCCCAAGCAAAGATAAAGTCAACAGGTAGCAACCCAGTCTCTGGCATTCTTCTCAGTCACTCTGAGGCGTGCCCATAGTCTCAGGGATGAAGGGTCCAGGTGCTGTGGAGGTGGCTGCTGCTGGAGTGCTGGTCTGAGGCACCATTGGGGTGCCTGGCCCTGATAGGACAACAGGGGACGGTGTGTGGAGGAAGCTCTCAGAGAGCTGGCTCAGTCCTGTGATGTTGAGAGCCCCTTCCTCCAAGACATGGGGTGTCAGCCCCAATACTGATGACAGATGTTCTGAGGCCGGGCTTGGCTGTGGGGTGGATGAAGGAGGAGTGTAGTGGGGATGTCTGGTCTGCAGGTGAGCGAGGTGAGCTGTGGGTGGCATCTGTGGCATGGGTGGCATTGGTGACGTCGGTGGCATCAGTGGCACCAGTGGCATCGGTGGCACCAGTGGCATTCGATGTACCTGTGCCTGGACTGGGAAGGGCTGCCTGTGCTGCTGGAGCTCCTGGTAGCCGTAGCCCTCATAGGTGAGGGCCTGTGGGAAGCCTTGGAAGGGCAGTGACATCACCTCAGGTTGAGGAGCAGACCTGGACTGGGTGGGAGCAGGTTCAGCTGGGTCTGGAGGGTTGTGAAGAAGACCGGTGATCCTGTCCTTCACCACCTGGTACTGGGGTTCCAACATGTTCATGAGGGTCTGGTTGAGGTAGGTGAGGAAGGGCTTGCAGTTGGAGGATGGGGCGTCAGTGTGTACCAGCTGAGAGAGGAGTTCTACGCTCTTCCTGATGGTGTCTCTTATCTCCAGCAGGACAGTGTGGCTCTGCCCCTCCAGTCTGGCTTTCTGCCTGCTTTCTGTGGAGGTGGAGCTGGGGGTGGATGCGGGTTGGTCTCTGATGGAAGTGCCCTTTTCTTGCTCCCACTGCGTCAGGGGGTCCTCCACGCACTCCACCATGGGGAGTGCAGCTGTCGGGGGGGTCTCCGTCGTGGCACGCTCCACAAATACCTGCCTGGACACAGGAACTGACTCTTGGCCAGAAGAGGACTGGCTCTCTGCGGGCTGCCTGAGAGAGAGGGGCTGCTCCTTGGTGGCAGATCTCACCCTCCAAGAAGCTGCACTTGGCCACCACGTAGGTCTCTTGGTCTGTCAGCTTGACCGGGGCCTGGCTAGATTTCTTGAGGTGCAGCTTCCCGGACCAGGTGTGCATGTGCTTCCACCACCCAAGGGGGACCTCTGAAGTGTAGCCCAGGCTCTCCACCTTCTCTCTCCAAGCAGCCTGCTTCCTTTTGGTGTCTTGATAGAGCCTGTGTCCCTTCCGCCAAAGATACCGTTCTCCCTCAGCCATTTGAGCACCTCATCCTCATGTTCCTCTTCGATGGAGTATTGCCTCCTCTCCCATTCTTGTTCTCGCGTACGCCTCTTCCTCCCTCTGGCAGTGCCATCTGTGCCTCATCAGAGGGTCTTCGTGGTTGTAGGGGCTTCTCCACCACACCAGCAGCAGGAGCAACAACAACAGTAGTAGCAAAAGCAGGACCAGCAGGACCAGCAGCACCAGCAGCACCTGCAGGACCACCAGCACCAGCAGCACCAGCAGCACCAGCAGCACCAGGATCAGCAGCAGCAGAGTAAGCACCAGTAGCGTCAGCAGGACCAGCAGGACCAGGATCAGCAGCCACAGAGTAAGCACCAGCAGAACCAGGAGCACCAGCAGGACCAGCAGGACCAGGAGCACCAGGAGCACCAGCAGAACCAGCAGGACGAGCAGGACCAGGAGCAGCGCCAGCAGAGTAAGCAGCAGCAGAAGCACCAGCACCAGGAGCAGCACCAGCAGAGTAAGCACCAGCAGAAACACCAGCACCATTAGCAGCGCCAGCAGAGTAAACACCAGCAGAAGCTCCAGCACCAGAAGAGTCAGCCCCAGCAGCAGAAGCCCCAGCAGAAGCAGAGTCAGGGCCAGGGGTTGGGATGGTGGCCCTGTCCCTCTTGCCAGGGCTAGCAGCAGATGGCAGAGGCTTTCTCTTCTTCCCCATGGTTTTTGGCTGGATGGCTGGATGGAGCTGTGTGTGGCAGCAGGTCTTTCCTCTGAATGGTGACCTGCTTGCGAGCTGCTTCCCTTTATATCTGCGGGGCTGATGCAATGCATCCTCCCCGCATGTGCAGTGAACGCTTTATATCCGCTAGGCATCCGCTAGGCATCCGCTATGCTTCCACTCTGCATCCGCTTCATCCGCTCGGTATCCGCTCTGCATCCATTCCTTCCGCTGCACATCCGCTTCGCTGTGCTCCCCCGGAAGTCCTGCGGATGTGCCATCCGCTTCCATCCGCTAGGCTTCCTTGGAGCATCCACTTTACATCATGGCTACATCCTCTCCCCGTCCGTTCCTTTCCGTTGTTGTCCGCTCTGCTTATGCAAATTCGGGGCACTTTTGAGAGTGGATAACAATGGATGGAACATTTTCTTGTCTGCTGTGTCCTTTTTACATATGTTTTGCATCCGTCAGCCTATGTGACAGGCCCTTAAAGCTAAGCATTGGCAGAGTATAAGAGTTGATGATAAAATGGCTTTTGAATTTTGACTCCAGTTGTAGAGTTAGCCTGTCCTTTCTGCTTTGCTAATAAATGTTCCAAAGTGTGAATACTGAAATTCCAACAATGCCCTTATTCTTTCGAAAAATGTTTGTAATTCAGAAGAGGACTACCCAGCTGCTGGAAGACAGTAGGTTAAAAAAGACTTGCAATTAGCATATTTCAGAAAGAAGAAAAGATAAAATTTTGCTTGTTTATATTTGAACAATCTAAAAATTTCACTTGTCCACATTGTTGGAACTTCAGTATTCACACTTTGGAATGTTTGTTGTATCAACTTCAATCTCATCTTCTGGTCTATTTTAGGTCACAAGAAGCTGCCTTTCTTGTCCAATAATTTCTCCCACTCTTCTGCACTGCAAACAGCTCCTTGCTACAGAACTTCATTGTTGCTAGCTTAAATCTCCCAAGGCTTTACTGACATGTCACATAAGCTCTCTACATCTCTGGCAAAATTGCAGGAGAATTCATAACTGCTTCTAAGGCTCAGATGAACATACAAGGAAAGGCAAAGAAAAATAAGTATTAATCTGCAGGAAGGCCATATGAAACTTGTCCTGTAGATTGTCAGTCAACTGCCTATCAGTAAAGATGCAGGCTTAGCCAAGAAACTACTGCCATTCCCCTTTTTCTTCTGTCGTGAAGCAGCAGGATACCAGCCTACATTCAATGACACTCTGGTGTGCTACAGTATCCACAGAATGCCTTTATAGCTGCTATAACACTAAATTGGACAGTTTGAGGAACCTCACAGGATTCAGCTCTGCATCTGTTTTCAAAAAGACTAACAGATCAGGATATGGAGGCAAATAATAGAGCAAATCTGTGGAAGTTATAAAGCATGGTTGGAAAATCTCTAAGTGGCATTAAGTTTGCTGCCTTGAGATCTACTAGGAAATTTAAATTGGTACAATCCACAAGATATGAGTGAGTCAAATTGTATAAGATTTGCCCATCTTTACACTGAACACTCACCAGTTAGCATACTGGTGAAATATGCTGTTAGAAAGCAGATCCAATATTGTTTTGGTAATATTGTCTCCTTGATTCTCCTTGAGCTCAGTAAGAGTTCCCTCTGATTAAATGTGTGCGAATTTGTGTTGTGAATGTTCAATATTTACCTCTGAATATACTGACTCTCTCCCTTTCCCTCCCCCCCCCCCTCACACACACACAAGGTAAAAGAACACATATAAAAATTAAGAAAAGGCTTATGGATTCAGTTAGTCATTAAAGTAAGAAATCTAATCTTGAGAGATTATTGCACAAAATGAGTTTGGAAGAGGATGGATGGGAAATACACTTAATTGGGAGCTTATTCATTTTGTGGGTTCTTCTCTTCAGAACTTTGCTTTGAGGAGGGGGTAAAGACTTCAAAACTGGAAACAGCGCTGAGAATATTCTCATGTGCTTGAACTGATTTGGCCCTGGGACAGTGTTTGTATCACTGTGGTCTTCCACTAATGATTACTAACTGACTGTCAAAGGATTATTGTGCTTCACTTTCTGCAACAGTGGAATCATCTAAATTGAAATTGGTGCTAAGACCATTTGATGTATATTTACAGGAGCTGTCTTCACTTGAAACAAGTTTTCAGGCTGACCAAGATTTATTTATATCTTAGAGATATAGGAAGGAAATTTAAAATAAACAGTACAGCATGATATGATTAAACTACAACTATAATAATTCAGGGAAGACAAACAATTTATATACAAAAAGGAAAAGCCCCATAACAAGAAGGCTACACATCTCATAGTCATTCCAATTCCCAAATTGTCTCTTCCCAGAAGAAAACATATTTTAATGGTCTTTCTAAAAATCAGCAGGGCAGTAAGTAAGCAAATACCACTGCCTAGCAATTTAGTGATTTATTTATTAAATGTATGTGTTGCCCATCTCACTGTTGATGTCATGCCCCTGGTGGAGACCGACTCTGAGGGAGAGGAGGAACAGCCAACAGGGAGTGGAAGCGTGGCTCCGGAGGTTGTGGAGGAGGCTGGGGAAGGACAAAGGCCAGCTAAGTAGTCAGAGGAGGACCCAAGGCCCATCCCCTATCTGTCTGAGGGCATGCAGGGAGGAGAGGATAAAGGAGAGATGTAGTCTACTCAGGAGGAGAGGGCCTTAATCCTCTTCATGGGCTATGACAACTGAATAAGGGTATGGACCTACGTACTGGTGAACGCTGGAAACAAAGCGTGGAAATATCTCTAGTTTATAATTCTTCTCTGAGTTTGGCATCCTTCCCGGTGTGAATTAAATGTGGACATCCTCCAGCCCTTATCTTGCCTGGTTTGTGTTGCTTTTTTCCTTCTTCATGTCACTGTTTGTGTGGGAGTGTTTTTGTCTTCCATCAAACTTGGAAGCAAACTGAAGGAATAAAAGGGGCTTCACCTGTTTCTGTGACTGTTTTTGTATTGTATCCCACCCTGGGGTCATTACAGTTGAGATGACTATAATGGAGTTCAAATTCCATTCAAACTAATTCATCTTGTAGAATATATTTGGTTTTCTTCTCTTTCTATCTTATGGATTCATAGTAAGCTTAAGACACATTACTGGCAATTTTATGGTTTCATATAATTTAAAAAACTATCATTGACATCCTATGCTTTTTTTTCTTGGAAGCAGATTTCTTTCAGAAAGAGACTGACCCAGTTAGGAGGAGGAGTCAAGCGGGGGATGAATCATTACATACTCACAAGATGACAAACTGCCACTCTAGGAAAATTGCTGTGAAATGGGCTTGAGCAATGAAATAACTAGTTTATACTCTACATATGTGGGCCTGGTTTTCACACATGACAATTTCCCTGTGTTTATTTACCTTTGTTCCCAAGGGGATACTTTTAAGATGAAAACTGACATGGCAATCCCATCTGAATTTTCAGACAGCTTTTAGAAGTTAAATTCTTCTCTGTCCCCACCCAATGGCTCCTAGATTGTCTTCTTCAGAGAACCCTACAATGGTTAGAGTATCTATGAACTGTAATTCATAGGGATAGGATTCGGATGTTTGGAGAGCTACCTTTCATTATGTTAGCTTTATTTCTGGAATAACTGTATACAGTATAATGTTCTCCAATCAGACAGGATCTCTTTTTAACTACATATCTGTTTGTTGTTGTTGTTTATATTATTATTATTATTATTATTATTATTATTGTTGTTGTTGTTGTTGTTGTTGTTGTTGTTGTTGTTGTTGTTGTTGTTG
>BLBF01000052.1:21328200-21362675 GCA_015471245.1 Laticauda colubrina
TGTTGTTGTTGTTGTTGTTGTTGTTGTTGTTGTTGTTGTTGTTGTTGCTATTATTGTAAGCCATCCAGAGTTAGTAATAAGTTACATGTCCTCTAAATGTTAATAAATAATGAAATAGGAACATAGAGAAAGTATAGAATACATCAGGTTAATGAAAGCATTTAATTTTTCTTGCGGTTACAAATTACCTGAGAAGTCATAATGCCTTCTTAGATTTCAAAAAACACAAAACTGGCAGTATTCAGTCTCCAACAGAGTCCACTGTCCTTTCCTTATAGCTAGCAGAGCCAAAATGAATTGTGTGAGAGAATAAATACTACAAACAAAATATATAAAATGTATTATACCAGTAATTTCAAGTTGCCTAGAATACATGGATCACAGAAAATGATTTTCTTCACTAGGTAATTTGGATTTTCTGTATGTTGAACTTTAATTACCCTTGATGTTCTTCAATTTACTTCATCAAGCATCATCTCCCTCATTATGATCTCTGAGCAGAGAAGTTATTTTTTAACCTTTCTATACCAATTTGGTTTGTTGCCATTGTAAGAAGGGTAGAATTGTTCCAACAAGCGAACTTCATACTTTTAGCAATTTTCAGCAATCTTTGTGTGAGAATGGGTGTCTTGTCAACTCTGTTTCATGTCACATATTCTTAATAATTTTTTAACCTTGGAAGCAGAGCAAAAAATAATACAGTTAATTGTATGGAACAAGAAGGCATTGATAATAGCATCATCAAATTTCACAACCCTCAAAGTGAAACTCTTGCCAACTTGTGGCTTGCCCTTGAGTCTAGTTGGTCTCATTGATTATTTTGTTTTTATTTTCTTGTGGTTGTGGTTGCTTTGTTTAGCTTTGTTTTAAAAGATATGTGACTGTATAGGTTATAAGCCTATAGGGAATTTTTTAAATGCTGAGTTTAGAAGCTAATACAAACAAATCTTAGGAAACCAAATCCCATTGAACCATATGAAAAAAATTAGTTTTCAGTTTGGACACCCTTCATGCAGTCTTTTAGTCAAGTTGCTTATTCATTTCCAAACCACAATCAGTTTCTATTAATAACATATAGCATCTAATAGTGCCATCCATCAGTATCTCAGTATAACTCCTGTGTTCACTACTAGGATATCAGCACAGTAACGATTAGAAATTCTAAAAGATCCTCTATACCTCATAATGAGGACATAGCCTATCAAGCACATTCTTTCAGGGGTTGTCTTTTGATCCCAAAACTCTTTCTTTCAGGAAGGCTGTCAAGACCCACTTCTTTAACTTAGCAATTTTGAATTGTTTTAGAAAGCATTTTATTACCAATGTACGCCTTTTAAATTATGCTTTCATTCAATTGCTCCTTACTTTGAATGTTTTTGTTAGGCAGGATATAAATGCATACCAATGCGTACAGGACACTGTTAATGTGCATCATGATGGGAGAAAAGGTTGTGCATGAGAAAAAGTACATGAGGACAAAGTTCACAGATTAATGCCTCCAGATGTTTTTCCAGGTCTTAGCGTCAACTGTACTTGTCTTTGAATTTGAAATGTCTTCCTACAGTACCTTGACTGAAGTTGAGCATAGAATGATAAAATAGGCTATTACACAAATGTAGGAGGTGTAATATAGGAGACTTCCAAAATGAGTTGTTTTGTTGCATAAATTTGTTGGTTGTAACTGAGTTGGTTCCAGTAGAGTTGAGAAGAAAGAAAGTTAATGTGAGTGCTAGATTTCTGTTGGAGTGAATTGTAAGTGAAGCAAAGAACATTGAGTCCCCAAGATGATAAGATAAAAAGAGGGGGAGTTATAAAATGACTCCTGATAGGCAGACTGGAATCAGTGAGAAAATCAGAATTAGGAGGCCTCTGGCAAGGGAAAAATATGTTCCACTCAGTAGAGAGGAAAGAAACAGCATTCAAAGCCAGGAAAGATATAAAAAAGTTGTGAAAATGTGAAATACATTGATGCACAGGGGAGAAAGGAGAGAAAGAGACATTTAGCCTGGAGCAATGGCTAGGAAAAAGAAAAGAAGCTTAACTAGAAAGCAACAGCTTAAGTAGATGAAGGAAATAAAACTTTAAAACAAGAGTGACAGAAAGGCTACTAGGGAGAATGCAAGAGGTAAAAAAGGAGAAAGTGCTTATCTGCAGTTCTTTGCTCAGCTAGGATTTCATTTCTTGTGGCTAATAAGAACAGGCAGCTAAGTACAAGAAATCAAAATATTGGTTGGTAGCTGTGCCAATGGGGAGAGGGGGAGGCTTTCACAAAATGGCTGTGGGGCGATTTTCCATTCATAACATGGTTGCTATGAGTGACAAAATAACAAAGAACATTCTCTTCAGCAGAATGTACCTGGAACCTTTGCTTGTCTTTGTGCTTTTTTCTGGATATTGGGCTCAGTCCCTAGAAATCACTCAGTTGCAGCCTTCTATCATTTTTTTTTCCTCCTAAGAGAACTCAGGGGTTGTACTTAAAATCTATTGGAAATAAAGATGCCAAACTCCAATTGATGGGTATGGTGTGAATGTGTGTGTGTGTGTGTGTGTATCACCTGTGTATTCGTGTGTGTATGTGTGTGTATATTTATTACTATATCAATTTATTGATCTATTGATCTAAAAGTCAGAGTTAATTTGGTCTATATCAAAAGAGGTATATCTACAGTCATAATAGTGCCTTTGCTACATGTCTTACTGTGACTCCAATTGTAAATCATTTGTGCACTTTTCAAACATTGAGACATTTTTGCACATATCAAGTTCCAGGGATTTTCTACTATCTAGGGAGTTGCACAACAGATATTAGGAGAATGCAAGCATACAGGTGCCATGAACCTGTAAATAAAAATAATTGGGCAAAGCTAATAGTCAGGATCAAGCAGGAAATAAATCTGCAACATGCTGTATGTGGGGGATACCCTTGAAAATTACCCAGAAGGTAGGACTGGTATTGACAGTCGGTTTGATTCTGGGTGTGATTCAAGATGCTGGCTATTGTCTACAGAGCCCTACCTGGCATCCAGCCTGGTTACTTGAGAAACTACAATACTTATATCCCATAGTAACTGCTTAGCCAATTTGATCCAGAAGGGTTGTCATGTTCCATATTTGTTCAGTAAACATATTTTTATTTTATTGTTATTTATTTACAACAAGCCTTTATTATTTTTATAAATAATTCAAAAATGCATAGGCTGTGAACTTATGTAATAGTCCTTGGTACTCTATTTTTTCCATAACAACAATTGTGTGAGATGGGTGGGACTGAGAGAGAGTGACTGCCGAAGTCATCTAATTGACTTTCATGTCTAAGATAGGACAATAAATTTATATCACCTGATTTCTTGCCTTGGTATCTTTAACTGCTAGACCATTTGGCTCTCAATGTCAGATCCCTCAAAGTGTGCCTTCTCAGTAGACTTATCTGTCCTTGTGGGACAGAGGACCAGATAGTTCCAGTTTGCTTGTGTTTTGAAGGACTTTGAAAATCTCTTTTGCTCAGGCCTTTATCAAGAATGACTAAAGGTCCTTTTAGATTGTATGTTTTTGCTCCTGTCCAGGTTACTGTCTTGTTGCTCTTTTTTTTCTCATTATTATATTGTTTTATTGCTTTTAATGTTTACTTATGAGCTACCCAGTGTTGAAACCTGGACTATATAAATATGTAATTAACAACACCAACAACAGATGAAGAAGCATAAGGCAGAACTCCTGAAGGACCAGGCAGCAATCCACAATCAAATAACTGCTAAGGATTTAGGAAAATTTCAGTATTTTAAGGAATCTCATGATTCAAGCAAATCTCAAATGTAGCAATAATCCCTCTTATACTTTCTCTTGTCCAGAGTATCCAATGACATTGTGAGTGCACACAATCATACCAGTGGATATGCTCCACTGAAAGCTACCATTTGCAGTTCAGGGGAGAAATCAAATTAGATCACATTCACATTATATGTAGGTGCAAATTTTCTGCCCACCATTGCTGTTAACCCCAGAGAGGAATTAATACAAGCATCCAATAATTATAAGGTATTGTGTTTGGTTTTTTTAAGCTAAGAAATCATGACAATTAAAATAGAGTAGAATAAACTATTTGTCAACCTTGAAGTGAGCCTAGCTGAAGCCATCTTGGAGCTTTCAGGGTTGTCACACAATGATGGGAGGGGAGAAATAGTTAAATGAGGTTTTGTAGCCAAAACAAAACATTTTTCCTGTGGGAACCAAAGACATTCTTACAGGTGGCTTACCAGAGGAGGATCAAGTTACCAAGCAATGGGCCAGTACCTGGATTGGACAGCATAACCAGTGACTTGGGAGGAAAGGGGAAACTTACTTTTCATTAGGTGAAACTGCAGGAAATTTCAAAGTTGGCTTTCACCAGTTGTGCCAATATGAAGCATCCAATAAACTGTTCTTTGAGGAACCTGCCTGCCTCGGAGTTTTGTTTTCTGTTGGTGCATTACTTGGAATGCTGACACGATTCACAACAAATTGGCTTTCCAAATCCTTTAGCAATGTTGGAATCTCAATATTCAGATTTATCATTCAATATACTCATTGTCCATATTGGTTTATGGCAGGGGTATCAAACTGGTGCCCTGCAGGCCAGATGTGTCATGTGCAGGCCACACCTACCCCATCTCTGCAAAGGGTAAAAACATGACACCATAAGTTTGACACCTATGGTTTATGGGCATATTCCCATTCTGGGAATGTGTTCTCCTAAACAGAGGTAGAGGAAAGAAAACACAATTGAGAAAAAGTAGGGAGTCATTTTTTTCTAATTTCTTTAGGAAGGACCCTTTTCAAAAGGGGAAAGGGCTTCTTCACATCTTCAATTTCATCTGAAGAACTATTGGTTGAAGAAGGCAGCTATACATATGCCAGTGGAATGACCCCAGAATCTACAAGTACAGCACGTGGAGGCCAGCTTTAACCATTATATACTTTGCCTTTAATGATTCAGCTGGTTGTTTTACTAGGATTTATTTGCTGACTCATTTTGATTTTAATAGCTTTGCATTATAATATGGTATAAGAATGCTAAATAAGAGAAAAATCAATATCTGCCAATTTTAAAATACATAATACATTATCATTTCAATATCATCATCATCATCATTGGCTGATTGTGCAAAAAACAACAATAATAATAATAAAAATAAAAATAAAATCAATAGTCTTGTGCGAGTCACTGGATAATATAATCACAGCACAGAAAATAACATTAACATTAATTTCCCAGAGGCCTTGTGGAAGAACAGTGTTTCTCTACCTCATCTCATTTATTCATTAAATGTAAATATTTTTGCGACAATCTCATGATTCTGATTCAATCCAAAAAGCTTCATAGGATCAGACTTAGTTAAAGATAAATGAAATCTACCAGGCAATTCTTGAAGTGAAGACCACCCTGAGAGTTTGAAAATACATCAAAGAAGAAAATAACAGCATATTTGCTTCCAAAAGCATATGGTGCAAGTCATCAGGTACTAAGCATAACTTGACAAAATGTTCATGTTATTCACTGTTTATTTTTTAAAGTGCACTGCTATCTGTTTTGACAATAACAGCTGCCATCATAAGTGAACAAACAGGGGAGTCCTTTGAAACAAGGAGGAGTTAATTTTAATCTTACAAGAAATATAATGGCATAGAACTGATTCCCATATAATAGTTGTGAGGAGGTCCCATAGCTCCTTTTCACAGTGCATTTCCTTTGGATTTTTTAATCATAGCCAAGAATTACCCAGGTCAGTATTTAAACTAAAGAAAGCCCTGTTTTCTTCTCATCATAATTTATTTTAGTAAATTGTATTCATAACTTCCGATACACCATCAAAGCTGACAACAGCCAGAGCACAGAACAACTCAAAGAAGTAATGCAAGATTAGAAGACACAGAGATATCTGCACCATAGAATCTCGAAGAGCCAAATTCAACTGAAGGGATATCATCATTATCATCATCTTCTTCAACTTATAATATGCAGATAAATATTTTCTCATTGATGAAATAACATAATAGATGGAAATAGCTGGAAGGGTCACTTTGGTTTGGGCCAGTGTACCTTTGCATCTTTTAATTTTGAATCTTTTGTGATCTCTATAATGTGTATTTAAATCATAATTTGAATTTGTATTTCATCTTTTCATTGAAAGCTCAAGGTAGGGGTATCTATAGGGTGATCACTGCTAAATATATCAGTACAACAAATCCTTGAAGTGGGTGAAACACTGAATGATGGTGGTCTAAGATCTCCCAATAAAGTAAGTAGAAGTATAAATGTTTCAGTGTATATTTTTGGAGCATTTTCTCATGAAATATGTATTTTTCCCTAAAGAAATCTTAGATAATCAAGGAGAATCTCAAAATTTTCCTTTGATGTTTCTAGAAAGATTTTTAAGAATTTCTAATGGGTTTATTAATCAAATTCTTCAAACATCTGACCACTCTAAATACTAAAAATATGATAACAAACAATGATGTGAAACATTTTTTCTCTCCAATATGGAATTTTGGTGTGGTTTCTGTATTGCCCATATCTGTGAAAATAATGAGTAATAAAAGAAAATTAATCTCTACAGCATGCTACATAACTATACATAATTTTAAATTTTATTTATTCACCACATTTTTACCTCACCCTTCTCACCTAGTGACTCCTAGTTCCTAAATTCCCTTGAAAATTCTTTTGCTATGTAAGTTTTTCAGATCATTTTTAAAATATCTCTCTTCCTTTGTCCTTCCTATAATCAGGATGCAATTAATTTACATAAGTTATTAGGGCCTGGTTACTGTGAATCCATCAGCACAATTCTGACCTCTAGTGAAGAAAATAAATACATTTCAACATGTAATACAAGAGTTCGTACTGCAGAAACAATCTTCAAGTAGAGAATCACATCACACTGATACACTACTCATCCCTGTTTTTGAAAAATTTCCCTGCTCATGGATTGTTGTTGTTGTTTTTGCATGTGCTTAATCATACTATTGGCCCTCTGAGCTTTTCCATTTTCCTACTATGTGGCTGTCCAAACTTTGAAATATCACAAAATGCAGTCCATTCATCATTTATGACAGACCACTACTAGTTTGATAAATTGTAGATCTGTTTGAAGTTTTAATTCAGAGACTTAATTTGAAAGCAATTATATTAAGTCCTCAAACTGATTTTCCATACAGACTATATAGCTGAATCTAATCTGATGTCTTTCTTTCTGTGGTTTTCAAATTAAATGAATATATCAAATCAAATTATTCTGATTCTGCAGTTGAGACCTATTTTGGCAACTGATTCCAATCAATTTCAGTTGATGTTTTAAATCAGCATGCACATAGCATGCCCCAAATAACCTGTTTGTATGAGGTGCTTCTGGGATTAGTTTTACAAAAGCATGACAGGTCATATAATATGCACGTGTTGTAGAATGAACAATCAGTTTGGTGGAACAATCACTCCTGCATATTCACTTTCAATGTGGAAATAAAAGAAATTTGGACTGATTTTGGTTGCCAGATAGCTGGCCTTTTCATATTAAACTGTTCCATCAGCTTGAAGCTTAATTTAAATCAGAAAAACAAACTTATACATGAGTTCCTGACTGTGCCAAGTGAAAATGTGAGTCAACAAATTAAGCCTCCATCTGAAAAAGTAATCTGGGAATTGGGTAGGAACATGAACTCTGAGGGATCTGATCCACAGTTTGAAAATGCTCTTAGAATTTGCATTACTCCTCTATAGCCAGGATTTTCTCATCTTAATTTCAACATGTATGTAAAATATGCTTCTTCATGTGGAAGGAAGATTAAGCTTTAGTTGTATGAGCAGAACCGAAGCCATGTTGGATGGCCCATTGAATTAAATAAGGAAGTGTGCCTCAAAACTCAGTAGTTCTGCTAAATAAGAAAGTGTTCCAGTTTGTGCACAAGAGAAAAAAAAACAAGATAAGGCTAGAACGATGGGGAACTGTAATAAAGTGCTGCGACGTCAGAAACCGTATAACTTCTTTTGCTAGATAAGGAGCTAGTATGAACCTTCAAAATACATGTATCAATTTGAAAACAGAAAGAATGTGAGCCAAGGCCTCGTAAGAGGGGATAAAAATGCTGCCTGAATTTTGCTCTGTGTTCCTTCAATGCCTAAGGGGACCCGTCTCTGCAGACACGTGAATAAAACCTTGTTTTCCTTGGATCAACGAATCTTTTGGTGGTTTTTTATCTGCTTCCACCTCACAATTTGGTGCTCAACGTGGGCCCCAATGGAATTTTGACTGGAGAAAAGGGACTGGGTAAGTGTGGCGCCACCGCCTCCCATTGTAGAGGGGCCCCTCCCTTGTCTCAGTTGGATCCCGGGGTAACTGCACTCAGCAGATGATCCTTGGAAACAAGAGAGAGAAAAGCCGGCCTGATGCTCTGGGAGTATCGTTGATCACCTGAAATGGGGATGCCCACACTCCTTTCGTCTCCAGGAGACCAGGGGTGTATCAGGTGAGTTTGTTGCCTTTGGGGATAGAAGAAGGGATATACTGTCCTTAAACTCTGGGAATCCAGCGACTGCTGGAGGACAGTGTAAATCCCTGAGTTGGGAATCTCTGGGAGATTGTTGGAGGACAGCGTGGAGAATGGGAAAGGGACAAAGCAAGTGTGAAACGTTCCAAGAGGGAACGGGTATTGAGATAGAAAAGATCCCGAGAAGGCTGATTCCGATTGACTCCCCATTGGGTCAACTACTACAACAATGGTCATTGCCCCATCTGAGGACTTACACTCGGAGTCTAGAGAAAAAGAAAATGATCTACCTATGCCAAAATAGGTGGCCGAAGTATCCCCTAGTAGACCCTGAGTTTCCTTACCACTGGGATCCTGAAGGGAATACCAGCACGTACTGGATAACTCAGTTGAAAGAGTATATAGTGAAACATTGGATGAAGGAGCAAATACCCTATGTGGAGGTATGGTATCATGCTCACTTTGCAGGTCCAGTTCCACCAGAAACAGAAGTAGGACAGTTTGTCAGCAAGGTGGAGGAAAGCGAAACTGAGGACTGGATGGGGAGTACACCGGCATCGGCTCCGGCAGTCCTGGCACCACCACCCCTGCCGGCTCCAGTTGCCCAGGCTCCACCTCCACCTGCATATCCAGGGCTCAGAAGGGAACTGGCTCAATTAAACAAGGACCTAGAGAATTTGCCTCTAGGAGGAAGGTCGGCCAATCCCATGTCAGCTTTCCCAGTCAGAGAAGTCCCAAATGGCATGAATGCATAGGGGAATCCAGTCACCGTTTTCGTGGCTGTCCCCATAAAATCTGCTGAGTTACGGGATCTGAAAAAGACCCTTCCGAAACTCCATGAGAATGCTCATGAAGTGGCGGAACAGTTGGAATTGTTTCTGGGGCCCAATGAATACACATACCAAGATCTGATGTATATTCTTGGACACCTTTTCACCCCCGAAGAGAGGAACCTCATTAGGAGGGCAGCAATGGCTGCCTGGGATAGGAGACATGCAGGGCAACAGGGAGCAGTGGCTGCAGACACAAAGTTCCCCATAGCCGATCCAAATTGGAACATCAATGATGATGCTCATAGGGAGCACATGAGAGATATGAAACACATGATCACTGAAGGAATTAAATTGACCATCCCTCAAGGGAAAAACTTGACCAAAGCATTTGAAATAACACAAGGAAAGGATGAGTCCCCGGGGGATTTCTGTGCTTGGGTCCGTGAAGGGTTAACCAAGTACTCCAGAGTGGAGCCAGAAACCCCTGCCTTCGAGACTCTCCTGAAGATGTAATTCGTCACCAAAGCATGGCCAGATATCCAGAAAAAGATCCAGAAGACAGAGGGATGGACTGATTTGGGCATGACAGATTTGATGAGAGCAGCCCAACAAGTTTTTGTGAACCGAGACTCAGTTAAAACCAAACAGAAGTCTCAGATGATGGTAGCTGCTGTGCAAACGGCAGCCAAGAATGAAGTTAGGAAAAACAGGGAGACCCAGATGTCAGATCCGAGGCCAAGGTGGAGAGATGAAAGATCTCCCAGCAGGGAGTGGAGACTCCCGGTTAGGCGAGGAGGTCCAGGGGGCAATCGAGGCAGTCGATTCCAACGGCCGTTCCAGAGTAGAACTTGCTTCAGATGCGGGAAAGAGGGACATTTTGCGCGTGAATGTCCCAAAACCCCAGAGGAACGAAGCTATGCCCTATACGATTAGGGAAGTTCCGGCTCCCCAAGAGGGACCCGTGGGGAGCCACTGGTAAATGTGTTAGTGAGTCCTGACCATCAGGAATGGCTGTTCCTGATCGACACCGGCGCAAGCCGGACATCTGTATGCGATCCGGTAGAGGGAGCATGCAGGTCAAAGCAGACTTTAACAGTGGTTGGGGTGAGTAGGAAATCCCAAGAGGTCAAGAATTTGGAAGAGGTGAGATTGGAATTGAATGATGTGGTTACTAAAACCGAAAAATTATATATTCCGGATTCAGGGGTGAACTTGCTCGGAAGAGACTTTTTGGATGTTTTTTGGATTGAATTGTGGGATAGAAGGAAGGAAGTTCGCATGTGTATGCTAACAACGGAAAATGAGGAGAAGATATCATCAGATGTGTGGGCAGGAGGTGAAGGGGTTAGTAGGATGGCAATACAGCCCATTCAGATCAAGATAAAACCAGGGATAACTAAACTGTGGACTCCACAATATTCTCTGAGCAAGAGAGGTAGGGAAGGGTTGAAACCAGTGATTGACAGATTATTGAAACAGGGACTGTTGGAACCTACTATGTCACCGTTCAATTCACCAGTTTTAGCAGTACTAAAAAAGGATGGGAAGTATAGATTAGTTAATGATTTGAGGAGGATCAATGAGATAGTGGTTCCTAGATTCCCAGTGGTTCCTGATCCCTATACCATCTTGGGGCGGATCCCCCCCAAAGACAAATGGTTTACTATGATAGATCTGAAGGATACCTTTTGGGCATGTCCTTTGGAGGAGAGGAGGAGAGACTTGTTTGCCTTTGAATGGAATGATCCTGAGAGTGGAAGGAAACAGCAGTTGAGGTGGACAGTACTTCCTCAGGGATATACCGAGAGCCCTTTGTTGTTTGGACAGGCGTTGGAAGAAAAATTGGTGTTGTTTGAGAGAGAGAAAGGAATCACCCTAATTCAGTACGTGGATGACTTGTTGTTAACTGGGGAGAAAGAGAAGGAAGTGAGAGCGGCTTCTGTGAGTCTGTTGAATTGGCTGAAGGAGCAGGGGCTGAAAGTCTCAAAAGAGAAGCTTCAGTTTGTTGAAAAAAAAGGTGAAATATTTGGGACATTACATTCAGCAGGGGGTGAGGTCCTTGGACCCTGAAAGGGTGAAGGGGATCATGAGCTTGGCTCCTCCCAGGAACAAGACAGAGGTGCGGAAAGCATTGGGATTATTGGGATATTATAGAATTTGGGTAGACCAATTCACAGTGTTGGCACAATTTTTGCATAGAAAGCTGCCTGGAAAGGGAGAGCACATAGAATGGGAGGAGGGAGATAGTGAAAGGTGGGAAGAGCTGAAGAAGGCTTTGTCAACCACTCCGGTTTTAGCTTTGCCAAACCTGAAATTACCATTTCATTTGTATGTGGCGGTGGCTCAGGGAACAGCAATTGGAGTCCTTGCCCAAAAGAGGGGGGGGCAGTACCAGCCGGTAGCCTTCCTAAGCAAGGGTTTGGAGCCGGTTGTGAAAGGATGGCCAGTTTGTGTTCAGGCTGTGGCAGCAACAGCGATGTTGGTGGTGGAGAGCAAAAAGTTAACCTTTGGGGGAGCTTTGGTGGTGCATTCGCCTCATCAGGTCAACTCAGTGTTGAGCCAGCTGGCTACCACTTGGATGACCGAAGGGAGGATATTGAAGTATGAAACCATTTTGAGAACCAGTCCTGATGTGGTGATAGGAACAGACAAGAATCTCAATCCAACAGAATTCTTGGTGGGGAGAAGGCAGGCGTGGGAACCGGAAGACCATGATTGTCTATTGCAATTGGATCTCATGACGAAGGTTAGAGAGGATTTGGAAGAGACTCCTTTGGAGAAGGGAGAGAGGTGGTTTATAGATGGATCTAGCAGGGTAGAAAATGGAAAGCGAAAATCTGGGTTTGCAATAGTAACCGGGGAAGGTGAGGTAATAGAGAAAAGGTTACTCCCAGCTGCTTGGTCAGCTCAGAAATGTGAATTGTTTGCCCTGACCAGAGCCTTGGAATTGGCTGAGGGGATGGAAGTAACGATTTGGACTGATTCCAAGTATGCATGGGGGGTGGTGCACACGTTTGGGAAAATCTGGAAAGAAAGAGGGTATATTAAGGCGGATGGGAAGCAAATAGAGCAAGTGCAGCTAGTAGAGCAAACCTTAGAGGCATTGCAACTCCCCAGCCAAGTATCAATTGTTCATGTGAGCGCACATCAGAAGGGAAACACACCGGAGGTTGTGGGAAACCGATGGGTGGACAAATGGGTGAAGGAAGCTGCAGGGGAGATAGAATTGGTAATGGTATCTATACCAATACTGGAAAAGGAGGACGAGAGGGAGGAATGGGAGCCAGAGAAAAAGGAAAAGTTGGAGTTGGAGAAAGAGGGATGTGTCAAAACCCCAGAGGGATGGAAGATGTCGGAGGGAGTCAAGGTGGTGTCACCCATTGTTATGAGGGGAATATTGGAGAAAGTTCATGAAGGAGGACATTGGGGAACGGAGGCCTTGGTCGTGTCCATTAAACCTCACTATTGGAGTCTGAGGATGTGGACAGTAGCTCAGAGCATCTGCTGGAAATGTTTGATTTGTTTGAAAGTAAATAAGAAAGCAGCACGCAAGAAAGAGATGGGAGGGCGACCCTTAGTGGGTTGGCCTTTTCAGAGAGCACAAATTGATTTCACTGAGTTGCCAGAAAAGGGGGGTTGGAAATACCTGCTTGTGATCAAAGATCAACTAACGGGGTGGGTAGAGGCTTATCCCACTAGAAGAGCCACAGCTCCCACAGTAACCAAGATCTTACTAGAACAGATTATCCCACGATATGGAATGATGGAAGCTATAGATTCAGACAGGAACTCATTTCACCCAAAAGGTTCTGCAAAGGGTAATGGAGGTGGTGGGGATGAAATGGGAATTACACATGCCATGGCATCCTGAATCCAGTGGAAAAATTGAAAAAGGAAACGCGGAACTGAAGAAACACTTGACCAAACTACAACTTGAAAATGGCTTGCCATGGACAAATAATCTTCCCTTAGCTCTGCTCAGGATCAGAACTTGTCCAAGGAAAGACACAGGGGTTTCTCCCTTTGAAATGCTGATGGGGAGACCCTATTTGGCCAAACTAGGCAATCCCATACCAGAGTTCAGGGACTTGTTCCTCCGGAAATATTTGCTGTCACTGTCTCGGTCTTTGCTTTCTCTTCACAAACAGGGACTGTTGGTGCAACGACCACCTTTGGCTGGTAGCCAACACCCACACGAGGCTGGAGACTGGGTCCTGATACAGACTTGGAGGAGTGAAAAACTGCAACCTAGCTGGGAAGGTCCGTACCAGGTGCTACTGATGACTGAATCTGCAGTCCGTACTCGGCAAGAAGGCTGGATGCATTACAGCAGAGTCAAGAAAGCACCGGAACCAGAAAAACCTTGGAAGGCAATCCCAGTGGATGGTCAGCCGTTAAAGGTAACCTTGAAGAAATAGCCAGCAGAAACCACCATGGAGATGTCGGCTGAACTCTGGAGAGGACTATTTGTTGCAACTATGTTTACATTAATACATCAAAGAAGTTCACAATATGTTGGACCTGCAGGTGACTTGGGAATGGACTTGTGGGATGACAATGTGTTCATAAAGGATCTCAAGAAGTTCTCATATCCCTTGAACATGACCAATTGCTGGTTATGCATGCACCTGCCAGGAAGAACAGGTGAAGGATTAATCCTACACGCAATTCCACTTGATCAGAACAGACTAAGACCACAGGGGCATGGGACAGAAAAATATGGTGTAGAACGAAATATAACAGGAAGGATTTTTGTTCATTTAAGGGAAATGGCGTATGCGTGTTTTAGGAGAAATGAAACTAGAGGGCTCCATTTAGGAGATTGGGAAAAATGTAATAAGACTTTTGATATGCCATCATCCTGTAGTAACCATAGCTATACCAAGAGTTATCATAAATTAGATTATTTTAATCAAGATCAGTATCAGATGTGTATGCATTTTGAAGATATGATCAATTGGACCCGAACATCACAACAGACCTATGCTATGGAAAACTTTAGGTGCGTATTGTGTGGGAAATATGCATACAGGGAGATGCCACCTTACTGGAGTGGCACATGTACACTCGGGTATGTGATACTGGTGATATATAAACTTGATGGCCTTCCCCAAGGCCGGATATGTAATAAAAGAGACCCAGAATCTGGCCTTACCCGGAGATTCTGGACCCAACCCCCCCTGGTATAATAACACCATTGGGAGTAGCCATGAACTACCGAGATATACATATTCTAAATAACTTCACGGTAACAATGTTCAATGATACAATAAAGAATATTAAAATGATTAACACCAAGCTTTCTGAAGTAAGATAGGTTGCTCTACAAAATAGGTATGCTTTAGACATTGTATTAGCTACAAAAGGGTGTGTGTGTGCTCTGATTCATTCACATTGCTGTGTGTACATCCATGATTTCCAACCCAATATTACAAAGACAGTAAAAGTAATGGAAGAACGTATTCGCTCTAATCCATTATCACAAAGAGGTGACTCCTCATTGCCAGACCTGTGGGGAGCACTATGGTCTTGGCTTCCCAGTTCCACTTGGTTTAGATCTACCATAATGGGAATTATATTGATTATTATATGCTGTGTATTGTTGTGTTGTTGTCTTCAGTGTCTCCCTGGTGCAATAACAACGTGTGGGAAGATAGGGAAATCCTTGGGTTCAAGATTTGAGAAGAAGCTGGAAGCAGACCCTCTAATGATGTATCAGAGAGAAATCACTCTGAAAGAAGCAGAGGATCTGCTCTTTGAGTTTGAGACAAGAGTGGAAAAAGAAAAAGGGGGGATTTGTGAGCAGAACCGAAGCCATGTTGGATGGCCCATTGAATTGAATAAGGAAGTGTGTCTCAAAACTCAGTAGTTCTGCTAAATAAGAAAGTGTTCCAGTTTGTGCACAAGAGAAAAAAAACAAGATAAGGCTAGAACAATGGGGAACTGTAATAAAGTGCTGCAATGTCAGAAACCGTATAACTACTTTTGCTAGATAAGGAGCTAGTATGAACCATCGAAATACATGTATCAATTTGAAAACAGAAAGAATGTGAGCCAAGGCCTCGTAAGAGGGGATAAAAATGCTGCCTGAATTTTGCTCTGTGTTCCTTCAATGCCTGAGGGGACCCGTCTCTGCAGACACGTGAATAAAACCTTGTTTTCCTTGGATCAACGAATCTTTTGGTGGTTTTTTATCTGCTTCTACCTCACAGTTGCTTCTAATTTATATTGCTGCCATGTACTACTCCATGTGGGACTGCTATTGAAAATGTTGAACACTACAATTACTGCTAAACCTGATGACCATACCAAAACACAATGCCATTGTGGACAACTGCACCTGCTTTTGGTTTATTTACAAGACAGAATATTCTGTTCAGTTTTATGAATTAAGAAAGAAAGCATTATAGCAATGAGGAAAGTTAAAGACATGAGCCATTAAATGCCCCTGGTTCATCTGGTATGCTCAATTCTTCCTCCTTCTTCTGGTCTGTAGATGGTTACCACACACTGTCTCTAAGCAATCTAGTCTGAACTGTAATGCTTATATATTAAATTCTAACATTTTGTTCTGGCCCACAGATAATTCTTTCTCAATGAGAACACTTTATAGATAACTTTACCAATTCTCTTTGGTTTGGCCTACTTGCTAAGTAATGGTTTAATAGAGAAAATGCCTGCAGATAATTTGTTCAATGAAAGTGTTTTTCCCAGCACATCCCTAGGTGTCATAAGATATAATGATCACAGTGGAAAAGTGACCCTATCCAAAGCTTTTTGATCTAAGTCTAATTTTGGTAAGAAAAATCAATCACTTTGATTGCACATGACTCAATTGCTTCCTCGCTCCAAGTGTTGTTGGAGATTTCTGATGAATGTGTTTGAAACACAGAGTGTGCGCTTCAAACTTCTGCACACAGTACATTTTGGGAGGGCATGTATGACTGTTGCCTTCTTTATAACTTTCAAGAACTTTCTAAATGTTAGTTCTATGACTAATTGTTCTATGACCATGTAAGAAGAGAAAAGAAATGTCCATATTTTGTTTAGTTTTTAATCTCTTTTAAGCCTCTGGACTGCTTTTGGAGAAACTAAAATCAATCTGATTAAAATGTAATGTGAACAATTTAAATCCACCTCCAGATAATGAAGGTCAGTACAGAGTTTTCAATAAAAGGACAGATTAGACATTTTGAACATAATTCCGGTTGATAATGAAATCTATAAACAAAAATCTCTTTTCGGTTGTATAATGCTGGAGCATGACATTTCCTGTCCAGCAACTTTTAATTTTCTTGTAAATATTACTGTATTGCATTTATTTCTAAAAAGATATTAAGTTCCATCAAGCCAGACATGCCTCAATTAATCCCTCTTTATGATGCAAGGTTATAATAGGCTTTTAATCTGTTGAATTAAACTATCTACCCTGGTAAATCTCTTGGTACAATTAGAATTTGTTACATTTGTTAAGAGATGGAACACTTTTTTCCTTTGTAAGCCATGTTTTAATAAACGTATAGCTATTTAATAAAACTGTTGATAAGCAAGGTTACTGAAACTACTCCAGAGTTTCTTCCAGTATAATAGTTTATAATTTGGAATGGATTTCAAAACAGTTGATGGTTAAAGAAAAACTATCTGGTATAATCTAAAAGTATTGGGAGAGATCAACTGAGATTTGGTTTATAGTACAAAGACATGCACCCAAATTTGTTTAAATTAAAAGTATGGTACCAGTAATGTCATCTTGAAAAGTGATGATGACATCGTGTATATGTCATTAATATGTATTATGTGACAGTAGTTCAAGAAAAATAGAACTACATTTCACATTAATCAATTTACCCATAATGCCAAAAAGAATTTCTCTCCTTCCTATATCATTTTTGTAAGTCCTAAAAACCTGAGTCAACACTTACTGTTGGATAATGATTTGATTATTGTGTAAGAATGTTGTTAGAGAACACAGATGGGCAAACAGTTGATTGCAGGCCACATGTGGTTTCTTTTTAAAGTTCCTCAAGCTCTATCTGGCTTTACATTAGCAATAGAGTATTCTGCTGATTTAAGAATTAATTCAATTTTTAAGCCTTAAATATTTTATTACCAACTGCGTGTTTATCCTGGTTCGGTCTAATGATCCCTGAAAGGATAATTATGCCTATGTCATATACACACATAAGCAGTTAATTTAATTGGAGCCCTAAATCAGTTTCTACCTAAGTCTACTTTTCAACAATGGGCTGTTTGACTGTCATTCAACCCACATTTGGATTGCCATGCTACCATTTCATCCAGAGCTGGCAGGAAATTTTGCCATTCTAAATCTTGTTCCATAGCATGTCCTTAGTATTTACTGGCAAAGGATCTATACTACATTGAATTAATATGTAAAGGCCCAGTCCTACTGGCCAATGGATGCAAAACATATGCATAAAGGATACAGCAGATGAGCAAAATTTCAGGGGTGGCTCCATCCATTGTCATCCGCTCCAAAAAGTGGTGAAAATTTGCATAAACAGAATGGAAAAGAATGGAAAAGAACGGACGTGGGTAGTATGTAGCGGGGATGTTAAATGGATGTTCATAGGAAGCCTAGTGGATGGAAGCGGATGATACCTCTGAAAGGGTTCCGGGGGATAATTTTGAAGCGGATGCATAGTGGATGAAGCAGATGCATCACATACGCCTAAAGGAAAGAAAGGGGATGCCATGCGGATGTATATCAGATGCAAACCGTTCACTGCACATTCCTTCTATTTCCGTGCTACTAATGCTGTGTAGACATTCTGTGTACCTTTTGTTTCCTCCCTCTTTCTGTTTTCAGCTGCAGTGGATGTGAGTTGTGAGGATGCCCAGAGGATGCAGAGAGGATACAGCGGACATTTAACAGATGATAAACGGACATAGAATGTTTGTTGCTCGTATGTCGCGGATTTACATCATACACAGCGGAAAGTTCATCTGTTCACAAAGTTTTGTGCAGCTCAAAACTTCTTGCGCAGATGAAATCACAGTGGACGGATGCTTGACGGATAGAGCGTATGAAACACGTATGCAATGAGTACACAATGGATGCATAGCGTTTTCCAATGGATGGCAAGCTTTTTTTAATGTTTTACATCCTCTTTGCATCCGTAAGTGCAGTGGGACAGGGCCTTAACATTCTATTCAACTTTAACACACAACTTTCAGAGGGGTATAACTAGTGTTTCCCTCTGTTTCTAGCCACACCCAGTCTCATGCAGTACATGAGATACAACTTCCACGTGAAATGGATAATGCTGTACTTACTCCACGCACTGCAATATTTTATCTTTTTCTTTTTCTTGTTGTACCATTAACTTGATAAGCTTTTTAAAATTATTCATTGAAACTATGGGTTGAGGAATTCATTTGATGCATTCATAACATGGCAGCAAGAGGAGGGGAGGGGAAAACATATCATTTAACTGCCACCTATTAGTTTTTGAGATGCATGTACCAGCCAGTAGATAAGTAGTCCTGAAAATTGAGGGTTTGATAAGGGGATTGTTGCAATAAGAATGCTATGCTAGTCTATGATAAGCCAAAAATCAGAAGGAGTTGATCATCTTTTTCAAAAATTGTTATTAAGTCCAGAAGCTTTTATGATAAAACATGTTTAGCTAATGAAAATGTATGCCTTTTAATAATATTTATTAATTGGAAAAGGTGCTACCAAATTCTTCCTGCTTGGGACTGTAGCAATTAGCGTGGGAACTATAAACCCCAAAAATATAATGTGAGATGAGGATGTGAGGTTTTCCTCAAGTTAGTGGCCACTGTTAAGGGAATGAAGGCAAATATACGTGTCCCAGAATAATGTTGCAGTGTTCAATCTGGGTCAGTCATCAGGACCAGAGGTTTTGTCTTCTGAACTTTCAGACTCATGATGGAGCCTATCCTCAGAGAATTTCACTGTGTGAAGAGAAGTTCACCCTCCTGGAACACAAAGAAGTTCCCTGAAGATGGGTTCCAGCATTAGTCCAAAAGCTCAAAAGACAAAACCTTTGATCCAGGTGAATGACTAAGACTGGATCTTGCAATCTTTAAGGGGATTTTATGCCAGGTAAGCTACATATTGCAAAACAAAATCCTTTCAACTGTACTTTCAAATATAGGTAATTCTTGACTCTGTTTATTTGTTTTGGGACTGTTCAAAGTTACACTGGAATTATTTGAGGACTATTTATGATCTTCATTTGCAGCTTCAGCAGTTGGGCCCTCCCCTCCCATTTCACCAAATTTCAATCACCCAAAATCTGGTCCACATTTACAGCCATGACCTCATTTGGTAATGGTTTTGCTGAAAACTGGCATTTACTTTTGGCTTTTGGCACAGCTATGCCCATAGCGAACCACTGGTTTACTCAATGACTACAGCATTAACTTTGTGATTGTAGCACCTATTTTACAAGTATTGCTTTAACTTAATGACTGCAACAAAAATAGTTGTAAAATCAAATTGGTCATGTCAGGAACACATTTTATGACTGTCACAATTTAGGACCTTGATGAGCAGGTTCAATTCAGGTTGTAAATCAAGAAATATGTGTACATGCTAAACATGGTCACTAGATTCTGCACAGTAGCACTGGAGATTCATTGGCAACACATGATTAAAAAGCTGTGATCAAGGCTTCTGCACCATCACGTGGCTCTCCCAGGCAGTCGGAAAGGGAGAGAGAGGTTGCCTGGCCGGGGAGAAAGTTAATCTTACAAAACAAGCAAGAAGCCAGTGAGAATGAGATTAAAAGGTAACTTTAACATGAGGAATGGCAGGCAAGTTTGTTCAGCGAATCAGGACTTTCTCTATGGAGCAGAAGGGGAAATTGGCCACAGCCACGTTTGGTCACCACCTGAGTATGTGTTGATGACCAGATTAAAAAATTTGGTGAATTTTTTAGTTGGAACCCGATTTGGTCATGGTCAGAAGCATTCTTGACCAGAGGTTCTACTGTAATTAGGTCACATGGAACTGACAGAGTGGATGCCAAATTGTGGTTTTCATATAGATTTTGTCTGTTATTTATTATTTTATTCTAGAATTTTTAACTGGATATTCCTTGAGGGTTTTTATTTATTCTGGTGTCTGCTATTTGACTGTAATAAACTTGATTTGATCTGATTTGAAACTAAACATGGGTTGGTCAATCAACCAATCAATCCATTTTGTTAAAAAAAGCAGGAACTGAAGAAGCTGGACTTCTTATTTTCTTAAAGCCAGAAGAAAGAAGAAGGGGAAGAAAGACTGAATAGCAGGTAAAAAAGTTGGGGGCCTTACCAAAAAGGGGAAACCATCCAAATTGGAGCCAAAAGATTTTGGCATGGAGCAATTGGAGCATGTGTATAAATAAAGTGAATAACACTTTAAACCAGTACTTTTCAATCTTGACAGCTTTAAGCTGCATGGAATTTTCTTTCTATTTCTTTCTATTCCTATTTTCTTTCTGGTGCTTCATTAGGAATTAACTGGAGCTACTTTTTTTAAATGCCAAAATTAATTGTTATTTTTAAAAAATAAGTTTCTGTTTGCTTCCAGAGTCAGAATTCTCTAAAATAAATAGTGATAGTTCCAGCTGTTGAATTTATTTTTTTTTTAAAAAAATGGTCATAGCAACTTCAGTGATATGCAATATGCACAAATCAGGAGGGAAAGTATTGAAAGTCAATTCATAAATATAGCAAAAAAAAATAATTGAGAAGCACTCTCATAAAAAATAAATAAATGAAGAACCACCATGAACCTTCAGATTTCTGCAAAGGATTACAAGATCAAAGCCTTATAGCAATAACAATAGCACTTAGACTTATATACACTGCTTCATAGTGCTTTACAGTCTTCTCTAAGCTGGTTGAGGAACTCTGGGAGTTGAAGTCCACAAGTCTTAAAGTTGCCAATGTTGGAGACCCCTGCTCTAAGCAGTGTACAGATCAAACTCTTGACAGTGGACAGAGTGAGCCTGCAATACTGCATTGCAATCACTATGCCATCACTGCTCCTATAGTATTATAATATACTATTTCAATTCCTTAATTCAATGGAAAATCTGTATGCCACTGTCAAGGTTTTGCTTTTCTGGAATGGCCTACAATCTACTAAAATCAAAGGTAAAAACATTGATTTTAATAAAACTAAAAATACCAGCCAGAATACTTAAAAATGTCTAGGCGGCAGACTAACATTTAGATAAAAGGCTTGATGGAGCCCAGCTGATAAATAATTTCCCAAAGATGGGGCCACTGCTGAGAAAGCTTGAGAAAGCTTTTTGAAATAGTCCTTTTTGCTGATGCATATATGATCCAATTCTCATTTGTTGACCCTGAATGTTCTGATTTTTTTTTGTAAACTAGAAATCCCAAAGTGCCCCATGATGAAGCATTTTTCCTAGTCATTTTGATTGCCTTTTCCACATTTTTCAAAAGGGTTAAGGAACAACTTCTACTGATATGCTTTGACAGTGAAGGATGTGAGCTTGTGTATTCTTCATTTGCGAAAGAGTAAGATATTTGACAATATTTTCAATAGGACTTGCACATCTTTTTTTTAAAGGAATTCTTTTTAATATTATCAAAATAGCCAGCCACCTACCCTAAAATAGTGCTGAATCAAAAATTATTATTTTTAATGCAATGATACCCTTTTGCATTATTGAACTGCATTCTCATGTTTAAAATAATAGGCTTCTTTGCTTCTGAATTTTTATTGCAAGGGAGTTATGATCACAATGGCCCTGCTGTTATGCTTGTTCTGATTCAAATGTGTGAAATTAATTTTCAGATGCAACTGGCAGCCAAGTTTTAAATTCACAGAAATAAACCTGGTGACTGTCAAAGAGTTGACAGTAATTTTCTTGCATAGCAATATCTCTGCTAAGCTTGGAAGAGGCTGTTATCAATACATTGTATTTTTTAAAATAAATAAAATAAACAGCCTTTTTCTCACCTTCATAGAAACAGTGATGGAATTAGGTTTGAAGTGGGAACAAGCACAATGATGTGGAAACCAAATTAGACAGTATCTTTGACATAAAATGGAAAATTATTCAAAATCATGGTTACAATTAGAAACATTAGAGTGGCTTCGAGGCTAATTCAGACTTGTCAAATCTTGTCATGTCTAGATAATCAGACAGGAAATGGGAGACTTTGGATCAAATCCCTACTTAGACATGAGGCTTGCTCAATGACCTTGGCTCATTACTGAGTCTCAGTCTAATTTCTTTTGTCAGATTGTTGTGCAATTGAAAATGGAGTTTGGAAATTGGCAAATTTTAACAGAGTTCCTGAGAGAAAAGATGGAATTTCATTGAATTAAGCATAAAAGACAATATGTTGCTAAACATTTCACAACCAATCTGCTGCACTGGATGTGATTTCTGGAGTTTCTAGTTTCTGATTAAACCTTATTGCTAATTACTTAATCTATACTTGACTGATGTGTTTGGTGAAAGAAGATCCTTTTAGTATTTTCTGGCTATAGAATTCCAAATTCCAAAGCTGATCAAGTGACTACTTCCATGAGGTAGTGTTTGTTTGTTTGTGTGAAACTTAATGGGTTTTGAATTGTAGATTTTTAAATGTTGTAGGCTACCTAGTTTACAGCATTTGTGACTTGGACAGTCATATAAATTTGTTTAATAAATAATAATAAATACATAAAAATGTTTTTCATGAACAATCCAACAAACACACAGATGAATCAAGACAAACAGATTAAAAATGCACACTTTCACAGAATTAATTCCAATAAAGACACTTGTTTAGCACATGTCCATACATTCATCTTTTGAACCTAAGAAAAGCACACAGAACGAAAAGGAGATTGGTAGGAAAAAGAAACAGAGGGAATTGGTCTTCAGCTTTTAATATTGTAAGGTTTTTGTACTACACACACATACATACACAGAACCTAATGGAAAGTAGGGTCTTTCTTGTTTCTCACAAGGCTTTGTTAGATCACCATTAACAATAAATTGCATTTTTTCAGGAGACTTCTGGTGACGAGATATGGGTGAATGGAGGTGCTGCTGAAGCTTGCTCTGCGTTTCATGCTGTCTCCTCTTGCTGTTGGAGCGACCCTTAGGGGTGCACACATCTTGTAGAGATGTGTGCCAGTGTGGGGAGACTCAAGTTGTGGGGCAGAAAAGGCGATTCTCAACACGATGTAGAGAAACCCTGTGGAGACGGGCAACAAGAGATTGTCAGCAATGGCAGTCCTAAAGCCTTGATCGTTGTATACAAAAGGAAGCAAGTGAATGACAGAATGTGGTGAACAAAGAGGGTGAGTGAAAGAATTTGTGATCCTGATTGAGTGTTGAATATTGGAGTCTCTTAGTCAAAGTGAAGCCTGAAAACAGCGGCCAAGACAGATACAAGTGGCAGCAAAAATGAAAGGGCTCATGAGATGTAATAGGGTAAGGACACGAGCGATCAGACAGAGAAGAAAAGAGAATTGGAGGGATCTGAGAGACTGATAATAATTGGGGGAGAGTAAAAAGAAGAAGAAAGAAAGAACAATAATTTAATCTAAGGGAACTTTGAAGGATTTGACTTGTGGACTTTGGGGGAAATTGGAAGGACGAACTTGAGTTGGGGGGGGACTTGAAGTAAGGAATTAAATTACAACTTTAAATATTGCACGAATGAAACTGAATAATTTACTAGTCCCCTTTTTGGATTATTGGACTAGAGCTGTAGTAAGTGGAGAAGATTTACTAAAGAAAGAGACTATTTGAATCTAAAAATTGACTTGTTAAACTTTCAAATGAAAGGAGAAATGACTACAGTGGAAAGTGTGGAAAGATAGTGAAATCAGAGGCATTACCCAGCAACTCTGTATTTCTGGTGCGCTTGGTGAAGGAATTTTGAAGAACTGAACAATTATATTATGACACTTTAAGCTTTTACTTTTGTGGATTGTAACAATTATTTTTTGACACCAACTGAATTGATTTTTGAATGTGGTAAATGTAATTTCTATATACTTAATTGATAAATTAGTAATATTGTAGTTTATGTTTGGTTATAACACATATTAAAAAAAGGGAGGTGATGATTAATTAATTATTTAGGTATAGATATTTGATTATAGGTGTTGAGTAGATTGATTTAAATAATTAATTGTGATTAATTGTGATTATTATAGATTAATTAATTATTGTATAGTAAGGTTGAAATATCTATATTTAGATTTGTAAGTAATTGAAATATTATTTTATAATATTATTTTGAGATTTGGGATTTTATAGCATTTATAGATTAGGTTAATATTGTTCAAATTTAATTAGAGGAATTTGATATATTATTAAGAATTACAAATCCAGATATTTGATTTAGAAATTAGCTATAAAAGTGTTCTGGAAATTATATATATATATTGATAAGAGAGGTCAATCTTGCAACAGATCATATTATTTAGCGTAGTGGCCATTTATAGTTGATATTTCTTAATAGTGAATGTTAATTTGGGACATTATATTTAATATAATACAAAAACAAAAACAAATTTTACAAGAAATGACCTCCATTACTAATACAACATTTAAAACTGGAAAGAAGACTTCTTCATTACAAACAAGTCCAATGCCATCTACTTCAGTGATGGCACAAAAGACAATTGAAGAAACTTTGGAGAAAAACAACCTATCATTACGAATGTCAATATTCAATTGACTCTTCTTACTTTACAAGAGTCCATGCTGAAGCTTCAGGAAATAGTGGTTAAAAATCATATCAAATCAAGAGCTGACACAAATGAACTAAAAGAAGAGATGGGAAACTTAAAGGCAGAAATGCAACTAGTCATCCTAAAACTGGATCAAAACATTGAAACAATACAGCAAGCACTAGAAAGGAGGTTGAAAAAAAATGGAAAAAACAGAAAAGAAGCTGGAGATGGTTGGTCAGCAATTAAGAAATGTGAGTAAAGAAATGGACGACTCCTTGGTATATTCGGAAATGGATAAGGCCGCAGCATATCTAAGATTTCAAAATATAATGAAATCTAAAGAAGAGGACTTAGAACAAGTGATGGCAGAAATATTAGCAGACTTATTGGAAAAAGATAAGGATGATATTTTGAAAGAGTTAGATGAAGTATACAGAGTGAGTATAAATTATGGATGACATAAACATCCAAAAGAAGTCCATGTGAGATTTGCCAGACGGAAAGTTCGAGATATTATGTACAAAATTTCTAGAGAAGAAAAAATTACATACAAAGGGAAAGAAATCTTGGTGCTTAAACAAATCCCAAGAAGAGTGAGAGAGCAGAGGCAAGATTATAAATTCCTGGTGAACCAATTAAACCAAAAAGGTATGATATTTAGATGGCTAATTCCAGAGGGAATGCTAATCATTTGGGAAGAAAGAAAAATTAAAATAGACTCCATGGAAAAAGCCCAAGAATTCTACGAACAATTGATAGGCCATGAAGAATCGAGTAGTACAGACAACTTAGAAATGAATTCGCAAGACGACCAAGATTATCAAAAAAAATAGAAATGGGAATTGTAGGAATTCAAAAAATAAACAACATCAAGAGAGACAAGAACCGAAGATGCACAATCAACCACAAAGAGAGGCAGGAGTAACTCCAAGACAAAGAGCAAAAGTCAATTAGGTGATGGAGGAAGAAAAAAAAATACTATCAATTAACATAAATGGCCTAAATTCTAGGATAAAAAGAAAAAGAATATTAACCAAATTAATTAAACAAAATGCAGATATGATGTGTTTACAGGAAACTCATATAAGGAAGGAAGAAGAAAAATATTTAGAATGACCCAAGCTAGGGAATTTGTATATGTCGCCAGCAGATTTTAAGAAAAAGAAAGGGATAGCAGTATATGTGAAAGACAATATGAAAGCAGAGTCAGTTTGGATAGATCCCAATGGAAGAATTCTGATGTTACAAATTTAGATTAAATCAATCCCAATTCTACTCGTGGTAATCTATGCCCCTAATGATAACCAAAAGGAATTTTTTAAACAACTACATGAGAAACAAGTGGAATTGGGTAAAAGGAATATTTGTATCTTGGGAGATTTCAATGCTATTGTGGACCATCAGAAAGATCATAGTAATGAGGGGAAAAAGAAGAAAAAAAGAGAACTACCAAAAACATATGAAGAAATGATGATTGAACTAAATTTGAAAGACATGTGGAGGAAATTAATCCCTGAGAAAAAGCAATTTACATTTTACTTCAACCCTCACCAATCATGGACATGAATTGATAAGGTGTGGATGAATGGTGAATTAGTAAATGAATTAAAAGAGATTGAAATCTTACCAAAGGAATGGGCAGATCACAACCTGATTCAGACAGTGTGGAAAGGCAGGAAGAAACCAAGGAAAAGGTGGACCTTAAATACACAGAGAATTAAAGAGAAAGAATTTATGAATGAACTTGATGAGGAATTAGATTATTTTTAAAAAGAAAATAATAACGAGGCAACTACAAAACAGAATATTTGGGATACAATGAAGGCAATAATAAGAGGCATAATGATATCATATACTGTTAAAAGAAATAAAGAAAAATATGCTCAACAAAATAAATTAGAAATTCAGCTGCAAAACTCCAATTCACCCCAAAAGATAGCAAATTGAAAAAACAGATGATAATAATTAAACATAAATTAAATTTGATCGAACAAGAAGGAATGGACTCAAAGTTAAATGCAGCCAGACAGATATTTTTTGAACAGGCCAATAAACCAGAAAGGTGGTTGGCCTATAAACTTAAAATAAAAACAAAAAAATTGATCTACCAATTAATAGATGAGAACGGGGATGCCCAACAAGGGATAGAACAGAAAAAAGAAATTGCATGTAAATTTTTTGAAGATCTTTATAAAAAGAAGGAGGTAAATGAGGATTTGATAAGAAACTATTTAGGTATTACTAAAGATAAAATAATTAAGGAGGAGATGAAAGAAATGTTAATTAGAGATATTACGTGGCCTGAGTTAAAAATAGCAATAGAAAACCAAAAGAACAGTCAAACCCCAGGATCTGATGGGATACCAGGGGAATTTTATAAAAAAATAGGGGAACAAATAAGACCTCTTATGGTGAAAGTACGTAATGAGGTCCTTCTAGCAGCAAGAATGCCGGATTTATGGAAAAAAACATTGATATCATTGATTCCGAAAGAAGATTCAAATTTACGACATATACAAAACTACAGACCAATTTCCCTGTTAAATACTGATTATAAAATATTTACTACAATTTTAACAAATAGATTGAAAAAAATATTGAATGAATATATACATAAAGATCAAAATGGATTTCTTCCTAAAAGACAAATCAGGAATAATTTAAGGATAGTATTAAATGTTTTGGAATATTATGAAGTCCACCTGGAAAAACAAATAGCCTTGTATTCTTGGATGCACAGAAGGCCTTTGACAATTTAAATTGGCAATTCCTAATTCAACAAATTTACAATATGATTCTAGGCACTAAGTTTGACAACATCATGACCACAATTTATGATTCACAAAAGGCGAATATTATAATTAATGGAGAGTATATGCGTTCAATAAAAATAGAGAAAGTAATCAGGCAGGGATGTCCACTATCCCCCCTGCTCTTCATATTATCTTTGGAAACACTGCTTACACGAATTAGACAGAACCCAGGAATAAAAGGACTAAAAATTAAAAAAGAAGAATATAAATTCCAGTCATTTGCGGATGACATTTTTCATAGAGGAACCAATTGAAACAGGTCAAGAATTACTGAAAGAGTTAGATCAATTTAGGGAAGTTGCAGGACTTAAAATTAATAGGGAAAAAATGAAATTAATAACTAAAAATTTAACAGAAAAACAAAAACTAAAATTGGAGAGGATAATGGGATTACAAATCGTAAAAAAAAGTTAAATACCTAGGAATTTGGTTAATGGCTCAATGCAAAACTCTAATGGAAAATAATTATAATAAATTGTTACAAGTTAAAGATTTAGAGATATGGGTTTAATTGCAAATCTCCTTATTAGGGAGGATTGCCACTATAAAAATGAATATTCTGCCCAAATTTATTTACTTATTCCAAACAATACCAATAAAAATACATAAAAACTACTTCATGTAACTCAACAAGATAATCACCAAATTTATCTGGCAAGGGAAAAAACAGAGGATAAACCGAAAGGCAATGCAAGATATGAAGAGCAGGGGAGGTATGGCACTCCCAAATTGGGAACTATACTATAGTGCAGCCTCCTTAGTCTGGTTGAAAGAGTGGGTAAATCTGTCGAATAAAAGGATCTTATTTTTAGAAGGCCATGATTTACAGAGGGGATGGCATGCATTTTTATGGGACATTGGGAAAATCAATCAGAAGTATTTGCATAGACATATAATTAGAGATTCCTTATTGGCTAATTGGAACAAAATTACAAAAAAAAAATATTTAAAAATCCCAATTTGAATCTCAACGATGGA
Source organism: Laticauda colubrina (assembly GCA_015471245.1). Taxonomy (NCBI): domain Eukaryota; kingdom Metazoa; phylum Chordata; class Lepidosauria; order Squamata; family Elapidae; genus Laticauda; species Laticauda colubrina. The sequence continues at coordinate 21,356,979 of BLBF01000052.1, forward strand.
GGCGATGATACATCCAAATAATCTAGATCTTAATAAAATGATAAAATACAAAGACCTTCTTGATGCACAAGGAAATTTAAAATCATGGCAAGATTTCCAAGATCAGGGACTACAAGTAGACCGGTGGGCTTACTTGCAAATTCAAAATAGATATAGCCAGGACAAGAAAATTTTTGGAATTTATACTAAGGCACAACAAATAGATAAAATTTTATTAAGTCCAGATAAAAAAATATAACTAAATTTTACAATTATTTATTAGAGACATAATTAGAAGAGGAAGTAGTCAAAGGCAACATGATAACTTGGAGCAGAAACATAGGACGTAGTATTACATTATTAGAATGGGAAAAGGTTTGGACAAGGAACAATAAAATTACAAGATCAGCAGCATATAAAGAAAATACCTATAAAATGTTTTATAGATAGCAACTCTCACCTTCGAGAAAAGCAAAAATGTCTCTAATATGAATCCGAATTGCTGAAAATGTAAAAAGAAACAAGGAAATTTTTTCATATGTGGTGGTCCTGCACTGAAGCCCAAAGATACTGTCATAGGATAAAAAAATGGTGAGAGGAAATAACGGCAGAGCAAATTGAATTAAAACCAGATTCTTCCTGTTGGGGATATTTAAAAGACAAATTCCTAAAAATATTAAATATATCATACTGCATATTCTTACTGCAGCCAGAATAACCTTTCCACAGTGTTGGAAACAAGCAGATATTCCAACAGAGGACATGGTTATACAGAAGATAACAACTTGTGCAGAGATGGACAAGTTAACCTTAGTACTTGAGGAAAAAGAAACATCAGAATATTATAGAAATTGGGAATGCTGGTATGATTGGATAGAACAAAAATAGAAATACATTAGCAAATAATATAAAATATAAATCATAATTATATATTCGCTATAAGATGTATCTGTCATGTATCACTAATATTGACAACAAATAAGGAAAAATATCCTGTTGATAGAAATAGAATAGTTTGGTTTTTAAAAAAATTATTTTTCTTTTCTTTTTTTTTCTATTTCCTTTGTTTATTTTGTGTGTTCTGTTTGTTCGACATTTTGGTTTTGTAATTAATATAGTTTGTTTAAAAACAACAACAATGAATTGTATTTTTTCTATAGTGCAAATTGACCTTACCCATTTTATAAAATTCTTCCCAAAGTTTTTATCTTCCAAAACCAGGCCAGTTCAAATTTTCAAAAGCCTTCTCTATATCTGAGAAAATCAGTAAAACTTATTTTCCATTAAGATGTTTCAAATATTCCAGATTGTTGCATTCACTTTTATATTATTATTTACCTCTTTTAGGTAAATAAAAATCCACATTGATCCTTATAAATGAATTCTTACAAAATTATTTTCAACCTATCAGCCAAAATCTTTGTAAACAACTTGTCATTATTCAATAATGATACTGGCCTATAGTTTATTGTCAAAATAAAAACTAGTCCCTCTTTAGGTGAATTCTATAGGGGTCTCCTTCCAACCATCTTGCATCTTTCTTCCTATAAAACAGAATTCATTGTATCTTGAAAAGGTTATAAGAGTTCGTCCTCAAAACATTTAAAATAAGAATCTGATAATCTGTCTGGTCCAGGAATCTTTCTTGGTTTAATCTTTTTTACAGCTTCACAAACTTATTATTATAGATCCAATCACAATCTGTTCTTCTGTAATGCTCAGTAAATATTGCTTAAGTTTTCATCTATTTTCTCTAGAAAAATGTCTTGTCCTTAATACAAATTAGAATAAGAAATGCCTTTTGCATAGCCACATTATCCATTAATACGGTATCTCCCTCTTGTACTTACAGTATCATTTTCTTTTCTTTTTCTTTTGTAATTTATCTGTCAACCTTTTCCCTAGTTTGATTGAAAACTCATATTAGATTTAGATAGTTCATTGTTATTTCTATTTATCTTATTGTTAACATGGATAGCTGTTATTGTAAAAGCTTAATTTGTTGGGAAATACTCATCTTTTCTGGAAATTTCTTTGTACTAGATATTACATTTCTAATGTGATCCAGATATAAGGAAATGAGGCATTATAATCTTAAAAAAAAACATAACCAGCTACAATTACTGCCATTCAAAAAGTGAATGACCCAAACATTGCTAGTTTCTTAACTTGGCTGATGGTTCACTTTTTTTTTTTTTCCTGATCTTACCCTTTTCTAAAGCTGCTGGAAGAGCAGCTGGATTATAGAAAAAGAAAACCCAAGCCAAATTTCAAAAACCTGCAGGTGGCCTTGGCTTTTCTGCTTACAGATATACATGTTTATGTTAAAAATCCTGCAGCTAATTTTAAAAGAAATTTAAAACTGCTCCAATTGGAAATAATGCAAGGAGGAAAAAAATAGCAGTCATTTGGACCATCAAATCTGTTTCACTGTAATCTAATGGTCAAGTGTCTTTTAAATGCTACAAATCAATGTCCCAAAGGAGCAGGGAGTAATACATGGTGCTATGCAGAGACCCTAGGATGTTATTTGTAGCATGTCATGTCTGCCTTGAGGTTACCAAAATATGACCCATCTAGGTTCTAATAATCATACTTTAAGAGATTTGTCTTAGCTGATTTTTGATAAAAAAAATATTGAACCTAAATTGTGAGTCCAATTTCAGGCCTCCCTATTACCATTTCAATTGTTATCGTGTTCTACACACTAACAAATATCAAGCACTTGTAATAGTGTGTTTCTGCAATGTTTTGTTGCAATAACTGAGTGGCAGAAGCATTGTTAAATTGTTTAGTTTCTATGAAAAGAAAGGAGCTGGAAGTTAAAGACTAAGGTTCTTGTTTCAGAAAAAGAATGAGCTACAATCAAGCTCCATGCAATTAGATAAGAAATTGCAATTCCATTTATTGTAGACCAATCTGTATGGAGTGACATGTGTAAAGGCTCTTCTCCAGATTGAATTCCTTGTCCTTCCATGGAGATAGCAACAAATTGGAAGTCAGCTTGCATTATTTTCTTCCAGGACATTTTGTCACTATTTCTGTAACATAACAAAGCTCCCAAAGACTCAGTTCAGTAGAAGCTCAAATATTTTAAAATTGAATTGTAACTTGAAATATATTTTTTAATAAAATAATGTGTCATTGGTATTTAACACCTGATAAATTGTTAAAGATGTATAAAGATGTGCCAAATAGATGTTGTGAATGTAATCCAACTGAGTAATTTTATCATCTTTGGTGGACATCTTGGGATCAGATATGTGTTTTGATTCAGAGAATTCTCAAATTAAATGTACAACTGAAACTAAACTTTTAAGTTTGATGCACAAATAAATGGAAAAAAACTCATGGAACTTTGTTTTTAAAATAATAACTAAGAAGATTTCTTTATCTGCAGAGGTGGAAAGGCCATCAGATTTCTACAATGGGAAAATGGAAGGTAAAGCTAATGGAGTTGTCAGAGATGGTGAAACGAACTGCCTGGATTATAGAAAAGACTTGATTTTGTTTCTTCTTGGAAACCATATTTGAATTATTTTCTAGAAACAAAAAATGAAATTTAAGCTTTGGATTTGATGACTAAAAATCTTTGAAACTCAATAAAGTTTTATGGGAAAAAAGCTATATGTTCATAATGGCTGAGTTTACACTAAGCTCTCCTTTTAATCATAATTTCTTTTAGCCATATTTTATTGAATGGGTTTCAAATGGCTGAGCATAAACAAAATGCTAAAACCAAACAGCCATTTTAATGAATTAGCAACATGAGTGAAAAAAATCAATATGTTAAATCAGGAAAGAGAGGAGAGGAGAGGAGAGGGAGGGAAGGAGAAAGGATTTTACTTTAGTAAATTTGTTTACCAACAGAAATCCACCTGTTCAGACAATTATTTTATTTGTTTTAATTTGAGACTTAGAACCTCAATATCTCCAGAGGTGTTATGGAACTTCATATAACTGTCACTTATTTTGGCAAGAAAATATTGTCTTAATATTAGGATGTTATTGCTGTGTTTAAAGAAATGTTTTTTATGCCATTTTATAACTTCTATAACAGTGACTAGTCACTGACAGCAGTAAAGTTATACAAGGAAAATCCTTTCTTCTCAGTCACACTGCCATAAATTTCTAAATATAGATACCTGGGAAGGATGCTAATTTAGATAAAGTCATGGGGAGGGGACTTCTCTTTAAAGCTAGTCTTGTTTTGGAGGCCCAGTTGACTGTCTAGTGAGTCCCGAGTGCTGAGACAAATAAAAATGGAATAATAAATTATTTTGAAAAGTTCAGACTACAGTATTTTGTGGGTAATGGCAGGGGAATTGTTAAGGCTCCTGCTCCTCTCTGAATTATGTTCTTAATCAGATAAAAATATGAAGCTTCAAGATTAAAGCATCAAGAAAGTTGCACAAGAAGTTGGAAGATGTGCTTCTTTATAGTTGTTGTTTTAAAGATGAATCATTTGACTAACTTTAAATCTATAATTTTCAAAATGCATCCATTGCTTTTTTAATGCAATATGGGAAGGGAGTTAAAGAAGCAAAATGTCTTGATAAAGCAGCTTCAGTAAATAAGCTCCTAAAGATAATGTGGGCATTATGTATGTGGTGTGTATATGTGTGAATGCTTACTTCTGATTAGATATGTGTGGGATTGCATTTCAGTAGTCAACCTTTAATATGGGATTTACTCCCCTTTTCAAAATCTCTTCAGTGATATTAAATCGTAAATATAATGATGTTCCCAAAGTTAGGATCTATCAGCACTATATCCTGTTGATATGTGTAGTGCAATTCTCAATTGGATGGACAGATAAACAGAATAAGCTAAATCTTAGAGTGATGCGAAATCTCAGTTAAGAAGCTTGGTTTATCCTCTATAGATTTATTTTCTGACCTTTCATTTATTTTGCAATCATTTAACTGAGCTGGAACTAGGGCTCTTATTGACAAAACTACAGATTTTTGCTCAGACTTTTTCATATAGGGAGGAGAAAACAAATTAATGTGAAGCTACAGAATTGATTTACATAATTCTAGATAGATAGCTGTGACAGATAAGCCTCCTATTTGACAATCCATTCCTCTAAATAAAGGACGTGTTTAGCATATGCAGAGCAAAATCTATTTGAACCGCATACCAGAATGATTTGTCCTGGATTTTTTAAAAAGTTATTCTTTTATTGTTTTCTAAAAACAAAGCACAAAGATACAAATATAAACCTTACCAAAGAAAGAAAAGATGCATAATAAAAAGTGTTTTTGTAATGAAAAAATAGGCAGATACTTATTCTTCTATTGGTCTGTCCAATGTATGTGGCCAGGCATGATGTACAGGGAATTTCGTATATGCCTTGGTTTTCCAGGTCAAGCAGATCTTCCAGTTTCAACACGGTTTCACTATTCACTCAAGTCCCAATAAAAGAAACTCTTGAAATCATCAAAAATAAATACCAACCAGCTAAAGACCTCATGGAACTAACAGAACAATGCCTAACCAACACATATTTCAAATACAAAGGACAAAGATACAAACAAATTGAAGGAGCCCCTATGGGATCACCACTGTCACCCGTCATTGCAAACCTGTTCATGGAAGAATTCGAATCCAGAGCCCTGGCTAATGCCACCCACAAACCCAAACTATGGCTAAGATACATCGATGACACATTTGTGATTTGGCCCCATGGAAAAGAAAACCTAAACAATTTCCTAA
>BLBF01000052.1:21367675-21418197 GCA_015471245.1 Laticauda colubrina
ATATATATATATATATATATATATATATATATATATATATATATATATATATGCAAAAAATAGTAGAGATAGATTGATTGATTTACAGTAGATATACCATTGATATATAGATATCTAATACAATTATTCAAGTAAACATGGATTTTAATTTCATTAATATAAGTATTTCTTTAAATATAGTGTATTTTGTATAAATGAGTCCTATTTTCATTATATTTGGCAAAATCGATGTCTACAGGTAATCTGTTCATTCCCAATAAGTGCAATTAGGCTCTCATTTCCATTGAGTGAAAGCCACCATATATTTATCTTTTCAATCCTGCAAAATCAGTCATTTGGTACAGATAATCCATTTACATTGTTCCATTATCATATTCCACATACCAAGCATGAAGTTGAAAGAAATGTTATCAAGTGAAAAATTTGACTTTGGTCACACAATTATACTTATGTAACCCAGTACTTTCTACCAAAACTTAATAAGTGTAAGATGTTTTTAAAAGAAGCATTATTCAAATGCATCATCAACAAACTCTTGGGTTAATTTTTAATATATGTGCTGAATTTGGAATTTGAGTTCATTTAATCTTTTTTTTCCTGAACCTGTGTGCTAGACTGCTGAATTAAAAGTAATATCATTACTTTTAGAATGGAAGAGAGACTTGTGAACTGCATATTTAAGCCTAGATTATGCTATGCTCAGACTAAGTAATTTAAAATCACCCAGTTTGCCATTTGGTGGGTATGAGTTCGGAACGCAAAAAACCAACAACCTACTTCACCCAGAATGGAAAGAAACTGAAAAGGTGTCCCCTGCAGATATAAAAGTTGAAAAGGAGTATGAGTTTCTCAGTTGAATCATTCATTTAAAGAGTCATTGTTGAATCAACATTTTTTTAAAAAAATAAACAACTGCCAACCAATCAAGACAAGCCTGACAACTCAAAATGAAACAGCTGTCAATAGAATGGGCAAACCAGGTGCTGCAGGCAATCAACTGGGATTCCTACTACAAAAAAAAAAAAAAATTCTGGATACTATCCAATCTGAGAGCCTTAAAATCTTAGATCAGAAAACAGCTATTTTGATTTGAAGCTGGAAAATAGAGACTTGGGATGGACATCCAATAATGTGGGATGAGACAATGTATCCATTCTTGAAATTATAAAACAGGAAATAGTCCTTACTGGTGAGAGGCAAAGTAAAAAAAATAATGCAGATTTGCCAGAAATTTGCATTTGCTCATCCTGTAATTTGTTTTATGATGCTCTGCTATTTTTATTTATTGTTTAGTCTTACATCTTATCCCTTCAGTATATTTGCATTGTTTGGGAAAACAGCATAAGCATGGAAAAAGGTTCAGCAAAAAAAAAAAAAAAAAACCAAAAATGCTGCATTAAAAAAAATATGCTTGGCAAAGAAAGCACATGCTGGCAGAAGAAAGGTTGAGCACTTTTTCTGAAAACAGGAGCAGAAAGAACCAAATAGACATGCCAATGAGAAGGCTGTATTATTGGTCTCTTATTTATAATATAACTTTGTTTTATTACAGAATTGTGAACTGCTTTGGGAACTTGACCTTAGAAGTGAGATTTAAACTCAGAAGTTCTTGTTGCATAGACTAATCCATTCAGTTAAAGAGAAAGATGAGAAAGGAATTTGGTAGTATTAAGTCCCTGACTTGTTATATCAGGTAAAAGGCTTTACTAATTTAATGTTCTTTTCCCTTAGTGGCCAACTAGGAATCTACAAGAAGGTCATACATGTGAGAAATGTACCTTCTTACATCTTGTAGTAGAAATGCAAGATATGCCACCAGACTGGGTAAGACTGCAATCCCTGTGCACTTTCATTTAAGGCCCTGTCCCACTGGCCGATGGACGCAACACGTATGCATAAAGGACACAGCGGATGAGCAAAATTTCAGGGGTGGCTCATTCCGTTGTCATCCACTCCAAAAAGTGGTGAAAATTTTCATAAACAGAACGGAAAAGAACGGAAAATAACGGACGGGGGGAGGATGTAGCAGGGATTTTAAATGGATGCTTGTAGGAAGCCTAGCGGATGACAGTGGATGGAAGCAGATGACACATCCGAAGGGGGTCCGGGGGAGAATAGGGAAGCGGACACATAGCGGAAGGGGCAGATGCAAAGCGGATGACACGGATGCATCACGGATACCTACAGGAAGCAAAGAGGATGTATAGAGGATGTATATCAGATGAAAAGCGGTCACTGCACATGCGGGGAGTATGAATTGTGTCAGCTCCGTGGATATAAAAGGATGCAGCTCGCACGCAGTCAGGATTCAGAGGAAAGACATGCTACCACATACTTCTTCAAAGAACACCATGGTTCGTCAGTCAGGGAAGAAGAGAAAGCCCGTGCCTACTCGTGCCAGCCCTGGCAAGAAGGACAGAGCCACGATCCCACCCCCTGGCACTGACTCTGAAGCTGCTGGTGCTTCTCCTGCTGGTGCTTCTCCTGCTGGTGCTGCTGCTGGTGCTACTGCTGGTGCTGCTGCTGGTGCTGCTGCTGGTGCTGCTGGTGCTGCTGGTGCTGCTGGTGCTGCTGGAGCTGCTGGTGCTACTGCTTCTGCTGCTGCTGTGGTGGACCAGCCCCAAGAACCTCAAAGCCCTGCTGCTGAAGGCCCTGCTGCTCAAGCCCCTTGAAGGCCCTGCCAGAGGGAGGAAGAGGCAAGGGAAGGAGAAGGCAGAGAGGAAACAGTACACCGTTTCTGAGGAGCATGAGGAGGTGCTGGAATGGCTGAGGGAGAACGAGTACCACAGACTCTATCACGACACCAAGAAGAAACAGGCAGCTTGGAGAGACAAGGCAGAGAGCCAGGGCTACACTGTAGATGTACTCCTGGGATGGTGGAAGCACATGCACACCTAGTATGGCAAACTACACCTCAAAAAATCTGGCCAGGCTGCTGTCAAGCTCACTGACCGGGAGATGTACATCATGGCCAAGTGCAGCTTCCTGGAGGGTGAGGTCCACCACTGAGGAGCAGCCCCTCTGACACCCCTCTCCCTCAGACAGCCCACAGCCAGCCAGTCCTCTTCCAGCCAGGAGCCAGCTGCCCTGTCCAGGCAGGTGTCTTCAGAGGGCCCCACAGCAGAGACCCCTCCGACAGCTGCACTCCCCATGCCAGAGGACTTGGAGGATGACGCCCTGCTGTTACAAATGGAGGAAGAAGCAGAAGCCACCAGAGACCAACACCCCTCCACCCCCACCCTCAGCTCCACAGGATGCTGGCAGAGAGGCAGACTGGAGGGCCAGAGCCACACTGTCCTGTTGGAGATCAGGGACACAATGAGGACCAACACAGAACTTCTCTCTCAGCTGGTCCACTTGGACAGAGGATCCTCCAGCCACCACACTTTCATCACCTACATGAACCACACCTTGAGGGATAGGCCCAAGGCCCAGTACCAGGTGATGAAGGAAAAGATCAAAGCACTTCTGCACAACCCTCAAGGCCCAGCTGAACCTGCTCTGACCCACTCCAGGTCTGCTCCCCCACCCCAGGTGATGTCACAGCCCTTCCATGGCTTTCAACAGTCTCTCATCTACCAAGGATATGACTACCAGGACTTCCCACAGCAGAAGCAGACCTTCCCAGTCCAGGCCGATGTTCATCATACACCACAGATGCCACACCTCACCCAACTGCAGACCAGACAGCCCCACTACATTCCTCCTTGCTCCACCCCACAGCCAAGCCCCTCAACGGACAATCTGTAATCGGTCTTGGGCCTGACATCCCAGGTACTTGATGAAGGGCCTCTCATCCTCACAGGACTGAGTCAACTCTCGGACAGCTTCCTGAACACACCATCCCCTGTTGTACCCTTGGGGCCAAGCAGCCCAATGGTGCCTTAGACCAGCACTCAAGCCACAGCCACCTCCACAGTCCCTGCCCGCTTAACAGCTGAGACCATGGACATGACTCAGAGTGACTGAGAATAGTGCCAGAGACTGAGTTGTTACTTGTTCACTTTATTTTTGCTTAAGACACATTACTTGGTTCATTTTGCTTTTTTAATAAAGTCATACAGTTTACTTCAGACAGTTATTAATAAAGGTTAACACACTTGGTTCATTTTTTTTACTTAATAAAGTGTTGGTGAAAACTTTGAAAAAATGGTTAAGCCTTTGCATGTTTGTGGGATAGGTGAGGATAGTTGTGGGATAGATAAGGATAGTTGTGGGATAGATAAGGATAGCTGTGGGATAGATAAGGATAGTTCTGGGATAGATAAGGATAGTTATGGGATAGATAAGGATAGTTCTGGGATAGATAAGGGTAGTTGTGTGAAAGATAAACCTCCAGTGCAAGCATAGTGGGACTGGATGGTCCACCCTCCCAGCTGCCACACATATGGACCTTTTTTATCAATAACAATTTATTCATTGATCAACACATTTCAAAATAAACAAAACTCTTTATTAATGCCCTATTCATTGTAGGGGCACTCAACATACATGGCACAATCTCATCAGTGTTATGCCACAGCTTCAAGGAAGCATCCATTAACCATCTACCATCCTGTCTTGCCACTCCACTGCTCCAGCTGGGGAGTTGCATGAGTGTCTCAGTAGGTTGCACTGCTTCTTCCCTTCACGTGAATCTCTGTTGGGGCCTTGTACATCAACATGTTTACCAGGTTACGTCCTGGCCTCCATTCACCAGGCTCCATGTCCCCATTCCCTTGTTGATGGTCGACAATTCTGTTCTGCAACACTGGATAGTGGGTGCGCATGAGATTGTGCAGGATGCAGCAAGCTTCCACGATCCTCCTCACAGTCTCTGGGCCATGCTGCATGGCGGAGAGAAGTATCTGGAACCTGTTGGCCAGGATGCCAAAGGCATTCTCCACCACCCGTCTTGCCCTGGACAGCCTGTAGTTGAAGATCCTCTCTTCATGGGTGAGGTATCTTGAACTGTATGGCTTCATGAGGTAGGTTCTGAGGGAGAAGGCGTCATCAAAAATGATGAAGTAGGGCACATCTTGTGTGTCATTGGGTAGGGGGTCTGGATTTGGAAAACCCATGATGATGAGGTTGCATTCCAGCCCATCCTTGAGGTCACTGGCGTTGTATACCTGGCTATCTGAAGCTGACAAGTTGTCTGAAGCATCAATGTACATGAACTGGTAGTCAGCATCAACCATGGCAAAGAGGATGATACTGAAGAAGCCCTTGTAGTTGAAATAAGTGGACCCTGAGTTGGGTGGAGCTTTGCAGGCCACATGCTTCCCATCTATGGCTCCAATGGTGTGGGGAAAGTTCTACCTCTGATACCACTCTTCTGCAACTTTCCTCCAGCCTTCTTCAGTGGTGGGGCACTTGAGGAGCTCCTCCACGTATTCTTCAATGATGGCCTGCACCACTTCTCTGACCACTTTGCTGATGCTGTTGTGTGGCACCCTCCACGCATACTGCATGTTTCTGTATGTGGTTCCAGAGGCCAGGTGCTGCAGAGTCAGTGCCACCTTCAGTCCAGGGTCCAGACTGGGATGGAAGTTGGTGCTAGGCTTGGTCAAACTGGGTCTCAGATGCTGTACAAGTTCGTCAAACATGGCTGGTGGCATCCTCATGAAGTTCTGGAATGCACGAGGGTCTTCATTCCTCAGCTCCACCATCAACTGGTCATAGAGTCCAAACTCCATTCTTCTCCCGATCCATCCTCAGAACCACACAGCTCTTGGACGTCTCCTTCTTCTCCTTGTGTATAAAAGGTGAAACAGTCTGAACACGGTTTGGTTCTGGTGATGAATGATCACAGCCACCATTCGGATTGTGTCATGATCCATGGTAGAGAACAATGGATGATGTGGAAGAGCAAGAACAATGGTGAAGAGGTCTGTACACCATGGCTGCTGGACTCATACTGAGATCCAGGTGATTTCCTCCCCCTTTTTATAGGAAATATCGGTTTTCCACTAGGTGTCCTTCTACATACTCTAGAAATACTGCAGACATCCTAAATATCCAAGATACATCCCAGATACAGGGGTTTGGGCCATTTTAATCCTTTATATATGAGATTCATATGCTTACATCCTTTCTATTTCCGTGCTACTAACGCTGTGTGGACGTTCCGTGTACCTTTTGTTTCCTCCCTCTTTCTGTTTTCAGCTGCAGCGGATGTGAGTTGCGTGGATGTCCAGAGGATGCCGAGAGGATACAGCGGACACTTCATGGATGATAACGGACATTGAATGTTTCTTGCCCGTATATGTCGTGGATGTACATCGTACGTGGCGGAAAGTTCATCCGTTCACAAAGTTTTGTGCAGCTCAAAACTTCTTGGGTGGAAGAAATCTCAGTGGACGGATGCTGGAAGGATAGAGTGTATGAAACACGTATGCAGTGAGTACACCACGGATGCATCGTGTTGTCCAATGGATGGCAAGGTTTTTTTAACATTTTGCATCCTCTTTGCATCCGTTGGTGCAGTGGGCTTTGGCTACTGATGTCCTAATTGTTGATGGGCATAAGAGTCCCATTCTCTCTACATTTGTATATTCCTCTTGGTTTGTAAGGGCAGCATTTCATACTAAGGGATGTTTCTCATTAAAAACTGTAAGGTAATGATATACGGTCTTCCTAAAGACACATTGATTTGGGAATGGTGAGTTTTATTGTTTGGTTCATTGGATTCTTCTCAGCTCTGTGCTCCTATTAATTCTTAATGAAACATCTCATCAACATAGATTTCTCTTGCATTCACTCCAAATGTATTCTGTATTATGAGTCTCCACTCCTTTTTGTATTAGACTCTGCCTTTATATTCACATCTATAGCAGGAACAAATCCGATTACTAATAATTGTTTCTTGGGTTTCTTCTTATCAGTTTCTTCTTAAGCCCATGTCACACCGAACCAACGGATGCAAAGAGGATGTAAAATGGACAAAAAAGCTTGCCATCCGTTGGAAAACGCGATGTACTCACTGCCTCCGTTTGGCTTCCTCTCTATCCGTCCAGCATCTGTTTATGGACATTTCATCTGCTCCAAATGTTTTGGGCTGTCCAAAACTTTTGCGCGGAAAATGTATCCAGTTTGTCCATTCTGCATCCACGACGCATCCGCTACACATCCGTGACGCATCCGCTATATCCTCTAGGCATCCGTTCTGCATCTGCGCAACTCGCATCCTCTCGGACGCAGGGAGGAAGCGGAACGGAAGCGGAACGGATACAGTACGGATGCAGAACAGATGCAGCATGGAAACAAAGCATTTAAAACGGAAAAAACATCCGCAGAGAGGACCTATCTCGGATATTAAGGATGTCTACAGGATGCCTAGAGGATGCCTAGAGGATGCAAAGGGACACCTATACTGCCCATAAAAAGGGGGAGCAACTCGCCTGCATCTCACTTTCAGAACAGCAGCCCAGTGGTGCAGACCTCTGCAGCCTTCATCTGACTCTTCCTCTTCCACAGCATCCAGTCATGTCCACCGTGGATTGTAACAAGGTCCTTTCGGCAGCCACCATCGTTCTGCAACAGTGCGAAGCCATCTGCAGGCTCTGTGAACTCTACTGCGAGAAGAAAAGGAGCCACCCAAAAAGAGTCTGGGTCCAAAGATGGTTCACCAGAAGAGCAGAGGACGGACTGTACAACAAGCTGATGGTGGAGCTCAGGAGCGAAGATACTTGGGCATTCCAGAACTTCATGAGGATGCCTCCAGCCATGTTTGATGAACTTGTGCAGGGGCTGACACCCAGGTTGACCAAGACAAACACCGACTTCCGGCCCAGCCTGGAACCTGGGCTCAAGGTGGTACTCACTCTGTGCCACCTGGCCTCAGGTACCATCTACAGGAGCATGCAGTATGGCTGGAGGGTGCCACCCAACACCATCAGCATTGTGGTCAGAGAAGTGGTGCAGGCCATCATTGAAGAATACAAGGAGGAGCTCCTCCAGTACCCCTCCACTGAAGAAGGATGGAAGAAATTTGCAGAGCAGTGGTATCAGAAGTGGAACTTCCCCCACACCGTTGGAGCCATAGATGGGAAGCACGTGGCCTGCAAAGCTCCAGTCAAGTCGGGGTCCACTTATCACAACTACAAGGGCTTCTTCAGCATCATCCTCTTTGCCATGGTTGATGCTGACTACAAGTTCATGTACATCGATGCTTCAGGCAACGGCTCATCTTCAGATGCCCAGGTATACAATGCCAGTCACCTCAAGGAGGGGCTGGAAGGCAACCTCACGGTGGGCTTCGCAGATCCAGACCCGCTGCCCAATGACACGCAAGATGTGCCCTACTTCATCGTGGGGGATGACGCCTTCTCCCTCAGAACCTACCTCATGAAGCCCTACACCTCCAAATACCTCACCCGTGAAGAGAGGATCTTCAACTACAGGCTGTTCAGGGCAAGGTGGGTGGTGGAGAACACCTTTGGCATCCTGGCCAAGAGGTTCCAGGTACTTCTCACCAACATGCAGAATAGCCCAGAGACCATGATGAGGATCGTGGAAGCTTGCTGCATCCTGCACAATCTCATGTGCACCCACTACCCAGTCTTGCAGAACAGGCTTGTGGACTGTCAACAAGGCAATGGGGACATGGAGCTTGGGAATGGAGGCAAGGGCAAAACCTGATCGACACTGAGGATGTGCAAGGCCCCAACAGAGCCTCACTTGAGGTGAAGAAGCAGCGCAACCTTCTGAAACTGGTGCAACTCCCCAGCTGGAGCAGTGGAGTGGCAAGACAGGATGGTAAATGCTTAATGGATGCTTCCTTCAGCCTGTCTCATCACACGGATGAGATTGGGCCATGTATGTTTGGTTGGCCTACAATGAACAGGGCGTTTAATAAAGAGTTGTGTTTATGTTGACATGTGTGGATGATTGATTATATCGTTATTGATAATAAAGGGCCATAGGTGTGGCACCTGAGAGGGTGGACCATACAGTCCCACTATGCTTGCACTGGAGGTTTATCTATCCCACTGCTATCCTAACCCATCCCACAGCTATAACCCATCCCACAGGTATCCTAACCCATCCCAAAGCTATTCTTACCCATCCCACAAGCAAGCAAAGGCTTAAACCATTTCTAAAAGTTTCCACCAAGACTTTATTAAAAAAAAGAAATGAAACAAGTGTATGAATCATAAATAGACTTTATTAACAACAAGCTATAAGACAAAAATGAGTCTCTGGCACTCCTCTTGGTCGCTCAGTCTCAGGGGTGAAGGGTGCAGGTGCTGTGGAGGTGGCTGGTGCTGGAGTGCTTGTCATCAGCTCCTCCAGAAGCAGAAGCAGCAGAAGCGCCAGCCCCAGAAGAGTGAGCCCATGCTGCAGAAGCCCCAGAAGAACCAGAGTGAGGGCCAGGGGGCGGGATGGTAGCCCTGTTCCTCTTGCCAGGGCTGGCAGCAGATGGCTGAGGCTTTCTGTGCTTCTGCATGGTTGTGGGGTTGCTGGCTGGCAGGGAGGCTGGCAGGAACCAAGGCTGGCAGGGAGGCTGGCAGGGAGGGTGGCAGCAAGGCTGGCAGCAAGGCTTGCAGGCAGACATGCAGACAGGGCTGGCAGGGCAGGCAAGGCAGCCAATCCGTCTGGCAGCAGGTCTTTCCTCTGAATGGCGACCTGCTTCTGAGCTGCTTCCGTTATATCCACGGGGCTGACGCGATGCATCCCCCCCGCATGCGCAATTAACACCAGGCATCCATTAGGCTTCCACTGTGCATCCGCTGTGCATCCGCTGTGCATCCGCTTCATCCGCTAGGCTTCCGCTCTGCCTCCGCTCTTTCTAATCCACATCCTCTTTGCTGAGACCCCCCAGAAGCCCTGCAGATGTGCCATCCACTCCCATCTGCTTCCATCCACTAGGCTTCTGTTCTGCTTCTGCTTTGCATCCGCCCTGCGTCCTCCCCGCGTCCGTGTTATCCGCTCTGGTTATGCAAATTTTTGTCCCTTTTGAGAGCGGATAACAATGGATGGAACATTTTGCTCGTCCGCTGTGTCCTTTTTGCATCCATTGGGCAGTTTGACATGGGCTTTAACTGTATTAGAATTCTTACAAAGCAACAATCTGTCGCTTTTCAGATACACCTGGTTTGTCTCTCTCCAAACAATCTACTTCCTATGAACATATCTATACTTTATTTTTAATGGGATAATGCAAAATATTTGGATCATGTTTTGGTCAATTTATTTGGAGTTTGGGAAGCTTATATTTGGGCTTACCTTTGTTGTGAACACAAATGTAGAGCATCCAATATTTTCATAAAACAGAACTGATCAGGTATAATTTCAAGTCTTTGCAAAGCTTCTCCACTGTTCTCACTGAGAGATCTCTGTAAATTTATAAATATGTTACTTTTGTTGTTGTTCTTCTGTCCTTTTTGTCATTCCCACATCTGTAAAATAAGGGGCAATTTGTCTTGTGTTTCCAGACAAAGTGATAGTTCATAAGCATCAGCATTAAAATTGGTTTGAAACCAAAGGCAAGAATGTAAGTGTAAATATACATCTGAAAATTCTCAAAATGTCCCAAATATTCTAGTGCAGGAATGTTATCCTTTTTTAGTCTAAAGATTCAGCATGTCAGGTATCTAATTGATATGTTGGAGAGGGGATTGAACTAAAAAAAAAAAAAATGGAGAGAGCTAGAACCAAGAAGGTGGCAGGTCAGAACTAAAGAAAATTTAATTAAATTGATATATTCATTATAATTAATTGATTTGTTTCTGTTAATATTACTCCCTGTGCAGTTACTAGTTTTCATATTCTGACATATTAAAAATTCATTTTCAGTGCAACTTTTGGAGGGCCGTTTAGACTACACCCAAAGTTTTCTACAGATGCATGCAATTGCAACCCTGAAAATGGAGGTTGGGCACCTCTTTCCTTATGAAAAATTAAAATAAGATGTTGGAATGCTGGGACATATTACCTTTTCCTTATCAACTGATTCTTTGTACCAATAAACATTAGTTACCCATGGTATCCTAAACTGGGAAGCTTAATTTGTTATTGCAAATAAACCAAGATTATTTCAAAAGATTTCTGAGCTTCATAAATTAATAAATTATAAACAAATGAACATTGACGTTTACTTACTGGGAAGGAAAAGAGAATCCAGATGCCTACTCCATGCATCCAGCATTCTAGTCTCATCATTGGCAATTTTAAAACCTGCCACAAAACTCAAAGTGACATGCCCTTATCACTTTCATACACCTATCTTATGAGAAGATGACTTTATTCTGATTGGTATATTTATCTAAAATGACATTTCTGCTTTCTCTTTACAACATACATCATCTGACTAACTGACTCATACTTTGTCATCCTGTGAAGTCCAAGACTGATTTTATTAATTTGCTGGTGAAAACATATCAGGTGAACAGTACAAAAAAGGGAATAATAAATTAACAAAATTATTTTAATAGACTTTATAATATGCAAAAAAAAGGGGCGCTAAATGTTAACATAAAAGGCAAGACAATGAAATTGTAACGTTCTAATCTGGAGAGTGAAATAATTATTTGTAAAAAGGCCAGTTCTTATAAAGATAGTCAACTGCCCCATCACTGAATAGTCTAAATCATACTAGGAAACCAGCCATTTTTTTCTCTGCATTGAGACTACAGTTTTATATTATCAATGAACCGATGATTTAACTATGTTTAGAGAACTTGTTTACTGTAGTAGTATAGGACATCAGGTTAGAAACTGGGAGATTAGTGAGTTCTAGTTCTGTTTTAGGCATAAAGCCAGCTGGGTGACCTTGGGTTAATCACTTTCTCTCAGAACAACTAAGAAGATAATGACAAAAATCTGGAATACTTTGCCAGCTGCAGGGACTTATCCAGGCAATTTCTGAGAATCAGACACAATTGGATGGAAAAGAGGGGGGAAAGTATATTTTACTTTCAACTGGATTATGACCAGTGGATTTATAAGAAGCTCAGTATAGTTATAGCAGTTCAATGATAAAACACATGCTTTATATGTCAGAGGTTTCAAGATTAATTCTTGGCACCTGAAAGCAGGAAATGCTCATTTCTGAAAAAATACTGTACTGCAGACAAATAGGATAAAATATAATGAATATAACTGACCATGGGTCAAAGTCAATTTAAAGACCCATCCTTTGAATTAAATGTTTTATTTTCTAATGTAATCAACAACCTCAGGATGCAATTTTTGCATTCTTCTAAATCTTTTCATAAAATGAAGGCCTCACACTCTTGAAATTACCCTTTGGTGTGAAACATGCCATGGCAACAGAGTTCTAGGATGTAAGCTCCTTCAAGCAGGTTCACACTGAAAACAATCCCATGAATTTCTATACAGATACATACTCCTGCCGTTTTGAAATATACTAATTTCTTTGAGGGGCCTCAGTGCTTAAAAATGCTGAGATTGTCAGACAGAAAATTGATAGCCCTGGTTCAAGACCCAAGCACTGTGTTCCTGCATCAGCTCCTGCCCATCTAGCAGTTTGAAAACATGCAAATGCAAGTGGATTAGTAGGTACCATTTGGGAGGAAGGTTCAATGCACCTTTGGCATATAGCCATGCTGGCCACACGACCAAAAAATATTTTCAGATAATGCTTCTTCCCATGGCCAAGAAATGGAATTTGATACAACTAGACAGGGAAACCTTTACTTTTACAGTTTCCTTGACAGTTATTTAACTATAGCAAGATACAAAAAGTAAATCCTTCTGTTCTATATGTAAAGTGGGTGACTCCAAATCTGCAAACCTGATTGGTCAAATAAACTAAGCATTGGATTGGGTCACTAGGAACCAATCCAAAGAGCTGCTGAAAGGCGGAAAATTTAAGCAACTGCCATTGGCTGCAAGCAGGCAAGCCAGCCTGTATAAAAGGCTGGCCTTGGCTTCAGCCAAGTGTTCCTATTTACTGACTAGTTAAAGAATAAAGTATTTGTTGTTGGAACCCGGTCTGGCCTCGTGTGTTTTCCGAACAAAACACTGGCGACGAAGGTGGGATCGTCCTAAATGAAAAAACCTGCACGCGGTGATAAGAAGTCCAGATAACAACCAAGATGCCTGGAAACAACGCACCGCCCGCACCCTTCAATTCCAACGAAGAGGATTGGGATTCCTATGCAGATCGCTTCCAAATGTATTTGGAGAGCAATGAAATGGAAGACATTTCAGAGCAACGCAAGAGAGCTGTGTTCCTGACTCACTGCGGGCCAATGGTTTTCAAGATTGCAAAGGCCCTTGCAAAGCCCCGAGACGTTAAACAACTAACGTGGCCAGAATTGCAAAGAATCCTCAAAGCACACTACGCTCCGATGGTGTCAAACTTAATAAAGCGACACGAATTTTACCACAGAGAGCAGAGAGAAGGAGAGACCGTCGCCGATTTCATTGCTGCCCTTAGACAACTAAGGGGTGAGTGTGATTTTTTGAACATTGACGAAGCAATGAGGGATCGTGTGGTGTTGGGTCTGAGAGACTCGACCACACAGAGTAAATTACTCAACAAGACCAACATCACTGTAACCGAAGCCATCACGGAAGCCACAGCCGCTGAAGCCGCGAAAAAATCTGCCGTAGCCATGAAAAAGATGAACACACACGGCGAAGAAACACCAACCAAAGACAGAAAACAGCCTGCCACCACAACCCACTACGAAAAGTCAGGCGAAACAACTGAATCGAGTGAAGAAGACGACGAAGTCCACCATTTGCTCATGAACAGAAAAGAGCGCGAAAGAAGGAATTGGCGGGAGTGCGCTGGCTCCGGAGGAAACCATCCCCGAGCCGAATGCAGATTTCTCGATGCCATCTGCCGGCATTGCAAGAAACGAGGGCACATCGAGAAAGTCTGCAGGAACAAAAAATGTTACAGCCCAACGAGACGCAGAAATTCCCCAACACGAGCTGAGCCTAAACGAGCTGAGAGAAAGTGGCAACAAGAGAAGCGAGCCAATACACACCAAACTGTCATTATAAAGAGCGCTCAGACAGAAAGCGGGAAGAAAATTAAAGTCATTGTAAAAATCGAAGGAAAACACTGCAAGATGGAAGTGGACTCGGGATCCTTCCTCTCCATGGTATCGTGGGACACAATAAGACAGCTAGTCCCAGGTATCAAACCCAAAGAATTAAAGAAGTAGCACCTAACTCTCAAGGACTGTCAGGGAAACCAAATCCCTGTAGTTGGCATGGGACAATTCCGAGTTGCCTACAAACAACACGTCAAGGTGCTACCGCTGACCATAGTCAACCAAGACAGACCAAGCCTCCTGGGCATCGAATGGTTCACGCCATTGGGCATCGGGATGACCGGGATCGATCGAGTGACTACAACCAGCTGGGAAAATGACCTCATTCGAGAATTCCAGGACATTTTTGACGGCTCACTTGGCAAGTATCGGGGAAATCCCATTTCTTTCAGTCTAAACCCCCAAATAGCCCCACAAAGAATAATAGCCAGGCGAGTTCCTTTTGCACTAAAGGCAAAAATAGAGGAACAGCTGGACAAATTAATAGCCCAAGGGATGTTAGAACCTGTGGACCATGCCAAGTGGGAAACACCTATAGTCACACCGGTCAAGCCCGACGGGTCCGTTAGAATCTGTGGTGACTATAAGGCTACCCTGAACCACGCATTACAACCAAACGCATACCCGGTGCCTGTAGTCCAGCATTTGCTTCACTCCCTGGGAAAAGGAAAAGTTTTTGCTAAACTTGACTTAGCACAAGCCTATCAACAGCTCCCAGTGGACCCAGAAACTGCTGAAGCACAGACTATAGTCACACATAAGGGCGCATTCAAATGTCACCGACTCCAATTTGGATTGAGTGTGGCCCCAGGCGTCTTCCAGAGTCTAATGGAACGCCTCCTAAATGGCATACAAGGAGTCATATCATATTTCGACGATGTCCTAATCTCAGCCAAAGATGAAACCCAATTAAAAAACAGACTCAAAGAAGTACTAACTAAGTTCAGGGAATCTGGCCTCAAAGTAAAAAGAGAAAAGTGTTGCCTAATTAAAAATAGCGTCGAATTCCTGGGCTATTTAATAGACGGAGAGGGTATATACCCTACAGACAAAAAGATTAAAGCGATTAAAAACGCACCAGAACCAAAAAACAAGACCGAATTACAAGCCTTTTTAGGACTAATTAACTTCTATAATGTATTCCTGCCAAATAAGGCCACTATAGCAGAACCATTGCACCGTCTTTTAGACAAAAAAGCAATTTGGACTTGGGGTTACAGAGAAAAGCAAGCCTTCCAAAAAATTAAAAGCTTGCTAACATCCTCAAACGTTCTCATTCAATTTAGCAACACACTGCCCTTAAGAGTGACCTGCGACGCCTCCCCATTCGGAGTCGGTGCCATCCTAAGCCACCAACTACCGGATGGCAGAGAAGCACCCGTCGCATATTATTCGAGGACTTTATCTAAAACCGAGCGGAATTACAGCCAATTGGACAGAGAGGCACTAGCAATTGTCGCAGGAGTGAAATGTTTCCACGAGTACCTATACAGGCGGACTTTTCAAATTATAACAGACCACAAACCGCTAATAGGAATTTTGGCGGGAAACAAACCTACACCAAATATCCTCTCCCCAAGAATAACGAGATGGTCAGAGTTCCTAGCATCCTACTCATACACTCTGACACACCAACCGGGGAAACAGATTTCACACGCGGACGCTTTAAGCAGAGCACCCTTGCCAGCGACTGAAGAAGACCCGGCACCAGCGATGACAGCACTACAAATAGAGACTTGCCCCGATCTACCCATATCAGCATATGATGTTGCCAGAGCCACCGCAAAAGACTCTTTGACTGCCCGTGTTCTTAACTGGGTAGGTAAAGGCTGGCCGGAAAATCAAAAAACTGAAAACTTTAAACCTTTCCGGACCAGAAAAACCGAACTTTCTATTCAAAAAGGGTGTTTACTGTGGGGTGATCGGGTGGTTATTCCTAACAAACTACAACCTAGGGTACTTAGTATGCTACACGAAGGTCACCCAGGGATTGTAAAAATGAAAAGCCTTGCTAGAAGTTATGTCTGGTGGCCGGGTATTGATAGGGACATAGAATACTGGGTAACCTCGTGTAACAAATGTCAAAAAATTAGACCATCCCCACCCAAAGCACCCATTAGAGACTGGGAAATTCCACGGGGCCCCTGGTCATGAATCCACATCGATTTCGCTGGTCCAACTAAAGGACATACCTTTCTGATTGTTGTGGACACCTATTCTAACTGGTTAGAAGTAAAAATTATGCTATCAACAACAACTGAATTAGTAATAAAACAACTGGACATCCTTTTTGCCACCCATGGCATTCCGGACGTCCTCGTGTCCGATAATGGACCACAACTAACCAGCCTACACTTTGAACTATACCTAGCCTCCCTAGGTATTAGATATGCCCTAACCGCGCCAGCCCATCCGGCTGCAAACGGTAGGGCAGAGAGAATGGTCCGATTTACAAAGGAAGGGTTAGAAAAAATGGACACTGAAGATGTACAGCAAAAAATTAACCGATTGCTCACACTCCAGCACATAACACCCAGTACCACAACCAACAAGTCCCCAGCAGAACTACTCATGGGGAGAAAACTAGGTCACACCTTGATAGACTGCACCCAGAATTCACGCCAGAAAACTCCCCAACTCCTCTACACGGTTTAGAAAATTTGGAATTGGCGATTTAGTCTACGCCAAAAACTTCACTGTGGACCCAGCATGGCTACCAGGACAAATTACCCAAATAACAGGCCCCAAATCCTCCCGGTTAACAGTAGATGATGGCAGGGAATCGAAGCAGCACATAGACCAGCTTCGATCCCGAAATATAGAAAGAACCACAGACAACCATTCGACGAAAAAACCGACAAATTGCCAACTAAGGTGGGGGGGGAATCGCAAGAATTAAATAAAGAACCGTTAAAAAATAAAACCAATGAAACACATGAACAAAAAGAGCAAATAAAAGACTCACTGTTTGGAGAGACTTGCGTGAAGAGCCCATCGGAAGGGGCCAGCCAGGCCAGCTCGACCTGCCCAGAGGAAACGGGAGGGAGCGGCAAAACCGCCAGCCTAAGAGACTCAGGCGGCAGTAAAATGGCTGACTCACCCTTCCAGACAGTTCCAGGGAGAAGAACAGACGACACAGCAGCCCCATCCAAACCGGTCGAAGTCTTCACTAAGAATGAACCGCGCAAGTCAAGTCGAGTCCGGAAAAGCCCCACCTACCTGCGAGACTACGTCACCACGTAGGACTGAACTAAGAGGAGAGGGGTGTTCTGTATGTAAAGTGGGTGACTCCAAGTCTGCAAACCTGATTGGTCAAATAAACTAAGGATTGGATTGGTTCACTAGGAACCAATCCAAAGAGCTGCTGAAAGGCGGCAAATTTAAGCAACTGCCATTGGCTGCAAGCAGGCAAGCCAGCCTGTATAAAAGGCTGGTCTCGGCTTCAGCCAAGTGTTCCTATTTACTGACTAGTTAAAGAATAAAGTATTTGTTGTTGGAACCCGGTCTGGCCTCGTGTGTTTTCCGAACAAAACACCTTCAGTCCCTCTTTAGAATACTCTAAGGAAGAAGATATTTCTGGTATCTTCTAGTTATGGAGTATGTTCTTCAGGCTAACTCCAAAAACCTATACTAGGGCTTCTTCTGTCCCTCTCTCTGGTCTTCTCAATAATTTCTTCCCTGTAGTTATTGGTGTCCATAACAGTGGTCATCACAGCATCTAATTTCCCTGTACAGCCTGCTGCCAGGTTTAAATTAAAGAACAAAATCCCCCATCCCCAGTATGTGCCCAGTTAAATGTAGGAGTTTGTGCATGGGACAGTTTTCACAATATTTCTATTCTCTTTCCACACTGCAGTCTGTCACATACTTGATTCCTGAACACAGTTTTATGTCTCATTATGCTAAGTATCTGAATAGATTAGTAATTACTTAAATTGTGTTATTAGTTAAAGTCTCAAATTATTTGACTCATGCTTCTGTTATATATTTAGATTCATTTCTAGCCTGCAATAGGTAAAGTGATACACACACAGTGTTTCTCCCCGCCCCCAAAAGGCTGGATCTTATTTTCTTTTAAACCCCCCCTCCCAAAATGGCTATGCCTTCTTTTTGGAGGAGCCCACTGCTAGCCCACTTCTTCTGCAGCCTCTTGCCACTACTTGCACGTATTGCCCTGGCCTCTGTTTTGCCTTTAGATGCCTGCCAGAAGGCATTTGTAGCTGATAACAGAGCTCCAGATTTGGAGCTCTCTTATTGGCTGCAAATGCCCTCTGGCAGGCATCTGAAGGCAAAACAGAATCTGGGGCAATGAGTGCAAGTGGTGGCAAGTGGCTGCAGAAGAAATGGCCACAGAAGAAGGCGAGGCAGGAGCTGGGGTGTATGACGCCTGATAAGTAGGGCAGTTCTACCACCTTCATCTCTATCCTAGCCTATTTTTTATTTGCATCTGGGAGTAGGCAGGATCTTAATTAGGGTTAATTTTGTGGGTGTGGCTATATTTGATTGCATGCACTCAAAAACATGATAGGACTTCTTTTCAAGGTGGGTCATTTTTGGGGGAGAAACACAGCATATATATATATATTTGTAATTCTACAAAGAAATGACTGCTGAGGAATAGATGCATGGGGGCACTGGATCTCCTCCTGTGAATAACCTTTACCATGTCAGGAAATTTTGTTTATGGTTAATACCCACTGATAAATATGTAAACTTCTGGACAATCAATAAACTTTGAAAAAGTCATCCAAGCTAATTGCTATTAAATATTGCATCAATCGGATTTCCTGTAATTTCCACACATTGGAAATATAATGTGAGGAAGAGAAATGAGAGAATGACATGTCAATAATCTTCAGATCTTTGAACAGTTGTCATGTAGAATATAAAGCAAAATGTCCTTTGTTGTTCCTGAGATTTGAGGGGTTGATATGAGAGAAAAATGGACAATGTATCTTAATTCAACATAGTTTATCAAATTTAATCTTGTAAATTTGGTCCAGCATTTTAGATTTTCAATATTATTTTGAATGTTGAAATAGTTAAGGCCATTTCTACCAGCAATCTATAATCTTCAATTTGAAAGGCAATCTCTCTTTTCATTATTAATTTATTGAATTGATGTAGCCATTCATCTCATATATATGCCTCTGCGTGGCTTTGCAAAATGAAAACTACAACGATAAATAAATAAAAACAAACAAACAGTGTGATCAGATTAAAAACCATAAAAGTTTAATCAGTGGCATTTTTTCAATCCATACAATATGAGAAGTATCTCCAGCAGCCTCCAAACAACGTTTAAATCCTTATGCATCGTGGTAGAACCATGTTTCCAAAGCTTTCTGGAGGGCAAATAGGGCTGAGCTAATCTAATATCTTGGGATGTCTGAGGTTCCAAAATGAGGAGCCTATGGCTTTTCAAATGGTGGAATAATAAAATGCCTCTCCTGTCAGTCCTGATGGGATGCATGGTTGTAACAAAAGAGAGACAGTCCCTCAAATTATGTAACCCAATACCACGTAAGGTTTTATAGATTTATATGATATTGAACAATAGATGGTTTGGAAAAATGCCCAGTGACAGCCAATAAAAATGTGCCTCAATCCAGGTTGACCCAGAGAAATTAATTCTTAATGACCACTGTTTTTGTCATTATATAACTAATTTCTAATCTACCCAAGAATCATATGGTTTGATCCATATTTTACCATCTTGTTAAGAAAGCTATTATGGAAACCGATAGAAGATTTAACAATACATGATTGTTAAATGCATTATAGAGTCAAGAATAATTTCACAATAAATACTCTGGATATTGACTCTTCTCAAATTATCCCCTTGGCTCCGTTCAATCTTCTTGCATGTGTTTATCACACAATTCTCTTTGTGTTTCAAATTGTATTCTATAATGCCTCTCTACAGCCTTCTTACATGATGCTGCCTGAATCTGGCTTCTGCAAAAATTTTATTATGGCAGTATTGAGATGATGCTTTTCACTAATTCGTAATAACTATGTTGCAAAATAGATCACTCTAGTACAAAAAATGACTGGGAATGTAACATTGCATCATCCTTTACAGCAGTGAAATGTAATAAAAAAAAAGCTGTCGAAAATTTTGTGTTCCCAAATAAAATGGTCCAAAATATTTTTTTTTTGAGAATAACTCTCTGAGCATATTTCTAAAATGGAAGATAAGTCATTTCAGATTAAATCTTTAATGTATCAATTGCTGGAAAGAAAGAATGTTTTATAATTTAAGATGTCAGATTTCCTACATGTTCCTACTTTTGTGTATTTCTTTTTCATTCTTGTTTTGAAAAGAAATAAACACAGCATAAATCATTTTGTGGGGAATAAATTATATCAGCAGGCTGAATTAAAAACAAAAAACAAATAGTTGATGAAAAATTCAGCATTTCTATAGCCCAACTATTAATTCAAATAATTATTGAAGGCTATATATGTTCCTTAACTGAGAAATGAGCATGTGTTTGAGATATCATACAATTATCTATCAGGTGAAGCTCATATGTTGTGATATTTTCATTTTACAATTCATTTACCTATTGAAGCTTTATTAGCTTCATGCACAACCACTCTAGAAATTAAATAGATTAAATATAATCTTCAGAACTTAAAAAAAAAAATATGATAGATGTACATGTAGTAACATGTATCCACATGTTACAACATTTAAAACTTTCAAGATTGAACCTGCTTATGTAGAATTACTGTTCTACATAACACAATACATAATATTGCAAGTGTGGTTGTGGATTCACGCACTCATCTCTCTGACATTAGAGGTGGTTCTAAATTCATGGTTTCCATAAAAACTGTGGGCTTGCACTTGATCTGGCCTTTACCAAAGATGCAATAGTATGGTATGGCTAAATTTACTATTTACCATAGCAAATTACAATTTACTATGGTAAATTTAGTATTTACCATTGCACTTTACTAAAGATGCATCTGGTAGCACCATTATAATAAATATACAAATTTCTCCTAGTTTTTGGTTAATATGCCCAGTATTCCATTGAGGAAGGATTTGTACGTTTAATTTATATCCTATGCCTTTAATATACTGTATTTCAAAAGGAAGATTTTTGCAAACACTTATTGAAACAGTGCCCTTATTCCTTTGGCTCTAGCCAAATGGAGGGCAACATTCTATGATCAGGAAAGAAACTCAGTCAGTCAAGTGGCACACCCCAGGACTCAGTTTAATTCTCAATTTTGTTTAATGTTTATACATAAATCTGCTGGGAGAGGTCAGTTCCCATTTTGGAGTGAAGTATCATTAATATTCAGATCTTACATTCTGATGCCTGAAAGCTGGATGG
The DNA here is from genome assembly GCA_015471245.1 of Laticauda colubrina. NCBI lineage: Eukaryota > Metazoa > Chordata > Lepidosauria > Squamata > Elapidae > Laticauda > Laticauda colubrina. The sequence goes on from BLBF01000052.1 coordinate 21,389,043, forward strand.
GGGAGGGGAACAGACTCCATTCAAACAAGACAGAATGGATATCACTTTAAAGACTACTGATTTCTTTTGACAATACCAGTTTTGACATCTGATGGGACTATGATCCTCTGGAGTGAGCAGACCTCAAATTGGAAGTCATTTTGGACTCATGTCTTCTATTAGATGAACAGGTGGAAGGGGTCACCAGGAAAGCTTTCCCCAGCTTTGACCAATATGCAAGATGTAACCCGAACCAAAAGAGGATGCATTGCAAACAATTAATCCTGCCCTGCATCTTGCAATCAAATTTCTGTAATTACATATAGCTGGTGTTGAACAACTGGAAATGTTATGTGATCTAAAAAGGAGAAGTGTTTATTGGGCAGGATTAGTACTACCATTCAATAACACAACTGATAGAAAAACACTGATTATCAAGTGTAGTTCAAAGTGTTCATTACCACTTATGTAGCTTCTTATGGACCCAATTCTGGGTATCAAAAAAGCTCCTTTTCCTGGTTAGATTCTGCCAGCCTGATTCAGATGACAAGAAGCATCTGTTAAAAGTTTTATCTTATTGTGTGGCATGATAGGATGGAGTGCAATGGCAAAAATTCTGGAGGAGGCGAATTTTTCCCCCCTTTGGAGATGGAAGAGAGAGTGGCTAGTAATAGCTTAGCTTTGGTGGGGGAGGTTCTTTTGAGTGTTCCTAAGATCACCAGAATGGTTACTGTTATTCTGTATTGTATTTTTTTGTTATATTTTAGATCTGTATACTACTCAAAATCCCTTGGGATTGAGGCAGTCAATAAATTTTATGAAAAGAAATAAATGAACATTTGATAGCTTTCTCTGCTTCCAGTATTTCATTTCTTTTCCAGAATTTAGTGTGACATAAAAAAGTCATCTCTGGGTATTATAAAGCAGAACTATACTGCTAAAGCACTAAGAGAGAAACTGGAATTGTGAGTTCTAATCTTAGGCACAAAGATAACTTTGGGACAGTACCTCTTTCTTAGCCACAGGTAAAAGGCAAGCACAAATCACTTCTGAAAAATTTTCCACGAAAACTGTAAATACTTGAAAATACACATAAATACATACAAAAATCCCCTCCTACTACAGGCTCCCAGCAGCACATCTCATTCATACTATACATCCTTACATATTCTACAAATACTTTTACAAGTTGATACAAGTTGATGTGCACACACACTCACAAATATATCTTTTCCTTCGTACAGTTTTTTATTCTTTAAGGAATAAAGAATATGTCAGCCTTCAAGATCTTCTACTATCACTTTGCATCTTTCAGCTGTCATAAGTAACGGGGCGAGGAGGGGATGAGTCTGGGAAGTGAGCTGGAGGTGTTACATTTTTTCTGTTGTGTAAATGAGGAGGGGGGAGCATACATCAGAGTTAGGTTTCTATTTCTCGCTTAGCATTCTTTTCTCTGCGCAACTGCAACCCGTCATCAAACTATGCCAAGGTCAACAGACAGAGGCCTCATCACCACCTAAAGATGCCCACATGATCATATTCACAACTTATAATTGGAAGATTCATCTGAACTATTGGGGGTGGGAACATTTCCATCACTTTGTATATGTGATTCACGCGCCTAATTTCTCAGATTCAGAATTCCTTGGTTGCTACCACTTCAATTTCAGTAAAAGATAACTTTTCTCTAACTTAAAGAGTCTAAATATTTCTTTCTTGGATTTTGAATGGAGCACCACCTGACAGAATATTTTTCAGTTACTAATTTGCAAATTAGCAGTCTGTGCTTCCCCAAAGACAACAAGTCAGTCAAATTTAGTGTCAACCTTGGCTATGGTGATATGTTGATAGAGGAAATGTATGAAAATGGCAGGGTCATGCTCTTGCCAGCTATCTGTTGCCAACATGTTGGCATTCTGGGAAAACATCTTTGTTATGATGACAGAAATAAGCTTGAAACATTTTCTTTGTCCACAATGATGAAAAAAAACCCTCATGGTATGGCAGCTGTGCACCAAAGATTCAGACTTGTACTGCAGTGTGCTTTTATACACAGAGAGAAACATCCAGCTTAAATCAGAAGATTGAGTTGTCTAGGGGGAAATACTCAGTGTAGGACATACCTTCTATATGACATTTAAATTATTTAAAACCCATGGTGTCTCTTATCTCCTGTCATGACCCAGGTTCAGGACTCAGATTCTTAATGTAAATAAGCTGCTCTGGATGAACCTTCAGAATGTCAACCTCAGAAGACACCAAACTAAGAATCGAGTGAGGCTGATCAAACAGGCATCAGCAAGACAGCTAGAACACTCAAATGAAGATAAGGTAAACCCTTTCATCTGCACTAAAGAAAAGAGCAGGGCAAAGATTTTCCATGAGTTTTGCCAAACAGGAAAGTAAATCTTTTAATTAATGACAGCTAGCTGCAGCCTGGTTTAAGAAGCGGGACTCTTTACCTGAAAACAATATTTGTCCTCTGGCTGCTTGTGGTGTTCCTGTGAATGCTATTGGTAAAAGAAACCCTGAACATCTGACCTATAGATTGGCTGACATTCCTGACCTGACTCTCATAATCCTGGATTAGATTTAAACCATTCTTCTGTGCATTCCTATTTTAAAGCAGACTCTTTAGGCAACCCGCTGTTTTGTTTACATTCCTTTATTTGCTGTTATTTCTTCAGCCTTGAAGAAAAAATGTCGTATCCACAAAGCAGTTGTGCTTGAGTGTCTATGGTTGAAATCTGAAACAGAATATCACCATTCTCTTGCTTAACTTGCCAGTTGCCATTCTACATATCTAGTAGCTCCAAATTTGTTGACAACATAGTTCCTGGAACTTTCTATTTTGTGTAATCAAGTAGGGTAGATGATCTAGTCTTGGAATAAATTCTAAAGTGATTATTTATTCTGCAGTTATTGCTGTAGATTTACTAGCCATAAAAAGAAAAAGAACAATTATATTTCTAAGAACCAAAAAGCTGTTGATACCACTGATTACAGAAGAAGCAGTAGTGATAAAAATAAATACCTGGCAGAATAGGTAAATATCTGGAAGTCTTCCTTTATTTCCACTTATTTCATTTCCTTTCAGAGGAAGTAAGCATGTGAACTGAACTTACTTGTTAATGCAGATAGTTTCTATTTTTCCAACGATAAAGGAAACACTTTCCAGGTAGCAATGAACTATAACTTCCATCAGCTACACTAATAGGAAAAACCAGTTGATTGTTGATTTCTCAACTGAAACAAAGTACTCTTATTTTTACTATTAAGCATGTTCAGAGCAAAATATGAAATATATGTGAACCAATAAATCAATAATGAGATTTTATCTAGTTTTGTCTACCACATTTATGATATTAAGGAACACCTTTATCTTCACTGAAAAGAAACATTTTCAGTGTTACATTTTGTAAACGTTACATTTACAAATGTAAATGTTACATTTTCTGCATTAGCTTTCCTTATGGTTTGGCAGACATAATAAATTTCAGATTGTTCATATTGTCAATCCACATCCTGTTTTTCTTTGCAGCCATTTGCCGATATTCAAATTTTGAATGCTTTTCCAAGCTCTTGCAAATCTGGAGATTACTGATTAGAAGTTATAGTTTCTGGGATTTTGTAAGTACATTTTTCTTTGAGGTCTCTGTCTTCATTATGTCTCCTTCTTCCAAAATAGTCATTCTTTTCCAAAACTCTCTTCTTATAGATTTGCTTATTTGCCAGAAATATCCTGTGGTCCTTGAACTAAGTGGTTGATATTGTAGTTTTTGGCAAAATACACATTTAATTTCTCCATCTTTTGTATATTTTCCCTCTAATGGATGAGCAGAAATTGATAAGATTTAAGGAAGTCTTCATATATTGCAAAAGATACTGGAAAAAAAAATCTGCCAACATCTAGAAACAAGTAAAGTAATAACTAGCAGCCAGCACAGGTTTGTTAAGAACAGATCATGCCAAATCAGTCTTATTTCATTCTTCAACACAGTGACTCAATTAGTAGACCAGCAAAATATTGCGGACATAATATATTTAGATTTCAGCAAAGCATTTGACAAAGTAGACCACAACCTATTTCTTAAGCCCCTGTCATACAGCACCAATGGATGGAAAGAGGATGTAAAATGGAGAGAAACACTTGCCATCCATTCGTTAATGTGATGCATCCGTTCTGTACTCAATGCATCCGTTTTTCATCCTCTCTATCCGTCCAGCATCCGTCTATTGACATTTCATCTGCTCAAAAAGTTTTGAGCTGCACAAAACTTTTTGAGTGGAAAATGTATCCAATGCGTCCGTTCTACATATGCTACGCATACGGGGAACATCCGTTATACATCTGTCGTCATCCGTTACACGTCCGCTATATCCGCTATATCCGCTATATCCGCTAGGCATCCGCTGCGCATCCACGCAACTCGCATCAGCTCCAGCGGAAAACGGACACGGGGAGGAAGCGAAACGGATGTGGAACAGACAAACAGTGTTAGTAGCATGGACGTAGAAAGGATGAAAGCGGATGCAGGTCGCATACAAAACTTTAAAATGGAAAAAACATTTGTATAGGAGACGTAACTCGGATATTTAGGATGTCTGGAGGATGCCTAGAGGATGCAAAAGGAAACCTAGCAGAAAACCTATATTTCCTATGAAAAGGGGGAGGAAATCACCTGGATCTCACTTTCAGTCCAGCAGCCCTGTGGTGCAGACCTCTTCAGTCTTCATCTGGCTCTTGCTCTTCCACAGCATCCAGTCATCTCCACCATGGATCGTCACACACTCCTTTTGGTAGCCGCCATCGTTCTACAGCAGTGCAAAGCCCTCTACAGGCTCTTTCACCTATTCTACACGAAGAAAAGGAGGCGTCCAAGAAGCGTCTGGGTCCAAAGATGGATCGCCAGAAGAACCGAGTACGGACTGTACAACAAGCTGATGGTGGAGCTGAGGAACGAAGACACTCGTGCATTCCAGAACTTCATGAGGATGCCACCAACGATGTTTGATGAAGTTGTGGAGTGGCTGAGACCCAGGTTGACCAAGGCAAACACCAATTTCTAGCCCAGCCTGGATCCTGGGCTGAATGTGGCACTGAATCTATGCCACCTGGCCTCCAGGACCATGTACAGGAGCATGAAGTATGGCTGGAGGGTGCCACAAAACACCATCAGCATTGTGGTCAGAGAAGTGGTGCAGGCCATCATCGAAGAATACCTGGAGGAGCTCCTCCAGTGCCCCTCCACTGAAGAAGGATGGAAGAAAGTTGCAGAGCAGTGGTATCAGAGGTGGAACTTCCCCCACACCGTTGGAGCCATAGATGGGAAGCACATGACCTGCAAAGCTCCAGCCAACTCAGGGTCCACTTATCACAACTACAAGGGCTTCTTCAGCATCATCCTCTTTGCCATGGTCGATGCTGACTACAAGTTCATGTACATTGATGCTTCAAGCAACGGCTCATCTTCAGATGCCCAGGTATACAACGCCAGTCACCTCAAGGATGGGCTGGAACGCAACCGCATCATGGGCTTCCCAGATCCAGACCCCCTGCCCAATGACACACAAGATGTGCCCTACTTCATTGTGGGGGATGACGCCTTCTCCCTCCCAACCTACCTCATGAAGCCCTACACTTTCAGATGCCTCACCCATGAAGAGAGGATCTTCAACTACAGGCTGTCCAGGGCAAGGTGGGTGGTAGAGAACGCCTTTGGCATCCTGGCCAACAGGTTCCAGGTACTTCACACCATCATGCAGCATCGCCCAGAGACCATGAGGAACATCGTGGAAGCTTGCTACATCCTGCACAATCTTATGTGCACCCGCTACCCAGTGTTGCAGAACAGGCTTCTGGACCACCAACAAGGCAATGGAGACATGGAGCCTGGTGAACGGAGGCAAGAGAGAAACCTGATACTGTGGATGTGTAAGGCCCCAACAGAGCTCCACGTGAAGGGAAGAAGCAGTGCAACCAACTGAGACACTCATGCAACTCCCCAGCTGGAGCAGTGGAGTGGGAAAACAGGATGGTAGATGCTTCATGGATGCTTCCTTCAGCCTGTCTCATCACACTGATGAGATTGTGCCATGTATGTTGAGTGGCCCTACAATGAACAGGGCATTTAATAAAGAGTTGTGTTTATGTTGACATATGTGGATCAATGCTTACATTGTTATTGATAATGAAGGGCCAGAGGTGTGGCACCTGGGAGGGTGGACCATACAGTCCCACTATGCTTGCACTGGAGGTTTATCTATCCCACAGCTATTACCCATCCCACAGGTATCCCTGCCCATCCCACAGCTATTATCCATCCCACAGCTATTACCCATTCCACAGGTATCCCTGCCCACCCCACTGTTATCCTTACCCATCCCACAGCTATTACCCATCCCACAGGTATCCCTGCCCATCCCACTGCTATCCTTACCCATCCCACAGCTATTACCCATCCCACAGGTATCCCTGCCCATCCCACTGCTATCCTTACCCATCCCACAAGCATACAAAGGCTTAAACCATTTCTAAAAGTTTCCACCAAGACTTTATTTACTAAAATAAATGAACCAAGTGTGTGAAGCAAAGATAAACTTTATTAAGAACAAACTGTAAAAGCAAAATGACCCAAGAAAAGTGTCCCAATCAAAGATAAAGTCAACAGATCGCAATCCAGTCTCTGGCACTCTTATCAGTCACTCTGAGGCATGCCCATAGTCTCAGGGGTGAAGGGTCCAGGTGCTGTGGAGGTGTCTGTTGCTGGAGTGCTGGTCTGAGGTGCCATTGGGGTGCCTGGCCCCGAGAGGACAACAGGGGATGGTGTGTGGAGGAAGCTCTCAGAGAGCTGGCTCAGTCCTGTGATGTTGAGAGCCCCTTCCTCCATGACATGGGGTGTCAGTCCCAAGACCGATGACAGATCTTCTGAGGCCATGCTTGGCTGTGGGGTGGAGGAAGAGGAGTGTAGTGGGGCTGTCTGATCTGCAGGTGAGTGAGGTGAGGCGTGGGTGGCATCTGTGGCATGGGTGGCATCTGTGATGTGGGTGGCATCTGTGGTGTTGGTGGCATTGGTGGAATTCAATGAACCTGTGGCTTGCCTGGGAAGGGCTGCCTGTGCTGCTGGAACTCCTGGTAGCCATAGCCTTGGTAGGTGAGGGCCTGTGGAAAGCCTTGGAAGGGCTATGACATCACCTGGGGTGGAGGAGCAGACCTGGACTGGGTGGGAGTAGGTTCAGCTAGGCCTGGAGGGTTGTGCAGAAGACCAGTGATCCTCTCCTTTATCACCTGATACTGTGATTCGGACATGTCCATGAGGGTCTGGTTGATGTTGGTGAGCAAGGGCTTTCGGTTGGAGGATGGTATGTCGGTGTGTACCAGCTGAGAGAGGAGATCTACACTGCTTTTGATGGTGTCCCTAATCTCCAGCAGGACAGTGTGGCTCTGCCCCTCGGTTTGGCTCTCTGCCTGTTTTCTGGGGAGGTGGAGCTGGGGGTGGGGGTGGGTTGGTGTCTGGTGGAAATGCCCTCTCCTTTCTCCCACTGTGTCAGGGTGTCCTCCACGTGCTCTGCCACTGGGAGTGCAGCTGTCAGGGGGGTCTCCGTTTTGGGACGATTCACAGATACCTGCCTGGACACAGGAGCTGACTCTTGGCCAGAAGAGGACTGGCTCTCTGTGGGCTTCCTGAGAGAGAGGGTTGTGAGAGGGGCTGATCCTCGGTGGTAGATCTCACCCTCCAAGGAGCTGCACTTGGCCATCACATAGGTCTCCCGGTCGGTGAGCTTGACTGCGGCCTTTCCAGACTTATTGAGGTGCAGCTTCCCGGACCAGTTGTGCATGTGTTTCCACCACCCAAGGAGGACCTCCGAAATGTAGCCTAGGCTCTCCGCCTTCGCTCTCCAAGCAGCCTGCTTCCTCTTGGTGTCTCAATAGAGCCTGTGTCCCTTCCGCCAAAGGTACTCGTTCTCCCTCAGCCATTCGAGCACCTCATCCTCATGTTCCTCTTTGATGGAATATTGCCTCCTCTCCCATTCTTGCGTATGCCTCTTCCTCCCTCTGGCAGGGCCTTCTGGGCCCTCATCAGAGGGGCTTTGAGGTTCTAGGGGCTGCTCCACCACACCACCACCAGCAGCAACAACAACAGTAGCAGCAAAAGCAGCAGCAGCACCAGCAGCAGCACCAGCACCAGCAGCACCAGCAGCACCAGCAGGACCAGGATCATCATCAGCAGAGTAACCACCAGCAGCACCAGCAGAACCAGCAACACCAGCAGGATCAGCAGCATCAGCAGGACCAGGAAGCAGCACCAACAGAGTTAGCACCAGCAGAAGCACCAGCAGAAGCACCAGCACCAGGAGCAGCACCAGCAGTGTGAGCACCAACAGAAGCACCATCACCAGGAGCAGCGCCAGCAGAGTAAGCACCAGCAGAAGCCCCAGCACCAGGAGCAGCACCAGCAGAAGCCCCTTCACCAGCAGAGTCAGCCCGAGCAGCAGAAGCCCCAGCAGAAGCAGAGTCAGGGCCAGGGGGTGGGATGGTGGCCATGTCCTTCTTGCCAGGGCTCGCAGAAGATGGCACAGGCTTCCTCTACTTCCCCATGGTTGTTGGCTGGAGCTGTGTGTGGCAACAGGTCTTTCCTCTGAATGGTGACCTGTTTGTGAGCTGCATCCTTTTATATCCACGGGGCTGACGCAATGCATCCTCCCCACATGCGCAGTGAACGCTTTGCATCTGCTAGGCATCCGCTAGGCCTCCGCTAGGTGTCCGTGATGCATCCGCTGTATCTGCTCGGCATCCACTCGGCATCCGCTCGGCATCCACTCCTTCTGCTGTGCGTCCACTTCGCTGTGCTCCCCCAGAAACTGCGGATGTGCCATCCGCTTCCATCCGCCTCCATCCACTAGGCTTCCGTGGAGCATCTGCTTAACATCTTCGCTACATCCTCCCCCTGTCCATTCCTTTCCGTTGTTGTCCGCTCTGTTTATGCACATTTGGGGCACTTTTGAGAGCAGATAACAATGTATGGAAAATTTTCTTGTCCGCTGTGTCCTTTTTACATACTTTTTGCATCTGTCAGCCTGTGTGACAGGCCCTTTAGTAAGCTAGAAAAAAGTGGAATAGATAGCACCACCACTAGATGGACTCACAACTGCCTGACAAACCATACTCAACGAGTAGTCCTTAATGGGTCTTAGTCTACATGGAGGGAAGTAAGCAGTGGGGTGCCACAAGATTCTATCTTAGGCCCAGTACTCTTCAATATCTTCATTAATGAGAGATGAGGGAACAGAAGGGGAACTTACCAAATTTGCAGATGACACTAAGCTGGCAGCTAACACCCAAGAAGATAGGCCCAAGATCCAGATGGATCTTGACAGACTGGGCCGTATACAACAAAATGTAATTCAATATAGAGAAAAATAAAGTCCTACACTTAGGCAAGAAAAACCAAAAGTACACATATACTTTTATAGACTGGGTGAAACCAAGCTCAATTGCAGTAACTGTGAGAGGGATCTTGGAGTCTTAGTGGACAACCAGCTAAATATGAGCCAGCAGTGTGCAGCAGCTGCCAAAAAAAGCTAATGGAATCCTAAATTGTATTAACTGAGGGATAAAATCAAGATCAAGTGAGGTACTAATACCACTCTATAAAGCCTTACTAAGACTACAGCTAGAGTACTGCATCCAGTTTTATTCACCACAATATAAAAAAGATGTTGAGACTCTAGAAAAAGTACAGAGAAGAGCAACCGGGATGATTAGGGGACTGGAGGTTAAAACATATGAAGAACAGTTGCAGGAACTGGGCTTGTCTTGTCTAGTAAAGATAAGGACCAGGGGAGATGAGGTGAGCTGGCAGACTAGATAGATAGATGATAGATAGATTTAGATTTCAGCAAGGCATTTGACATAGTAGATCACAACCTATTTCTTTGTAAGCTAGAAAAAAGTGGAATAGATAGCACCATAACTGGCTGACAAACTGTACTCAACGAGGAGTCCTTCATAGGTCTAAGTCTACACAGAGGGAAGTAAGCAGTGGGGTGCCACAAGGTTCTGTCTTAGGCCCAGTACTCTTCAATATCTTCATTAACGACAGATAATAGAAGGGGAACTTACCAAATTTGCAGATGATACTAAGCTGGCAGCTAACACCCAAGAAGATAGGCTCAAGATCTAGATGGATCTTGACAGACTGGGCCATATCTAACAAAATGAAAGTCAATATAGAGAAAAGTATAGTACTACATTTAGGCAAGGTCCCTTCCAACTCTGATTATCTGTTATCTGTTATATGTTGAGTTAATATTTTTATCACCCCATTTTGATAGAGGTAATTCTCAACTTACAACCACAATTGAGCCCAGAATTTATGTTGCTGAGTGAGACATTTCTTAAGTAAGTTTTGCCTCATTTTAGGACCTTCTCTCCCACTGTTTCTAAGACAATTATTAAGTTAGTAACACCTTTCTTAAGTTTGAGTTATCTTGTCAGAAGGATTGCAAAATGTGATCACATGACTCCAGGGCACTGCAACTGTCATAAATATGAATCAGTTGTCAAACGGTTGAGTTCTGATCATGTGACCATGGGGATGCTGCTACAGTTGCAGATATGGCAAACAGTCATGAGTTCCTTTTCAGTGCGGTTGTAATTGAACAGTCATTAAATGAACTGTTGTAAGTTGAGGACTACTTGTACTGACTGCTTCTAGCACATACTCTTTCATATGAAATGAACATTTTTGATATTATTTTTTATCCAAATCTAATTTTGCTTATTTTCATTTTTACTCTATTTTTACCCCTTGGGTTAAAAAAAAAACAACTATGATTCGTTAAATGCAATATTTATAAGATATTTGTAACATTTTAACAATACAGAAGCTCAAAAGCCAACTTTCATAAAAGACAGAGATTATCACTAAAGGCTCCAAAAACAGGATTTGTTATTAGATGCATACAGGTAGAATAAAGTTTACATTTAGGCTTCATGGCCACAGATGCTTTATGTGAATGCTTTGCATAGATTTGGGAGTGGATTCCAAATTCAGATTTGCATTTGAGATCTAATGAATCAAGGAGTTATTGATTCATCAAATCAATAAACCAGATGGATCTGATTTATTTTTCATAATCCAAGTATCTTCCTATTAATATTAGCCAAAAAGCAATAATACAGTATGGTGCTAGATTTTATCAAGTGGGCCATTTATACTGCATTAAATAGCATTATCTTCAAACCTTAGATATGTGGAAAAGTCAAATGGATAGTATTTTATTTTACAGGCAAATAGTTAAAGCACTCTTGTGGGGAAGATGCTCAAAGTACTACAAAATGATTACATCATGGGTGGTTTCTAAAGGAAAGAGGAGTTTAATTTCTTGTCATTGCATGGAAAAGTCATTGTCTGCTCAGAAAATTGCCTCCATTTAAAAATGACAGAAAATATAGCATAAGATAAAATGGAGGGCTAGTATGACCATCTAGATGATTCTGTTTTAATATCTGAAGTGTTGATGGATGAATACAATGTGATTAGTATTCAACTCTGATATGTGTTCATTTAAATCAAAGGGGGGATTCAAGCACATGGTCCACTTGGTATTTGAAATTGTGCTCATAGGGAAATAACAGAAAACAAGAACTGACTTTGATATAGTTTACATATAGACTTAATCACATTTTCCCTCTGTATTAAAAATAAGTCTTTTCTTCTGATAAATTCAAAACAGTATTTTGGAAGCAACATTTGGAAAGTGTCAGGGAATTGCACAACAGGTGTCCAAATAAAGTCAGAGACACTGACACCAACTTATAGTTTTATCCAAATAAATATGTTTTATATCTATATATACACAAAACAAGATAGTCAGGCAAACAAAAGCATCATGAGGTAAATCAACACAGCAGGAACATCATGAGGTAAATTACAGAGCATAGACAGGAAAAAAGGCGGGAAAAAAGGGAAACTCCCCCTCTCCTCCCACAGCAAGCAATCACAGCACATATTGCCTCATGCAGGAGCCAACAATCTATAACAAATCAACCACAATTGTGTGTTCTGGCTCACTGCACAATATCTTTACAGGAAGGCTCATGGGGAAGCAGGAGGGGCGAAGGTTGCTGTACAACTAAGGCATAAGAGATTGGGTTGTGAACTTGTAAGAATGTATTTATATTAATAGTAAAGGTTTACCAAACTGGTGGTGGCTATCTGTAGTAACTATTTTGATAGTTTATAAAGGAGTTCTATTTGGCACATCACATTTGCCTTATGGAGTTTTTGGTATCTGCTTTAGGATACTTAAATCAGACAGTTTATTAACATTTTGAGCATCCTTATCTTTAAGAATGTATTATTCTTCTACACAGAGTTTTGTTCCCCTTCTTATCTCTTTTTCTTCTTCTCAATCTATTTCTACATTGTTCCTCCTTCCCTTTCCCATCATTTTAAGCTCTTTTTTTAAGCTCAAAAATATATGTATCTCTTTCAGGCAAACTTTTCTGATATATCCATTTTGATTAGCCCTTTTCCTGACATAACACATTTTTGTGAAAAGGTTTCTGAGTTCTGAGCTGCACAGCAAAATTTGGGAAATAGAAGACATTATTAAAAAGTTGTGCTTTAATTTGAATGCACAGCCAGGAAGTGCAAACACAGCAAATGTTAATTATACTGTGGACTAAAGAAAATATCCCATCTCTACTTTTCTTTGGTCAGGTTTTGTCAGTAAAGTACATAGCATAGTTTAACAGAAGCACCCCTTTTTCCAATACGATGTGGATTTTCCTGAAAGTTCTAAAGAAACTTAAATAATTATATTTGAAATATTTCAGGCTTGGATCTTTCTGTTTAATGTTATACTTGTGTTGTAACACTATGCAATTCCACAAAATGTACTAGTTCTGATTTATTTACAGTGGTACCACAATACTCATCATTAATTGGTTCTGGGAGAGGTGATGAGTACCAAAAATGATGAGTACCAAACAAATATTTCTCATAAGGGACAATTTTTTATACCAAAATACATTGAATACCAAATGTGATGAGTTGCAAAGCAGTTGAGTACCAAGGTACCAATGTAGTTGGGAAATAAAAAAACTATTTCTATCATGGATTATTATTAGATTTCTATTCTATTACTAGAGAAGCTGTGATGACACAGTGGTTAGAATGCAGTACTGTAGACTACTTTGGCTGCCTGCAATTTGGCAGATCAAATCTCACCAGGTTCAAGATTGACTCCATCCTTCCGAGGTCGGTAAAAGGAGGACCTAGATTGTTGGGGGCAATATGCTGACTCTGTAAACTGTTTAGAGAGGGCTGTAAAGCACTGTGAAGTGGTATATAAGTTTAAGTGCTATTGCTATTATGAAAAAAAAAGAATTATTTTAAAAAAAACATATTTTAGTTATTAAGGCCAGAAAGGAATAGATTGGCGAGAAGAGAGGGAGAAAAGTTTGTACTCTATTGTGTTTTATCAATTTGTACTAAATATAGATTAGGTTATAATTAATAAATTGTCCATCCTGCCAAACAGAATATAAACAACAGGACTTATATATAGTATATTTGTTTTTATGATGTGTTTATGATTTGTTTTTATGTTTCCATATCTATCTATATAACCATCCATCCAGCTATCTATCTATCTCTTCACTTTGATGTAAAACAGCAATACTTTCAAAAATGTTTTGGGGAAAAAGATTAAGTTATTCTGAATGCACCTGGTTGGGGTTAAAAAAACAGGATATAATTTTTGGTGTAGGTGAGACAGTGCAAACTATTCAATGTCTAATTATAACAGGGCCAATAACGATGCCTTAGTGTAGATAATTAAGAAAATGTAGGCACTATGACACTACACTGGTAAAACAATTGCAAAAATACTAAGAATCTTTGCATTTTCTGATTAAACTTGTACATGACAACAACCTTCATTTTTTTATTAAACTGTTATTTAAGAGGTTTTGTTTTCATTTTTTATTATTCAGCAATGTAATTACTAATATCATTCTGATCTATCAGTTGGAAGATGACTTTATTTGAAATTATTCAAAAAAATGTGCGTTAAAATGGATTCTTATCAGCAGGATCCAATGATCATCTTAAAAGGTAATTGTAATACAGCAAATGTAGGAGTGATTCAGGTCAAATTCTATTCAATAAAATGCCAAGTTTCATTTAATTCTCAATTTAAAAAAAATAATAAATGTGGGTTCTTTGTGAAAAAAGAATGAAATCTTTATGTTATTCAATAAACCTATGAAATACAGAAAAGAATCATGCATTTCTTCTATTTGAATACTTAAAATATTTTTTCATTCAAATACAACCTTACAGTGGAGCTGTTTTATGAAAATGAGCATAATGTTTGTAGCTCTAAAACTGGTTATTGGTCAGGAAATGTGCTGGTGATATAAGAAATTCATAGATTTATGGCTCATATGAACTTAGTCGTGTTTAATCATGGTTCCCTCTGGGTTTCAAGTTATAAGTTAATAAGGCTTTGAGTAAAGATAGTATGTTAATTAAAGATGTAAATGTGATTATTTATACTCTCAGAATATGAAATTTGACATTTAATGAAGAACTTTCAGCTTACAAAGATAATTATTTAACATAGATGGAAAAAAATCTACCAACATCAAATAACTTATCCTCTTTATCGATTTTTGAAATCTGCTTATAATTGAAAAATGAGAAGCTGGTCACCTTCTTTTGGTCACCTTCTTTTTCTTTCATCTTTTTTTTTAGCTTATTTTAACCACTGCGTATATATTCTTTATTGCCTGCCACTAACATGTAATTCATTTGCTTGTTTGTTAGTTAGGCCTCATTAATGCAATATGAACTTTAAAATATAGGTTTTAGATTTCTAAAACAAAAAAGAGAATTCATGAGATAGCATAATCTATTAAGAAGAATGGGGAAGAGGAAGACACTTCCTGATTATCCATTTCTTTGTCTTCTCCTGGCTAAGTAAGTATTTTCCTTCCTTTTCTTCCATGAGGAAGACAAAAAATATTGAGGTTTCTTAGGTTTCAGCATTTGCTTTTGAAAGCACCTGAAATGCTCTCAAATCTTTGTCCAAATTTAGCTCATAACTTGCATATACTTCTTGAGTAGTGGTCCATTAACTGATTATTCATTCTATTTTTTTTTTTAGCGTGGTCTTTTTCTTAGCTATCATACATGAAAAAATATATCAGGCCAATGTGTGATTAAGTACGAAATCCTACCTGGCAGACAAATGGCAGACAAATCTGCCTAAACTATACTTCTGGGATGTCACAAGATACCAACAGTGGGATATTTATAGAGACATCTAGAATGCCTTCCAACACACTTAGCACCGTTCCTGATATTTATATTATCTCTTCCCCTAAAACTATTGATGCTAGTGGACACTGGGACTGAGATATATGGACTAAGCTGTCAAGGTAACTCATTTTGAATCTATTTCTGCTATGTAGTAAACCTAAGGTCAATATATTTATGACTATGCCTTGAATCTGTCCATCATTCCAGAATCAGAACAAAGAAACTAGACTGTCTTACCATGAACTGCTGGCCCCTGAAAGTAATTTAAAAAAATACTTCCTTTACTTACAGGGGTAAAGGCAATTGATTATTAATCATGGTAGTGAAATGTAAATTCTACATTTAATTATATTTTTGCAGGCTTTCATTGCCAGATTATGGGGTTAAATGACATGGATAGCCATAGTATTATATATTAGGCAGTTTTTCTGAGCATCACAGAGAAACATTAATTAGCCTGTTGGATCTGATCAAGATTTTAAATTCACAAAAAGAAGCAATTCTTTATTTTGAAAACCTTCAAAGGAACTTGTAATGGAAAGATAAAAGCAAATTGCTTCAACAGTCACTACTGCCTATGTTTATGAAAGACCAAAGGAAAGTTTATACTGTATATCACATATTGGAGGTCTGAGATCGCTGCCGATATCTTTGCTCCTGGACGGTCTAATCGGATCTAAACCATCCCAAAGAGATGGTAAATGTAAAGAGCGCATCCTTACGATCCCAGAGATATCGCAAAGTCCCTGGTAGATCCAGAAGAAGCTCTTTTTCCAAGCGGCAAAGAGGCAGCCATTAAAGCTGCTGAAGTTGGGACAGCTCTGAAACAGAAAAGAACAGAAAGAGAGAGTGTGCCGGTTTGGTGAGAACTTTTTTTATATTTTAAGATTTGAAAAGATACCCTAAAGGAAAGAAAGAATCTGTAAAAGTTTTGACAGAAGTGATTAAGTGGTGATTTTAAACAAGAATGTCAAAGTAATATTTTTTTTTCATTGCTGGATTTTTTATACATGATTTTATATTTTGAAACTGGACTGATTTCTTTTTCTTTTTTCTTGTCATTTATTCTTTTCTCCTTTTTGATTTTATAATATTTTAAGCCAGATATTCCCTTATAGTTATTTTTTAAATTACATTTTTTTCTTTTTTAATTAATTCTTATTATATTTTGCTTGGAAAAGGAGAGGGGGAAAGTGAAAACTAAGGAAAATTTGTAACACTGCCAACTAGGGCTTGGAAGTATCCTGTTTTTTTCACCAGACAAAGCTGAGAAAGAACTGAGACTTTGTTTCAAGGACATTGCCTGGTTGATAAGATAGAGGGAAGAGCATTGGAGAGTATTATTGCAGGTGCTCCTCTGAGTTTCTATCAGCAGGTGGAGTCTGGTGTTGAAACTTAGGAAAAGAAAAGGTGACAAGCCTTTGGAGAAGAGAGCTATAATAAGAGCCTTGGATAATTAAACAAAGTGCAGTGTGCTTTTTTCCCCCATTTTTTCAAAGCTGTGTTACCCCCCCCCCCAATTGGTTTATTTCTTTCTTCTTTTTTTTCGAAATAGCTATTTGGCTTTTTGGCTTTCTGGAACTTGTCTACCTTTCATATTGGTTTCTTTATGGTTTCTTTCTATGGATCTTTTTATATTTGAGATCTCTTAATTGGATTAAGTTGTTGAAGAACCTGAAGAATCTTTTTCTTTTCCTTTCTTTTTAGTTTTTTTTTCTCACCTCTTTGCCTTTCTTGGGACTTTACAATTTTTTCTTTTTTTCATGTCTATTTATGGTGTACTTATGCCCTTTTTCTTTACTTTTGAATTTTTATTGTTATCGAATTAATCAATTGGATTAAGGTATACAAAAGCCTGAAGAATTTTTTTTCTTTTTAATTATTATTACCAATTGGTTTTTTCTTTTTTTCCACTATTTTTACTTGGAATTGTAACTGGTTATTTCACAACTGGATTAAGGTCCAGAAGAATTTGAAAAATCTTGAATTTCTCAAAATGAGTAGGAAGTTAACAACTCCTGGTTCTTCAACTTCTGCTTCCTCCTCTCCACCATCTGGAGGACAACGCTCAATACAGACAATGTTAAAGCAAGAAAAAGAACAAGAAAAAATGACCCTGCAGATGATTATGCAAGGAATTCAAAATATTCAAATAAGATCAGAGAATATTGAAAAGAGAATAGAGATTATTGAACAAAGAGCAGAGAATATTGAACAAAGAACAGAGAACATTGAACAAAGAACAGGGAAAACCAATAAAAAAGTGGAGAGCATCCAACAAATGATGATGAAGTATGATGAGAAGCTCCAAGAAATTGAAGAAGAAGGTAAACAAAGAGATAAGAAGATTGGAGACATTGATAACAGATTAACTGTGGTTGAACAAGATAAAAGTGGTATGCTGAGATGGGAGATGGATAGATCAGAATTTTATCTCAGATTTCAAAACATAGAGGAAGAAAAAAGGACAAAACCTAGCTGAGATAATGATAGAAATACTGGCTGAAGCTTTGGAAACAACTCGAGAGAAGATGATGGATGGAATAGATGACGTTTATCGAGTCTTTACAAGATATGCGATGAGAAATAGTTTACCAAGAGAAGTTCACATCAGATTTACAAAGAAAGCTGTTAAAACACAAATATTGCAAGTGTCAAGAGAGAAAACATTGACATACAAAGATAAGGAGATTGTGGTCTTGAAACAAGTGCCCAGAAGAGTGAGAGAGATGAGAAGAGAATACCAATTCTTAACCAAATTGTTACTTTAAAAAGAGGTGAATTATAGATGGCTGATTCCAGAAGGTTCAATGTTCACATGGCAAGAAAAGAGATATAGAATTGAATTAATTGACAAAGCTGCATTATTTTATACAGAATATTTTGGAGGGAAAGAGGAGGAGGCAGAAAAAGAAATGTCACTAATTGAATTCCAAGAGGACTACCAAATGATGACTGAAAAAAAAGAAGGTGCAGTAGGTAGAAAGGAAGAAGCTAAAGAACAACACGAACTAAGATCTATCAGAGCTGTTAAACCTAACTACAAAATTTAACCATGGAAGAAAAAAAAATAATTACAATCAACATAATTGGATTTAATTCAGCTGTTAAAAGAAGGAATTTTTTTCATAAATTAGAGAAATTAAAATTTGATATAATTTGTCTACAAGAAGTACACATTAAAAAGCAACAGGAACAATTGCTGAGACAGCCAAAATGAGGGAAAATATTTACTTCTTTGACACAATGCAAGAAAAGGGGAGTGGTCTTATATATTAAAGATATTATCCCAATGAAATTGATGCATACTGATGATGATGGAAGAATACTGATGGTGAAAATAATAGATAATAATATAAAAACACTTCTGATTGCAATTTATGTCCCGAATGACAATCAAGAAGAATTTTATAAAAAATTCTTATAATTGAACTGGACTATGCTAATATAGTTCTGATGAGAGATTTTAATGGAATTGTTGACAATAAACTGGATTATACAGCACAGAAAACAACAAAGCAAAGCAGAAAGATCCCCCCTAAATCCTTTTTTTAAATGGTGGACAAAATAAACTTAAAAGATACATGGAGAGAAAGAAATGCCAAAACCAAAAAATACACTTTCTATTCAAATAGATATTTATCATGGTCCAGAATGGATATGATATGGATGTCAACAAAATTGTTAACCAATATTGAAGAAGTAAATATTGAAACAAGTACTTGGGCAGATCACAATCCAATGACAATTAAATGGAAAGGACAAAGAAGATCTAGATAGACGTTAAATAATACTATTTTAAAGGAAAAAGACTTGACACAGTGGATGGAGAAAGAACTGGCTTTTTTCTTTAGAAGAAATAAAAAAGAAGATACATCAATTCAAAACGTATGGGATACAATGAAGGCATATGCCAGAAGCTTGATAATAGACTATACAAGGAAAAGAAATACTATGAAAAGATTTGCCTGTAAGGCATAAGAGGATGAGTATAAAAGACTTGAAAAAGAGTTACAGAAAATGTCACAGAAAAAGGATATCAAGTTAAAAATGGATATAACTAAACACAAAATGGGTCCAATAGAAAAAGAAGAGTTAGCACAAAAAATTAGAGGTGCTAAACAGAACTATTTTGAAGATGCAAATAAACCAGGTAGATGGTTAGCATATAAACTGAGAAAGGAGAAACAATCAAGGAAAATATTGAAATCAATTGATGAACAAGGCCAAGTTTGTTAGGGTAGCAAAGAGAAGAAGGAAATCATATGAGACTATTATGAGAAATTATATACACAAGACAATATTGATGAGGAACATCAATATTAAACAGTTAAACAGTATTTACAGAATGCTAATCTACCCCAGATACCTAAAGAGATTGAAACAATGTTAGAAAGCAATATAACGATGATGGAGCCAACTGAAGCACTCAAGAAGCAAAATAATGGAAAGGTGGCAGGTCGAGATGGATTTCCAGCAGAATTTTATAAAGCATTACAAGAATCATTGAATCTTCCATTGTTAGAAGTTATGAATGAAGTTATGTTAAAGAAGAGGATATCTAAATCATGTTCAGAAGCTTATATTACACTTATTCCAATAGAGGAGGCGGATCCATTACAAATTAAGAATTATAGACCTGTTGCTTTTCTAAATGTAGATGATAAAATTTTTGCTTCAGTATTGGCAGAAAGACTTAAAAAATATTTAAACAGCTTTATTTATCCTGATCAAAATGGATTTCTGCCAAAGAGACAAATTAAAGACAATATGAGAATAATTTTGGACACTTTGGAATACTATGAGGCTCATCCGGAAAAACAAATGACTTTGATATTTCTAGATGCACAGAAGGCATTTGATCATGTGAACTGGTGATTCATGTTGTTACTGCTGGAACAGATGGGCTTTACTAAAAAATTTACTCAAGCAATGGAAGCTATATATCATAAACAAACAGCAAAGGTTATGATAGAGGGAGAATCAACAGATTCTACTGATATAAGAAAAGGAACAAGACAAGGATGCCCACGATCACCCTTGTTGTTTGTGTTAACCTTGGAAGTGTTAAACAGAAATATTAGAGAAGAAAAGGTATAAAAGGGGTGAAAATTAAAAAAGAAGAATTTAAATTGCAAACATTCACAGATGACTTGGTTTTCATCTTAGAAGATCCATTAGACACAGTATCAACATTGATAGAAAAGATAGAGACATATGGAAAGGTGGCTGGCTTGAAAATAAATAAAGATATGACAAAGATTCTGACAAAGTACATGTTATCAAGACAAAAGGAAGAATTAGCAGACCTATTGAAAAGTCAGGCCAAGAATAAGATCAAATACTTGGCGATATATTTGACAGGAAGATGCAGTACACAAAAAGAGAATAATTATCTCAAACTTAAGCACCAGATAGCGCTAGATATGGTGAAATGAGAAAATTTATAACTGTCACTAATAGGGAGAATATCAACAATCAAGATGAATATGTTATCCAGAATTTTATATTTGTTTCAAACAATTCCAATTAGGTTTGGAAAAGATAATTTTGAAGATTTAAATAAAATCGTGTTGAAATATATATGGCAAGGTAAGAAAGCGAGAATGAAGTTAAAACTTTTGCAAGATGCTGGAAGAAGAGGAGGATTTGCCTTGCCAAATTGGGAGTTGTACTATCAAGCTTCGAAACTGATGTGGGTAAAGGAATGGATAACATTAATAAATACAAGATTGTTGACATTAGATGTACATGATCTGTTTTTGGGGTGGCATGCTTTTTCGTGGTATAAAGGAACGAAAATACAGGGGTACTTTAGAAGACATTATATATAGAAGTCTCTGTGGTTAAATTGGGAGAAGACTAAAAGACAATGTTATTTGAAAATTCCATTCTGGTTATCAACTATTGAAGCATTTTCTTATCCTATTATTTACAAAAAGGAATAAACAGTTAGATATGGTGAAATACTGAATGAAAAGGGTGAACTTAAATCTATGTAAAAATTAGAGGAACGAGGTATAAAGATGAACTGGTTTTCATATGCGCAAATACAATCAAGGGATGATAAAGATTTTAAAACAGAAGGTTTTTATGATAAATTGACTGATTTAGATAAGATTTTGACAGGTGCTGATGAAAAGGTGATCAAAAATTATATGGATATTTATTAGAAATTAAATTAGAAGACCAACAGGTTAAAGAAACTATGATTGCTTGGGGGAAGAATTTTGGATATGGGATTGATTTCGAGAAATGGCAAAAATTGTGGTGTCAAAATTATAAAATGACAATGTCAACAGCATATAAAGAAAATTTGGAAAGATGTTTTAAAGGGGCCCCCTTTCCCCCAACAAGAATAGCAAGAATGTTTAAGAATAAGTCCAAAAAGTATTGGAAATGTCATCAGATTCCTGGTTCTTATTACCATATGTGGTGGACATGTTCAGACACTTAAAAATATTGGACTAAAATCCACACGTGGCTGGAAAACATGATAAATAAGCATACAGACTTGAAACAGAGATTTTTTTATTGGGAATTTTGCCTGAAATATACAGTAAAGATTTGAAATATTTGATTGTAAATGTATTAACAGTGGCTAGGATTGTATTTGCTAAAAAGTGGAAAAATGAAAAGACACCATGACAGGAGGAGATCATGAAGAAAATATTGGAATATGCTGAAACGAATAGATTGACATTTGAAATTAGAGAACAAGATGAAAAACAATTTTATAAAATTTGGGATCTATTCTATCAATTAGATAGAATTTAGATAACAAAACATAGTTATGAAATATGTAGATTTTTAGAAAATAATAAATACATAAAGATGCATTTTCTTTTTTTTTTCTTTTTTTTAATTATATCTACAAAATGATTCTAGGATAAATCTGGGAGGATAATATTAATTGTTATAAAATAAACTAAGTAAAATATGATCATTTTATAAAACATTAATGAATAAAAGTATAGTTAATAATTGATTAATAAAGATATTAATGTATTTGATATTTGATTGAAAGTATGAGAGGATATATAATGTAATTTTAATTGAAGACTATGAAATGGTAGCACAAAACAATTTGTAAACCAACTGGCACACTGTATGTATATTTATGGAGGATGGCTTAATGTTTTTATGTTTTGTTTGTTTATATTTGCTTTAAAACCAATTAAAAAAAAAAAAAAAACCTCCCTGACTTTCATGGTCTGATTCTTTCTCTCAACCTGCAACTCAACTAAAAATGAATCAGAGCCTTGTTTAGCTATTCTTTCTTACTTCCAGTCTACTAAAGAGGAGCCATGAGACCAAGCAAGAAGCTGACCTAATAGGAAAGTGAAGTTCAGGAACCAGAGGAAGGAATGATCTGATAAGCTTAGCTCAGAAAGAGAGACAAAAGCATGCATTACAATCACATAGAATAGCACACCTTTGTGCGATCTATCATGGTACATAAAAGACATACTACAAGTAAGTAACTTGGAAAGCCTTTCTAAAAAGATAAATTGTATTTAAAATATTCATATAACTTTTAAGCCCATGTCACACTGCCCAATGGATGCAAAAAGGACACAACGGATGAGCAAAATGTTCCATCCGTTGTTATCCGCTCTCAAATGGGGCAAAAATTTGACTAACCGGAGCGGATAACACAGAAAGGAACGGACGCAGGGAGGACGCAGAGTGGATGGAAAGTGGATGCGGAACGGAAGCCCAGTGGATGGAAGCGGATGAGAGCGGATGGCGCATCCGCTAGGCTTCCAGAGGACCTCAGCAAAGCGGATGCAGAACGGATACAGCTGATGCAGAGCGGACGCCGAACGGATGAAGCGGATGCACAGGGGAAGCCTAGCGGATGCAGAGCGGAAACCAAACGGATGCCTGGTGTTAATTGCGCATGCGGGGGGGATGCATTGCATCAGCCATGCAGATATAACGGAAGCAGCTCGGAAGCAGGTCGCCATTCAGAGGAAAGACCTGCTGCCGGACGGATTGGCTGCCTTGCCTGCCCTGCCTGCATGTCTGCCTGCAAGCCTTGCTGCCAGCCTCCTTGCCAGCCTCCCTGCCAGCCTTGGTTCCTGCCAGCCTTCCTGCCAGACAGCAACCCCACAACCATGCGGAAGCACAGCAAGCCTCAGCAATCTGCAAGAGGGACAGGGCTACCTAACTTCCCCCACACTGTTGGAGCCATAGATGGCAAGCACGTGGCCTGCAAAGCTCCACCCAACTCAGGGTCTACTTATTTCAACTCCAAGGGCTTCCTCAGCATCATCCTCTTCGCCATGGTCGATGCTGACTACAAGTTCATGTGCATCGATGCTTCAGGCAACGGCTCATCTTCAGATGCCCAGGTATAAAACGCCAGTCACCTCAAGGAGGAGCTGGAAGGCAACCTCATCATGGGCTTCCCAGATCCAGAACCCCTGCCCAACGACACACAAGATGTGCCCTACTTCATCGTGGGGGATGACGCCTTCTCCCTCATAACCTACCTCATGAAGCCCTACACCTCCAGACTCCTCACCCGTGAAGAGAGGATCTTCAAGTACAGGCTGTCCAGGTCAAGGCGGGTGGTGGAGAACGCCTTTGGCATCCTGGCCAACAGGTTCCAGGTACTTCTCACCACCATGCAGCATTGCCCAGAGACCATGAGGAGGATCATGGAAGCTTGCTGCATCCTGCACAATCTCATGCGCACCCGCTACCCAGTGTTGCAGAACAGGCTCGTGGACCTCCAACAAGGCAATGGGGCCATGGAGCCTGGGGAATGGAGGCAAGGACAAAATCTGATTGACACTGAGGATGTGCAAGGCCCCAACAGAGCCTCACATGAAGCGAAGAAGCAGCGCAACCTCCTGAAACACTGGTGCAATTCCCCAGCTGGAGCAGTAGAGTGGCAAGACAGGATGGTAGATGCTTAATGGATGCTTCCTTCAGCCTGTCTCATCACACGGATGAGATTGGGCCATGTATGTTTGGTTGGCCTACAATGAACAGGGCGTTTAATAAAGAGTTGTGTTTATGTTGACATGTGTGGATAATTATTACATTATTATTGATAATAAAGGGCCATAGGTGTGGCACCTGGGAGGGTGGACCATACAGTCCCACTATGCTTGCACTGGAGGTTTATCTATCCCACTGCTATCCTAACCCATCCCACAGCTATTACCCATTCCAAAGCTATCCTTACCCATTCCACAAGCATGCAAAGGCTTAAGCCATTTCTAAAAGTTTCCACCAAGACTTTATTAAAAAAAAGAAATGAAGCAAGTGTGTGAATCATAAATAGACTTTATTAACAACAAGCTATAAAACAAAAATGAGTCTCTGGCACTCCTCTTGGTCGCTCAGTCTCAGGGGTGAAGGGTGCAGGTGCTGTGGAGGTGGCTGGTGCTGGAGTGCTTGTCATCAGCTCCTCCAGAAGCAGAAGCAGCAGAAGCGCCAGCCCCAGAAGAGCGAGCCCGTGCTGCAGAAGCCCCAGCAGAACCAGAGTGAGGGCCAGGGGGTGGAATGGTAGCCCTGTCCCTCTTGCAAGGGCTGGCAGCAGATGGCTGAGGCTTTCTGTGCTTCCGCATGGTTGTGGGGTTGCTGGCTTGCAGGGAGGCTGGCAGGAACCAATGCTGGCAGCAAGGCTGGCAGGAAGGCTGGCAGGCAGGCAGGCACCAAGGCTGGCAGGAAGGCTGGCAGGCAGGCAGGCACCAAGGCTTGCAGGCAGACATGAACCAAGGCTTGCAGGAAGTCAGGCACCAAGGCTGGCAGGCAGACTGGCTGGCATCAAGGCTTGCAGGCAGGCTGGCACCAAGGCTGGTAGCAAAGCTGGCAGCAAGGCTTGCAGGCAGACATGCAGGCAGGGCAGGCAAGGCAGCCAATCCGTCCGGCAGAAGGTCTTTCCTCTGAATGGCGACCTGCTTCCGAGCTGCTTCCATTATATCCGCGGGGCTGACGCAATGCATCCTCCCCGCATGCGCAATTAACGCCAGGCATCCATTAGGCTTCCACTGTGCATCCGCTGTGCATCCGCTTCATCTGTTCCACATCCGCTGTGCATCCGCTGTGTCCGTTCCACGTCTGCTTTGCTGAGGTCCCCCGGAAGCCTAGCAGATGTGCCATCCGCTCCCATACGCTTCCATCCGCTGGGCTTCCGTTCCGCATCTGCTTTGCATCTGCCCTGCGTCCTCCCCGTGTCTGTGTTATCCGCTCCAGTTATGCAAATTTTTGCCCCTTTTGAGAGCGGATAACAACGGAAGGCACATTTTGCTCATCCGTTGTGTCCTTTTTGCATCCGTTGGGCAGTGTGACATGGGCTTAAATTCATTCAATAGGACTGTTTGGTAAATAAGTGCTTCTGCACACGTAGACTAAGTCATTGTTAGTATCAGATGAATATTGCCTGTGACTATACCAAATGCAATAGCCTACCCCTAATTTAATATATTTCCTGCCACATGCCACTTTGATTATGAATATTGCATAATGTTTTCTTTTCACTGTATGTCACCAGTGATATTTGTATTACAGACAACCATATCACTCTTGTCATATGTTGTAAAGCATTACATAAACTGAGCCTGATTAAGAATCTGTATGTATTTTTAAAAGATGAATGAGAAGCAAAACAAATTGCATTTTCTAATTAGTTCTAAATTATGTTCCATTCTCATACACACACACACACACACACACACACAGAGAGAGAGAGCGAGAGAGGGAGAGAGAGAGAGAGAGAGAGAGATTATTAAATTGATTTAAGAGTAAATTGAAATGGATGTGAAAGACCAACACAAGCTTTTTATTTCTTGCCTTTGTGTCATTTTTTTTTCTCACAGGAAGATTCTTGATAGTGGCAAATATATTCTAGAACATTGCTTGATTAAAATAATTATTGATAGATTTCAGTATGGTCCTGAACAGAGGATAGATTTTGGAGAGCTCTGAAGTGAGACAATAATTGCCCAATCTAAAGCAAGCTTCTGATAAATTGTTCTAACTGACAGGAACTTTCTCCTTAGTTCTAGGTTGGCTATCTCCTTGATTAGTTTCCATCCATTTCTTCTTCTCCTACCTTCAAGTATTTTGGAAAATTGGTTGACCCATTCTTCTTTATGGCAACTTCTTGGATACTGGAGTACTGTTATCATGTCACCTCTAGTCCTTCTTTTCATTAAACTAAATATACCAATTCCTGCAACCATTCACCTTTCTTTGCATGTTTTAGCCTCCAGACCTCTAATTTTCTTTGTTGCTCTTCTCTGCAATCTTCATAAATGATTTAGATGAGGGAGTAGAAGTTGTGAGTGCTCCTGTCAACTCTCAAAATGACTCTAGCCTCCACCACTAGAGGTTTTCAAGAAAAAATTGGACAACCATTTGTACTAAATGGTACAGGTCTCCTGCCATGAACAACAGGAAACCTCTAAGGGACCTTCCAACCTCATTATTATATGTTCTATGTTGTATAACAATAATGAAGTAAAATAAAGCACATCAAAAAAGCATTCCTAGTTCAGATTTAAAGACTTTGGGCTGGTAATCTATAGTTTATTGACATAGAATGAATTTGATGCTCATATTTTGTCCCCATGAACTAAGATATATACAATAAAGTTAACCTGGTTTCTTTGAATCACAGTTTTCTATTACACCCAACTTAGAAAAGTGCATTTACTCTTATCTCCTAATCAGGATATGCCATGATGTCAAAATATAATACAACCATAATTAACATTTTAGACTACAAACTGGCATTTTTAATTCTTTCATCAGTTTGCACAACGTGCTTAGGCTATGCTTTGTGGTAGGAGCTATCAAAAAGTGGCAGCATCCAGGCAAAAAAAAAGTGACTGAGGTCAAATCAATTTAATTTAATTTAATTTAGCTTATATTTGAATCAGTAATTAAATATAATTGATAAATTAGTCTCCAATGTTTGCTTTGCAAGTAAACTGGGAATAATTTTCTTGGGATATTATCAAATTACAGTTTCGAAGGAAGTTTTGAATCAATTAGTAGGCCATACACATAGTTCCTAGGGGTTAAATGAATCCTTGAGTCTCCATGTTTTTCTCTTCTGTCATAAACCATGGAAGACTTGCTTATTTTCATTGTACTATCTATTCACTTGACATGCTTCAGAACTGTGACTACTGTTGGCCTTTTGAGAATACATTTATGCCTTAATTTAGAATAAATTTCAATTTCAAAAAAATCAAGAACCTCATAATTAATTATAAAAATATCTCCAGCTTTCCACTTTTTTGTAAGCATTTATTTTTTGGAGTTAGTTTTATTTAGTTTCAATATTTGCTTCTTGTTTTTAAGCCAGCTGCATGTTCTTTAATAGCATCAGTCTTATTAGAATTGAAATATGCTGTTCTGGGTATAACCAATTGAGATCCCTTGGCAAAAACGGTACAGCTGAAATCATGAGACAATTGTTTAGCTAGCTTCTCAAAGACAGAGTTTGCTTTAGCTCTCCAAGATTATGAAACTCTGAAAAGAAAATCATTAAGAGCAAATCAAATATTGTAAGAAATATCAAAACATTCCTTTTACTTCTCCAAAGGAACCAAGTATATAACTGCAGTGATTAAAGTGTTCTCAGCTAAGATTTGATTCCAGTTCCTTTTGGAGCTCACTTGGGCCCCTACAGGTCATTCCTTCCCTTGGAAAGAATTCAGTGACCAGTGGTGGTATTCAAAAAATTTTACACTGGTTCTATGAGTGTGGTTTGGTGGATACTATAAAATCTCCATTCCCACCCTTCTCCAGGGAAAGGATACTGTAAAATCTCCATTCCCTCCCCACTCATTTCCTTCCCACCCTACTAACCTGCATTCCAGTTCCATTCTCCTGTGCTGAACAAAAGAAGACTTGGCCAATCAGCTGGAACTCAGGAGGCAGAGAATAGGTGGGGGCAGGACCAGCCAGAGAGGTGGCATTTGCCGGTTCTCCGAATTACTCAAAATTTCTGGTACCGGTTCTCCAGAACTGATCAGAATGAATACCACCTCTGGTTCAATCCAAATTTCCCAGAATCATCTGTCAAGCACCTCCCTGTGTTTCAAACACAGTACTTCATCATGAAGCTGTCTGTCTGAAATATCTTCCTGGATTTACATCTTGCCCGCTGACTTAAAATTCTCTTCTTTCCAGTTGGTTCTCTTCTTTCCAGTTGGTTTGACCTCTAATGATGACTAACAGTCTTCAGTGACCTTAAAGCCAGGCAATAGAAGCCAAAGTACAACTCTTTGGCTATAATCATGGCCAACCATCACCCATTATGAGTGGGCTCTAACTGATCTTAGATAGTGAATTATTGATTTAGAGAAGCAAAATAATTTGTGAGCCTTACTCAGAAATACTTTCTTGAGACACTCTGCACATTCTCTCCAACCACCCAGATATCTCAGTTGCACAAGAATCCCAAAATTCAGAAGAATCTTTTCTTTAACCAGATTCAATGCCGTTCCAGCTACCATTATTACAGGAAAATACAAAAATATCCCAATTGAACAAAGACTGAATCCATGTGGTAGTGGAATAATTAAATCACTGGAACATGTCATGCTCTCTCTATAAGCACATTATTATTTCCACCTTTTATGAAATACCCTGGTCATTCTGATTTGTTTTATCTTAAAATGCTATTATCAGATCAGTCTGACTCCATGTCTGTGTCCACAGTCAGCCAAATACTATTCAGTAATTTGCACTTAACACATAAAATTGATTTAACCCTCTTAGGTATTTTAGATACACACACACACACACACACACACACACGTGGAGAGAGAGAGAGAGAGAGAGAGAGAGAGAGAGAGAGAGAGAGAGAG